>PVHX01000365.1:0-324105 GCA_004024805.1 Geosciurus inauris | reverse complement strand
CTATATGGATGTGGCCTCTGGACACATGCCATGGTGACAGGACAACGTGGGAACTTTGGAAAAGGTGCACTTTCTGGGTAGATGCAGCTCTATGCTTGATCTCAGCCCCCACAATTCTCTCAGCCAGAAATATTTGTGCTGTGTACAAACTGAACAACTTGTCCCCGGAAAAGACAGCATAGTCTAGGGGTTGGCATCGTGTCTCCTGATCAATGGCCAAACAGCCATGAGCAATTATCAATAATATGTCTCTCACTCCACCCTGCCAAGCTGGAGAGGATAGAGCAAAGCACTTGAGAATATAGGATTAGAACATCAGAATTAGAAAAAGCTAGACAACATTCAAATGGGCGGGCCAGGCAGAGCCCAGTAGTTGAAGACATGGAGCTGAGTGTCCAAGGGGATAGAATGGCTAGAGTATTAGAGAAGGTAAAACTGCCCAGATAGAGACCTCCAAGGTGGGCAGAGGGTCCCCTACATGACACAGCTGAGAACCTGCCTGGGCCAAATTTCTAAAACACTGGCTGGAACTGTGCTGGGTGCTCACAAGGAGGGCCTGAGAAAACCTGGCACTCTTAGGGCAGCAGGCAGATGTGCCAAGAGCCGGGCTTCCGCGGTGATGAATTACATCGCCACAGATGAGGGGACTCGCACTTTGGAAATTCTGCCTCGTGTGCTGGCGGCACTGGTGTATTGGTGTGAGCCTGGTCTGAGGTTAACTTCCCACCACCAGCTCCATCCTTCCCTGGAGAGCAAATCCTTGTAAGTTCCCTCTTGTCCCAACTGAGACCCTGCCTGTGAGCCTGGCCTCTGTTCTCTCATTTTATAGGGCCTCATGTGTTGGTCAGCTTCCAGTTGCTGTGACAAAATACCTGAGAAAATAAATTTATAGAGGAAAAGGTTTACCTTGGCTCACAGTTTCAGAGGTTTCCATCCATGGTCACTTGGCCCTGTTACTTTGGACCTGTGGCCACACAGTGCCTCATGGCAGGGGAACATGGCAGAGGAGAACTGCTCACCTCATGGTGGACAGGAAGCAAAGTGAGAACAAGAAGGAACCAGGGTCCCCATATCCCTCTCCAGGGCATGTCCCCAGTGACCTCACTTGCTTCTACTAGGCCCTGCCTCCTAATGGTCCCACCACCTCCCGCTCCGGAGACTGGCAATTAGGCCTTTAGCACATGGCCTGGGGGGACATTTAAGACCCAAACTAGCACATCACATCTTTCATTTAGAGTTTTGCTTGGCCTCCAGCTATTGAAACTCCCATGAGAACAAAATCTAGAGCTGATACATAATTAGATGGTGTGCACATGTCCAAGGAAGTGCTAAACTCTTCACAGCTTTGATGGAAATGGCCCAGACACTCTCTGGGTTCAAAGGGCAGGACCATTTCTTTGAGATGCTAAACCTGGCCAGCTTCTTTTTTCCTTGGCTGTAAGAGCGTGGGTTCAGATGGAGACGTGTCAAGTGGTGGGCTATGGGTCCAGTGCTGATGTGGGACAGTAGCAAGTGTGCCCTGTTTCAGCTGGAGAAGGGGAGCCCCCTCCAGCACCAGGCAGAGTGGGGGGCCAGCCTGAGCCTGAGGTCCATACTAACATCTCCGCAACCCGCCAGGCCTGGATCAGTCTCTGAACTGCATTGTGCTCACCCGTATTTTTGTGTTGTCCTCTTGTTTTCAAATGTAGGTTTTATTGTTATTCAGGTGTGGTGAGGCCGATAGATAGGAGACAAATATGATTAAAAAAAAAGTTGGTTACTCACAGATCTCAGGGGAGGGGCATACCACGCCACAAAGGGCCACACAGGGAAGCGCCAGGGTTTTGAGGAGGCAGAGGGGACGGAGGGGATGGGGCAGAAACCTCTACTGTGGACTTCACAAAGGGAATGAGCAATGTAGGGTAGGCAGGCGTAGGATGGGCCAGGTAGGGCCGGCTCCAGGTTGCAGAGTGTCCTGGCTGTCTGGTACCTCGGCTTGGGGTGACTAAGAC
The DNA here is from genome assembly GCA_004024805.1 of Geosciurus inauris. Lineage (NCBI taxonomy): Eukaryota > Metazoa > Chordata > Mammalia > Rodentia > Sciuridae > Geosciurus > Geosciurus inauris. Next base: position 322,114 of record PVHX01000365.1, on the reverse strand, counting down.
AGAGGTCTCACACTGGATGTGAGAGCCCTTAATGGTGGGGGTTGGGGCATGTGACCAAAAGACCTGACAAGAACAATTAGAGGAGGAAACGTTTATTTGGGGGCTCATGGTTTTGGAGGTCTCAGTCCATAGATGGCCAACTCCATTCCTCGGGGCCTGAGATGAGGGAGAACATCATGGCGGAAGAGAGTAGTGGAGGAGAGCAGCTTGGGACATGATCAGAAAGCAGAGAGAGCGAGCTCTGCTCACCACATCAGAGCATAACCCTGAAGGCCCACCCCGGTGACCGACCTCCTGCAGCCACACTTGACCTGCCTTCGGTTACGACTCAGTTAATCCCCATCAGGGGATTAATCCACTGATTGGGATAAGGTTCCCATAAGCCAATCATTTTACCTCTAAACCTCCCTGCCTTGTCTCTCACGTGAGCTTTTGGGGGACACTCACGTCTAAGCCATAGCAGGGTACACGCTCTGGACGGCTTGGTTTGCCTATGAACGGCGAGCTGAGATACTGACCATCCCGTGTTCCTCCATAGCTCGCCTAGACCAAGCAGCTCCTTTCCTTTCGGCCAATATGATACTGTGGCACCCATGCTGTGGCTTCTTGCCTTTTGTCCCTTCTGTGTCCTAGCTGTGCTTGACACACTCATGGGAGGCTTAGAGGCACAGGGGCCATTTTCCAACCACGGGAAAGAAAACCTAAAGCTGAGAACAGTGGGGAGGAAGCAAGCAAAGAGCGGGGCCCCTGGGTGGCTTCTCAGCTGCACCCAGCACAAAGCCTGCCCCGCCTCCCGGTGCATGCAAAGCAGTGTCTCCACGCGGTTCTGTCCCTGAGGTCGAGCCTTTGGCACATGCAGCGAGCATGGTTCCAACAGATGCAGTTGGTGATGTTAACCCCGCATTGTGCAGAGGGGGAACGGAAGCCTGTAAGGTTAAACTCACCCACACCATGCGTCTCTGACATAACAACCCAAGTTCAGACACAGGGCACAATCCCAGGCCGAGACACTGCCTTCCTCTTTCACTTGCTCCTGTTTTTGCTTTTTGCATTCAAGGTGACTCTGTTTTCGAGCTTCACATTGACCCATGACCCACAAATGCAGGACACCAGGCACCAGGGGCCAGAGGTGGTGTGCGGGAGCTCTCCCCCCCAATACCTCTATGGGCTTTCTCCTCCACCAGGGGAGGGCTGTGGTTTGTTTTCCCTTTGACTCCTGGGACCTCAGCCCCACAGCCGCTCTCCCCAAGCTCCACCTCCTCTCCAGAGGAGCTCTGGAGAACCAACAAGGAAACCCTTGCTTGTCACATTTTGGAAGGATGTCTATGATCCAGGAAACAGGGCTAGGACACAACATCAGCTGCTCAATGCCATGTGTGGTTTATGGTGGGTGTCCCCTGGGAGCTGAATTTGGTCAAATGCCCTGTTGGCATCCATGGAGAGGATCAGTCTGAGCTGGCTGCTGTAACAAATTACTATTAGTTAATGACTGAAATGGCATTGATTTCCCACAGTCTGGAGGCTGGACAGCGCAAGATCAAGGTGTCATCAGTGTCAAATGAGGGCCCACATTCTGGTTCAGAGATGGCAGCTCCTTGCTGTCTTCGTAGTGTGCAAGGGATGGACAGGGGACTCTTCTCAGCTCTTTTTATTTAAGAGCACTGATCCTGATCCTACTCATGAGGATTCTACCCCTGTGACTCAATGTCCTCCCAAAGGCCACATTTCCATCACACAGCAGGGAGAATTTCAACATATAAATTTGGGGGAGGGACATAAACATTCAGTCCAAGACATGATCATGTGATCTTTCCCCAGGTCTACTAGTGAAGTAGATTTCCTGATCTTGAAACCATCCTTGCCTTCCTGCAACAAATTGCCCTTGGTCATGATACGTTATTTTAAATATTTTTGGATTATATTTGCTTATATTTTTATTTGAATTTTGCATACCTCTCAGTGACAAGGGACCACCTTTTCAGTGGTGACAAAGGTATTTTATTAGCTTCATTAACGTAACTTAGAAACTTACCGAATTCTCCTACACTTTGGAATAGTTTAAGCAATTTTAGGATTAACTGGTCTTTAAAATGTTGGTAGTCTCTTCATGATTATTTTCTGCAGATTTAGTGCTTTCTTTTTATTCTATTGAAATTGTTCAGAGAATTCACATTCACTTTCCAGCTGGGTTAATTTTGGCACATTTTATTTTCCTAGAAATTTATCCATTTCATCAAATTTTCAAATTTATTTGCTGACATGTTATCTTATTTTTAGAAAGTCTTCTGTTCAGTTGTTATTTTCTCCTCATCATTTCTTATTTTGCATAGTTGTGATTTTTCCTTTTTTAATTGTCAGTTAATAGTTCTCCAGTTTTGTCAATTTTTTTTACAAACTTTAAATTTTTCTTACACTTTTTATCTTCATTTTTATCTTCATTAGTTCCCTCATTGTTTTCTTAATTTATTTGTCCTTCCCCTTCCAGTTCTTTATTTAAATGTCTAATTGATATATTTTCATTTTTAAATTGATTCTGGAATTTACTGCTATACATTTTCCTGGATTCCTGTTTAGCTCTCATAAATTCAAATATGATCTTCCACTGCTTTCTAGAAATTGTACAAGTATGTTTTGAGTATCCCTGTTCTCCCAAGAGAGTATGTATAATGAATATGTGCATAGAGTTGTATTCAATTTCAGGAGAAATGGTTTTTTGGTGATTTTGATGTTAATGTGAATTTCCAGGGTTTTCTGCATTCTGACCAGAGAATGCTTTTTGTATGATTGATAGTTTTGGAACTTGTTGATGTTTTCTTGGTGATTGTTCTATACAGATGAAGTGAAATGATGATATGATGTCTGGGGTTCCTCTCTCTCCCTCTGTGCTGTGGGTTAAATCCAGGCAAGTGTTCTACCAACTGACTACACCCCCTGCCCAGTCTGTGAATTTCTTGGATTTCAGTAGGAGGCCATGGGAAGACAGAAGGTCCCAAGGTTAGCAAAATTGGTCAATTTTTATGTTGAATGGTAGGTTCTTGGGGTTCATGATGACTTTCTTGTATTTTCATGATTTCAATTTTCATTATAATTTTCATCATCAGTGATTCTCCCTAGAGCTTGGTATTTGAATTATTTTTAATTCCTTCTTTACTTTTTTCCTATCCAAATTCTCTAAACTGAGCACATATTGTAGCTAAAAGTCACTTAATAGTTATTGAGAAAATTAAGGACAAAAACACTACACTAGGATTTTGATCAAAACCGAGTCTTGGCACTTGGACATTGGCTGGTTCTCACCAGGAGCCTGTGGCTGCAGGTTCTAACAGGTGACCAGAGCGGCTGCTGGACCTGATGGCTGGGTACTGCGGGGAGATAAGCAGTCCATGAGGCTGTTCAGTATTCTGAGTGTATCTGCCCAAAGTTCATGTGTTTGAAGTTTAATCCCCAAATTCATATGCGGATGGTGTTCAGAGGTAGGGTCTCTTAGTTTTTCATCATTGTGATCAAAAGACCTGACAAGAACAATAGCGTGGAGGAAAAGTTTCAGAGGTCTTGGTCCATAGATGGCTGACTTCGTTGCTCTGGGCCCCAGGTGAGGCAGGGCTGATGGAAGGGTGTGGTGGAGGAAGGCAGCTCAGGACAAGACAACCAGGAAACAGAGAGACAGCTCTTGATCACCAGGAACAAAACATAAAACCCCAAAACCCCCGTGACCTACTTCCTCTGGCCACACCCTACCTGCCTAAAGCTATCATCCTGTTAAGTCCACTTCAGTGGATTAATCCACTGACTATGTTGTACCTCTCATAATCTGATCATTTAACCTCTGAAAATTCTTGCACTGTCTCACCATAAACTTTTGGGGGACACCATATATCCAAACCACAGGGCTTTGGGGGTGATTAGATTCAGATGGGGTCATGAGCATGGGGCCCAAAGATCACATTAGTGGCTTTATAAGAAGAGACCTGAGCTAGAAGCCATATAATGCCTTCTACCATGTTATGCTACAAAAAGAAAGCCTCATGAGGTGCTGAACAGATGCAGGGCTTGCTGTAGACTTGCACTTGGGAGGACTGTCCAGGCACTTGCATTTGGGAGGACAGAGTTATAGTCTGACTAAAACAGCTGCTCTGTTCCCAAAAGCTCACAGTGCACCCAGAGAAAGAAGCAATACATACTGTGATTACAGCCAGCTCCATGCGGGTGGTTAGCAAGGAGGTTTGGGGTGGGGCCAAGGTCCTGGGGATTGGGGAGCAGTCAGCTCTCAGCCTGACCCAATGTAGAAATGAGGAACTTGAGCTATGTAAATGGTACTCAAATTGTTTTAGTTATGTAAATGGTACTCAAATTGTGTGTTCTAGTGTTTTTCCTGAGAAAAAAGACTTAATTGTATTTTACCATGTCAATCTGCTCTGAAGGTATGCTAACAAAGAGTCCCACTGAGAAAAGGAAACATACCCGTCTCCTCTGTTTCTGGTCTTAGATTGCAAGGCTGTCATAACAACATACCACACTCCAGGTGGTGTAAACAACAGGTACTTATTTTCCCACAGTTCTGGAGGCTGGAAGTCCCACACGATGGTATTAGGTTTGGTTGAAGGCAGCTATCTTCTTGCTGTGTTCACCTCTGGTATTTCTTCCTTTTCCGAGGACACTCATCCTATTGAACTAGAGGCTTCACCCTTTTGACCTAACTAAACCTTAATCACCTCTTTACGGGCTCTGTCTCCAAATGCAGTCACATTCTGAGGCACCTAGGGGTTAGGGCTTCAACATATGAATTTTAGTAGTTACACAATTTAGTCCTTAAGTTTGCTTCAAAAGAATGAGCTGTTCACATACTCTGAAATAGTTTATTTCATAATTTTTTGAAAAAATTCAACCTAATGATATTTTCTTTTTTTAAATAGGCAGTTTTCTTTCATTTCCCTCTATTTCAACCCACAGTGAATTTCCCAATATAGACAGCTTAAGTCAAATTTTAATAGGTCAATTTATATTTACTAATAGTCAATTTAATAGTCTACTAATTTACTAATGGTCAATTTAATAATTACTCTCTGGATTTGTTCAATCTGTGAACAACTATTAAAAGCCTATATCTAACAGCTGATCAAATTAATACCCCAGGAAAAACTGAGAGCTATGATACCCCAGAATTCCATCTGCGACTGAATGAAAATTATCTCTAGAAACACCCAGAGGTCAGGGCCTGGAAACAGTTGCTAATAAAAGCTGAGTATCTGAGCAGGGCGCAGTGGTGCACGCCTGTAATCCCAGCACTTAGGGAGGCTGAGACAGGAGAATCGCGAGTTCAAAGCCAGCCTCAGCAACGGTGAGGTGCTAAGCAAGTCAGTGAGATCCTGTCTCTACATAAAACACAAAATAGGGCTGGGGATGTGGCTCAGTGGTTGAGTGCCCCTGAGTTCAATCCCCGGTACCAAACAAAACAAAACAAAACAAAACAAAAACCTGAGTATCTGTTCAGGTGAGCTGAGTTCATTCTGTCAAAGTCGGGCAGCTCCCAGTTTCTAATCTCCCGCCCTCCTACCTTTACAGCTGTAAGTGATTTAGCCATAACACAGGATTCTGCCGGCACCAGCTTTGGGTGCATCTTCTGTTTTGCTCTGAGCCCATGGAGGCTGTTCTGGCACCATGCAAACAGGATAACAAGAAACAAGAACTCGAAAGGATAATGCTGCCATTGTATCAGCCTGGTCTGTTTGGGGCAGGACGGTGAGACGGCAGGGAGCGGGAAGAGGAAGGCTGCACTGCACACAGCAGTCCAGTCAGTCCGGTCAGCCACGCTGCTGTGCCCAGCGTCTTGCTTCTGTGTTGTAATAGGGGACCTGTGTGACCTTCTTGCAGTTCTTAGACTTGCACCCTCTAGGCCTCCGAGCACAACGGCCTTTCTTCACGAAGTCAAGGAAAAATCTATAGTGTGCTCAGGTACCTTGGGCTGGTGTGCCAGGTGCATTCAAGGGAGGGTTAGGGGAGAAGCAGCGAGGAGCTATGGTTATGTGGCTGCTGAGCAAGGCTGCCGCTTAACATGGCTGGTGTAGGATGAGGGACTGAGGTCACAAAACCACCAACGGGGCTTTTGATGCTTTCCATTCTGCATTTCATGAGAATGCTACGTCATTACTGGAATGGCAAGACAGCCACAGCTGTTGCTTTCTTGGTTTGAAGGCACAGAATAGCATCTATCCGTAATAACAGAGCAGGGATTAGCCTGTGGGAATCTGTTCATTCGCTGACCTGAGCCATGCTAGCGATCCAGCATCCTGTGACCTGCCTGCAACGGGCTGGAATCAGGAGGGGTTTCTCCTCACATTCTTTTATGGTTTGGAGCAGCAGCTGTTAGAATGGAACCAAGTGCCCTTTTCGCTTAAAGCATCTCAAAGGTGGGCAAGGTAATTTTTCCCCTTGAGGGGGTTAGTGAACTGCTAGAAACTGAGTATTTGTGTTCCCCCGAATTCACATGTGAAACCTAACCCACAAGGTGATGGCATCCGGAGGTGGGACACTGGGAGGCAATTAGGTCAGGCGAGTAAAACTCTCATGAATGGGATTAGCTCCTTTTTTATTTTTCAGTACCGAAGACTGAACCCAGGACTTCACATATGCTAGCAAACACTCTACTACTGTGGCCACATCCCCTTCTTTTTAAAAATTTGGAGCCAGGGTCCCTCTTTGTTGTATGGGCTGGCCTTGAACTTATCCTCCTGCCTTTTGGGCAATTTAACTTTTCTGAGCTTTGGCTTCCTAATTTGTGAAGTGACAACAGTAGTTTCTTCCTAGTTTGGCTGTTGGGAAGTATAAATGAAATCTGTGAAGTGCTTGGTACAGTGTGTGGGAAATACCAAGGTCTTACTGACTGCTGGTTGCCTTCACGGCCGTATCTAGTATTGAACTTCTCCTGGGAATCAACCACGCCTCTCCCTGGACTCTCAGCAACATGGAACGGCAGCTCCTGGGGCCTTGATGATGGAGTCAAGTCATCCTCTCGCATCACCTCTCCAAAAAGTGGTTGCTGAGGATGGGGATTTGGCAGGGCTGACACTCCCCAGGGCTACTGTGCTCTGCCATACTTATGTGGCAGTTAATTTCAAGTTTGATGGCACATTCTTTGCAGCGTAGTTGCCAAGGAATGAGGTAATCCTGTGACAGAAATACTGCCCGGTGTGGTCATTCTGTTGGTCCAAAGCATTTTAGGTGGTGTGAAGTTTTATTACTAGCATTCCTGGTCTCCACGAAATAACCCAGGAAGACAAGTTGTCCTTCATTAGGGATGGCAGAAGCACTCACTCATGTTCCAGTGAGCAGCTGCCTAAGCACTTGGAGCTTAGGTGGGTGGAGGAAGGCAGAGATGATTTTCTTTTCACATCTGTACACAATAAAGTGGTATAGGTGATACAAGGAATCTGGTGAATTCTGCACCCAGATGAGAGTGGTTCTGATTGGTAATTTCTGCTAATTCCATGAAGGAACAGAATCTCGGTCATAGCCACTGGAGTGCCCACGTGGAAGCACTGGCTCTTCACAAGACCCACTGTGACCGTGTGCCTTGACTCACTTTTTCTTGCAAGTCTGAGTGTGAATCCAGGCACGTAAACCACACATTAGCAAAGATGGAATGCTACTCGAACAAAAACAGATTTTCACAGCAAATTTTATATCACCTAAGGCCAAAAACTTTTCAGGGAGACACTTAAAACTATAATCAAAGTCAGAGAAGAGAGAAGCAAATTTGGTTTTACAAAACCTGACAACCAAAAAAAGGACACAGCACGGCACGCACCCAGCGTGCCCCACGTTAGGAACAGCTGTGGGAGCAGCTCGTCTCCTAGAAGCCAGCCTGGGACAGCCACCAAAGCAATGTGGTGATGGAGGGGTGCAGGGAGAGGGGTGGGGAGGGGGAGGGGGACAGTGCCGGGGCTCAATCTTGCTGTAGCCTGTCAGGGGCCCAGGTCATCTCCTGGTGGTGGGGGCAGTCGGGACAAACCTGCTGTACTCCAGCTTACTTCCTCTCCCATGGAGACGTGCAGAGGGACACGTGGCTGAACTCCCACAATGGGACTAAGGAACTGTCCCCACTCTTCCTCCACTGGCTCCCACACCTCCCCTTTGTGGTCGTGGTGGGGAGCTCAGGCTCTGAGGCAGGAGGGCAGGCAGTGGGCACAGGAAGGCCAGCACAGGGAAGTGCCCTCGTAACTCACCTTCTCTTGGGGCAGGCGAGTGGCATTCCCTCTAACTAGGGGAACTGTATCTTGGAGGTCAAGCACCAGGCAGTTTCTAGGCCACTCCTGGTTGCCTCAGGTAGTTCATTCAAGTGGCACCACAGGTGCCGAAGGGCCAGAGTTTGCAGGCTGTTTGAATAGTTCATAGGAACAAGCTGGACTATTAAAATCAAAGGCTGATGGGTGAACCACATTCCACTATGGCCAATGAGCAAATGTGTCACCTAAGCCCGATGCCACTGGTCCCACAGCCCACTGAGAACTGGCAGCTAGGCCTGGAAACAACCCTTCCATTCCCAGGGAGAGCCATCCTTACCAGGATCTGCACACATTTTCAGGACCTGATCCATTGAAGGAGACTGAAAAATCTTAAGTCAGACAGACCAGCCTGGCTACAAACTGCCATCACAGGTGGCCTTTACTCCCGGCTGACAAGGCCAGAAGATGCATTTGCCAGGAGGTAAATTTCATCTTGGAGGTTGGGAGATGCCTGGCTGTAGTTAGACGCTTGGGCAGGGTTTACCCAGGCCTCAAAGACAGAATTCAGTTTCCAACAGATTGAAAAAGAGAAACGCACAGGACAAGTATGGATCTGGCGCCCTCTAGTGGTCACTGGCAGTCAAGTTCCACATCAGAGTGGGTGAAGTGCTATAAAGGAAAAGATGCTCTTGAATTGGCACTAATGCAGCAGTTCTTATGAGAATATAAAATAAAGAAACCAGGAAGACAAAAGTCATGTTGAAATCATGTCATTAGTATTTTATCAAAAACCCTGAGACACTTCACACCTGTCCTGAAAAAAAAAAGTTGTACACATTTTCTTTTGAGGATATATTTATTAAGTTCTAAAAACTTTAAATAACTTATTTTAAAAATCTAAATCAAAAGAAAACTGGGCAAATAGACATTTCAACATTTTCCATCAAAGGTGGTAAGTGTCCTTTTTATATAATTATTTTTCCCAAAAGGAAGGTGGGCTAGTAATTTTGAGAGCTTCAGCAACTGGTCAGCTTTATCTTGGTCTCCACTTTATGTCCTTTACCCCATGAAAATGTCTTTTCAAAGCAGTGTTATCTGCCCATGGAGAATTTAAACAGGCATCATCGTCATTTTCTTCCAATTTCTGGAAATAAACATGTCTCGCTTAGGAAGACATCTCAGGAAAAGTGCTTTGCACATGGAGAATCCGTGGCTGCCCTCCCCTCTCCCTGCCTCCCAGAGCAGGACACTTCCAGCCTAACCTGAGGAACAGCCCTGAAAAGGTGAAGCTCTAGGAAGGTCCCTCCCGGACATCCTGCAGAACTTGCAGCCCCACCTGCCCCTGACCCTGAGGCGAGGCATGTGGTGCATGCCCTGGGCGCCAGCTCTGTTGAAAACCCACCACCACACAATGGCTACCTTGAGCTCCTCCTGTCGTCTGTGATAATACAGCATCAGCTGCTTCTGCTCCTCGCTGCTAATAATAGGTTCACGGGCTGGCGCTCCCTGTCCTCTCTAAAAGGAGGAAACCAAGAGCAAACTGTAGTGACAATTCAGGAATTTACAACTGCCTACGCCATCTGAAAGTCATCCACATCTGATGATTCCAAGTGATTATCAAGGGACATTTTGGATCTCACAGTACCTGCACTCTGGAGACAGCGGCTGCACTATACTATCCCCGTCACAGCCATTTCTGAGAGAGCCACTTCTTTGTTCTTCTTAACTCCCTGGCCCAGTGGGGGTGGGTGACAGGTAAGATGGAGGGCTTTGTTCCCAACATTATATAGTCATGATTTAGGAACATGCATGAACCAGGGCAGCCCTGCAGGCGGACAGCCGAGTGACAGCCCTAGAGGATTCGAACCCTCCCTCATCTGCAGGGCACCAGGGGCTTGTGAAACTTAAAATCAGCGCTCTAGGTTGGCTCTACCATTTTCAGGACACATTTTCATTGACTTGCAGCCCTGCTTTTTTAGGTTGAAAATAACACGGCACGTACCTCCTCCCTATAAATTAACACAAACTCCAGTTTTGGCCAATTAAGCCACATTTTCTTCTGGTTTTTATTGGTGTGCACAGAGAGGACATTTTACTGTAAGCCCAAGCCAAAAGGATTCAAGTATTTGCACAAATAGTTAAAATCTTTCAGATACTGTAAATTTTTATCAGTTTGAACATAAATAAGAAACATCTGTATATTAAAGCAAAGATACTTACTTGCTGAAGCTTGACGATAATTTTGGTTTTTTCATTTTTCCCCACATAGTCTGAAAGCTTCTTTGTTCTTCTGAACTCCTTGGCTGCCCACCACAGTTGCGCCTCTGATTCTTTAATGACGCTGAGCCCTGCCTGGGATCAATTGGAAGAACTGGCTTCAAAGGTGTGAGGATGAGCCACAGGTGTGGCTCCTTCCAGGGTGCACAGCCTGGCTGCGGCCTTTCCAGCAGGGGACAGGCTTCTGGCATCTTGCTTTCCCCACGGCACCCCTGTTTGAGGACCCCATACTCCATCTCCCTCAAGAGTCCTCGCTGTTTTTAGCATCATCCCTGTTAAGTTTCCACTCAGGCTCAGACTCAGTTAACTGCTTGCTGTGGGAGATGGGGAGTGACCTCATCTGTAATATCAGGTCCTTCTTAGATGGACCTATGGCCATGGGAAAACAATGGAATCCAGGGAAAAACAGGCCTCACAGGGTTGCTCGTCTGTTTCTGCATATCCCACCTACTCAAGGCGGCTGAGCAGGACATGCACTGTCTGAAAGGACAGGAATAAGTGAAAAAAATCAAAGGAAGATGGACCATACAAGTAGAAAAAGAACACTGAGCACAGTGTAAGGCTACAACACAAGATGTCGTGGAAAGAGGCCAATATCTTTGAGTGGAAATAGGCACAAGTTAGGTTTCTGGTTTCCCAGCAGCCAAGGAAAATAGAAATGATCTTCACAAAGATCCTCAAAAATCTTCTACATGTGGGTGGTACCCCTCAACCCGGAGTACCACCCTCTCAGGGTCCTTTCCTGAATTCAGAACCCTGCTCTGAAGCATGAAGCAAATACTGCACCCTGAAGAGGACAGCCAAACCAGAAGGGCTTTGGGGAACATGACCCTGCCCTCCTGACTACCCAAGAACTGCATACCTGAGTTCCTGACAGATCTTCTTTATTTTCAAATTCCATCCGGATAGGATCATAGGGCGGCAACCCCATGGGGTAAACAATCATCACCGCACCTCGAAGCTGGTCCAGGGCGTCTTTCACCATCTCCATGGTTACACAGACACTGGCTTCCACTTGTTTCTGAAAGTGGATGAGGCACGGTTATCTACAACCTGGCCAATCCATTCAGTACGTGTTGCTCAGGCTCCAGTGGAAGACACCTACCAGATCCTGCCAGCACAACAAATAGGAATGACACTGTTCCTGCTCTTAAAATGACGACCATCTACGTTGAAAACTGAGCCAGGTCCACTGTGGCCTAGACCAGAGAGCAGACCAGGAGCAGCACAGCGAGGACTGTGGTGTCTGAAGAAAGGGCCAAATATTGCAGCACGATGAGAGAGGATAAGGAGAGGCTCGGGGGACAAGGCCTTAAAACCTGAGGGGACTGGACGGGTGGAGCTGGGAGCAGGGTGTTTCACATCATGCAGAGCAGACAAGCGCAGGTACTGGCCCACTGGGCCTAGGCAGGCAGAAGAGAGGACAGGGCTGGGGCAGGCTGCTGTTTGCTTCTGCATGGCCGTGAGAGCCAGGCAAACAGTTTGTATTTACTCTGCCAAGTGATGGGCAGTGACTGGCTTTTCTGGGAAGGACTGATATGTTGGGAGGATCATCTTGCAGTGGGGAGAATGGACCTAGGTAGAGGAAGACCAGTTACAGAGAAATGGGTGACATAATAAAGAGCATCTCTGGCTTTGCGCTTGGCTTCTGGCACAGAGCTTCAAGGAGATGATAGGAGTGTCTTGTTATTTTTAACAAGCCCCTTTTCACCAATACCTGAGTTTGTGTTAACAAAGTAATCCATGGTGTGCACTGAAAACGCAGTGCTGGAAGGGACTAATGCAGCTCTCATAGGATCCTGATTAAGTTCTTGCAAAAGTGGGTTGCTGTAAGGCTATCCTGCTCAAATGGCCCCCTTTGCACACTCTTCATGGCCGTGTTGTGATACAGCCCAGGGGCAGGGGCATCTTATAGTCACAACCTGACAATGGACTTTTGACCACCAAACTTGTAAGCAAAGTAAACCTTCTTTCTTTATAAAGTACCCAGCCACAGGTATCTTGTTATAGGAACAAAAAATGGACTAAGATAGTTTCAAGGAAAGGGCTGGACATGCCAGAAAGACCAAGTACAGAATTAGAAGGCTGAAACTTTCAGCCTCACCCTGAGCCCCAACCACCAGGCAGGGAGGGGAGAGTGGCTAGACCGAGTTTGATCATGTGGCCAAATGATTTAGTCATACCTATGTAACAAAACCCTGATAAAAATTCTGGGCATCAAGGTTCAGTGGAGCTTCCTGGTTGGTGGACACACTGATGTGCTGGTAACACACACGGACTCAATGGGCAGAGAGCACGGGAGCTCTGCACCCCTTCTGCTTGGCCATTCCTGAGTTGCATGCACCCTTTATAACAGATGCACGACCAGAAATATACTGCTTTCAATAAGTTGCGAGTCACTCTAACAAATTACTAAGTTGGGGTGGGGAGATGGGAAGCCCCATATTTACACCCAGGTTGCAGAGAAGTGTGAGTAGTTTGGGGAACCCACTTGCCACTGGTGCCTGAAGTTAAGAGGACTGATGGTGGTCACCCCGCCCTCCACTTGTGGGATCTGATACTAACTCCAATAGTGTCAGAACTGAAGGTTAAGCTCTTAACTTGTGGCGTCTGTGCTAACTGTGGGTAGCTGAGTGTCAGAACTGACATGAATCATAGGACACCCAGTTGGTATTGGAATGGAGAAGGCTACAGGAGAAGCTGTAAATAAAGAGGTGGCTGCAGAACTGAAGAGAGGAGGTGGACTTAAGAAGCATCTCAGGAGCAGGCAGTCTAGGACATAAAGCCCATGGGTGACAAAGGACCCACTGAAGACACAGGGCTGCCTCCTGTCAACCAAAACACTGGTGGTTCTGTAAACAGAAACAGAAAAGCTGGCATGATGTGTTTAGTCTTAGGTACAGAATATGGAGGAAAAGGAATGAGGAAAACAACGAACTCAGTTCTAGAAAATTTGAGCTTAAAGTGCCGGCTGGACACTGAGGCAGAGCCATCTCAGACCAGCTGGAAACAGGCTGGAATTTCAGGAAGATGTTGGGGCAGAGGACAGAAGTGTGAAGAGTTACCTGAAGAGGCGTGGAGTCTGCAGTTGGCAGAAGAGACAAAACAGTAAGGGACAAAGAGGGCCAAGGAAAAAGTACTCAGGTAGATCTACAGGCAAAGAGGAGTGGCACAAACAGGATTTCCACACAACACACCGTGTGGGGCAAAGGGAGTGGAACACACCCCGCCTGCTGGTTTCTCACCATGTCTTGAGAAGTACTGAAATGATGAGAGGTTGATATTTAATGTTTTTAAAAGGTTCTTAGGCCAAATGCATTTTGCAAACATTGGATGGAACCAAGGCCTTTCTAGTAAGTCTTCACAGGCCTTTACTAGATTAACAGACAGGCTTCCCTGATGCTTTTGAAAGATTAGTTAAGAGCTTAAAGACTTTGGGAAATGTTTAAACTAACAGTTTTGCCAAGTGAATCAGAAGGAATACAAGAAAAAAAAAATGATAACTTGCAGGTGAGAGTGGTAGCGACTAATGTCACCCACTAAAAGTAAATGCAACAGGTTAAAAATGGCATTTCTTTAAATATCTTTAAAATTACTTTAGTTTCTGCCAGATGCACATTACCAATGGTATCATTTATGCTTCTCCTTGTATAAAATAGATTTATATAAATATTTGAGAAAATTACAAAAAACTAATTTATATTAAACACAAACTGTATCAGTTAACAATCACAGGGCTACTCTATAGCCAGGATACTCAAATCCTCCCCTCCTTAGATTTCTTAAGTTCTTCAAAAAGGTAAAAGAAACAAAATCCACTTTAATTCATACTTATATTATAGATATGAAACTATTTCCATACAAATCAACAAAAACTTGTCTGCCCAGTAGGAATTAGGATCTTGGATAACTGTCATATGAAAAGGAAAAGCTAGGGCCCACCCCAAACATGCTTGTTTCTTTTGCTTCTGGAAGGCAAAAATAAAAAACAGAAACAAACAGAAAAAGCCAGATGACAGGTAAGTCCAGAAGATACCATTTTAGAAACTGTATTTCAAAAGACAAGCTTTAGAGCATCATTTAAAAACGCTGACCTTAGATATTATTGCTTTGGCTTCTTCTATAGTCTTCTTTAACACTTGCTTCATTTTTTCATTTGGAGCTAAAAAATAAAAAAGGAGAAAAAGAGAGATAGCCATCAAATACACAATCTCTGGACTCTCCTGAGCCCTCCTGTGTGAGTCAGGGAGCCTGTGCAAGGAGAGAGCCTGCATCTCTGGAATCCAGTGAGGGATTCAGGAAGCCTAGCTGTGGGGAATCAGGTAACAATCCCAATCCCATCTTGACAGCAGAGGCCTAGAATGTACTTTATGCAAAGTGGCAAAGATTTACAAAGAACAGGAGTACAGGTCAGTGCATAGAGAGGATCAGCAAACTTCTCGTAAAGGCCAGACAGTAGATACTTTAAGCTTTTCAGGCTTCAGGGAAGCTACTCAACTCTCACAGTAGCACAAAAGTAGCCACAGACAACAGTTAAATGAAAGGGCTGGCTGTATTCCAAAAGAATGTTACAAAAATAGGAAACCTGGGCTGGGGGTGCAGCACAGCGGTAAAGCAGTAGCCTGACATGCACGAGGCCCTGGATTACATCCCCAGCACTGCATAAAAAAATGAAATAAATAAATAAGGAACTGGTTGAATGTAGCACATGGCCCAAAATAACTTGAAAGTTTAGAAACAAACAAACAAAAAGGAAATGGAGCATATAAATCTAGGGATTATGGGGCAAATTATAATCATATACTTACTAAATAGCAGTATTAATTAGAATTGAAAATATTAGAAATACAAAACAGTATTAGAATAGAAATGGTTAATTTAGGATGGTATTTGTTTAAAGATGAATAATGAACTGTTAACTAGTTATATACATATATATGTGTATATATATAATATGTATATTATACATATGTGTGTGTATATATATATTTGTTGATTTAATTTCTTCTAAAAAGCAAGTAACCTCTCCAGATTGAGAATGAGTTTAGTTATGAAAAGATGTGGAAGACAATCAACCATTTTCCAGGTTAAAATTCAAAGGAAATGGGGCTGAGGAATAACAGCTCAGTAGTAGAGTATGTACTTGGCATGTGCAAGGCCCTGGGAAATTCAATCCCCAGCACCAAAAAATAAATGAATAAATAAAAGGAAACAATACTCAAGACTACTTATTATCCCCAATATTTAAAAATTATATTTTGGTCTTGTAAATGCCCTGCAAGAAATACTACTTTAAAATTTCTCTGCTTTCTCTTTTTTGGTACCAGAAATTACACCCAGGGGCACTTAACCACTGAGCCACATTCCTAGCCCTTTCTGAGATAGGTTAAGTTGCAGAGGCTGGCTTTGAACACATGATGCTCCTGCATCAGCCTCCAGAGCGGCTGTGTGTGTGCCACCATGCTGGGCTCTTCTGTTCTTAGTAGTGTTTTAGGAACACAGTAGATATTTAAATGTTTCTTAAATGATCAATTAGAGTTAAAATGGAACTTTTCATACAAGTTAAAAGGGATAAGCTATCACAAAGGATTCTTGTTCCTTTTTTCCCTTCAAATTCCACATGATCAACCATCTACTGAAAGGAGGATTTCTTCAGTGTTCTGCTCCATACCCAAGTGCTTTGCATCAGAGAGGTTTGTCCTTCTTTAACTAAGAATCTGAACAAATCCCAACATCTGCAACACCCAACTCACTACATTTTCAATAAATACCTGTCCCAACTACCGGCCTGAACCATATGAAATTGCGAGTACTCAGCCATTTCTAAACTATGGAAATGGTAATTTCACATGGTTCATTTGATATACTTATAAACTAGTGGCAACTTAGTAACAGCAAGGCAGAAGCCTCCTCATCCACCTAAATCATTCTGGATTAGTCTTACCAAGGAGTCACACCATGTACTCTTTCCTAACTTTGTATTTCTGAAGAGGCTTGTTTTTTAACTTGTTTTTTAACAACTGCTCTCATACACTGGTATTTCAGGCATGCATACAGAAATGATCAATTACCTTGTCCATTCCTTCGTCCAATGTCATCCTTTTTAAATACTGAACCTCCACTGGGGATACATTTTTCACCCCATTCATCCTTTAACTTCAGTTCTTCAATCTGCTCATCGGTTAGTCCTTGCATATTCGGAGGGAGAAATACTCCATGTTCTGCTAATTCTTCCATTTCTTAAAGACAAGGAAAGTTACATGTTATATGTATCATAATCATCACTGTAACATTTCAGACCCCACTAAAATTTAAGGTCAGAGATTAGGTCCATCTGGCCCACTTGCCATGTGCCAGCCCTGTCCCTTAATCCTTGACAAAGTTACTGATTCATGCTCAGTCAATGGAAGCACAGAGCGCTCAGGCACTCACCCCTAGTCCCAGGCAGTTAGCTGCGGATTCTGTGAGCTGAACCATTGCCCTATGCTGTGCTGCCTGGAACGCAGGAGGTACAAAATCAAGTCAGGGGAAGCCTGCAGACACACATGGGGCTTTACCATTTTCCCAATGGATCCACATAGAGGATCGCATAAGTGTAACATTGTCAGGCAGGCAGGATAGTTATCCACATCCCCATCTTCCTTGGTGTGCAGCACTATCATCTGAGGAAGGCTCATATTGCTTCATAGATAATTTAAATAAATCAGTGGGGAGGATTTAAAGCAGCATACACCCCTTGAAAACAGGAGAAGCAAGGGCCTTGGTTTTTTAGTATCATGTTCATTATTCAAATGCATAGCTGATATTTTTCCTAATCCATATATTCACCCCAAAACCAGTCTACATATTAATCTTGTAAAATTGCTTGCCTTTTTCCCTCTCTCTTCCTTTCCTTCTTCTCTTTCTGTGAAGAAGGTAAGGGGAACTAGGTGTTCCCACAAGACTGAAGATATTTGGTGACCTGTAACAATACAGTACTATGGAATGAATGGTGTAACTGAATTATATCTTCCCTCTTCTAGACTCTCAGCAACTGAGGGGGACAAGAAGCTGGTCTTCATTAATCTAGCCTTCCTAAAGCAGAACACTAATGCCTGCTGAGTCACAGCTGACACTGGCAATGGGATTCTAAGTACACCAACCTGACTTTTACATTTGGCACCACATTTTCAATTGATGATGATACAGAAAAAAGATGCTGAGTTCCTTTTCTCCTCAAATGCTTTAATTTTAAAAACAACCTAATGTTCAGCCTATTTTGGAAGCACACATTTAATTAAGAAACTAACATCCTCCATGAACAGACTATGACCCTAAGAAATGGGTCATAAATCACAATGGTGCAAAAATCACACATTTGTGTATTTTAATAAATGAAATCATATAAATCTATTTTATATAGTCACATATTAACAGATCACGTTTATTAATTTTACGTAGTTGTCATATGTGTATATATAGTTGTAGACACATTCAATAATAATAATATCCTACACCATACCAGAGAATCATGTGAAGTCCTAAGCTGTGCTATCAAATGCAGAAGCCACCATCCAAACATGTCTTTTAAAAATCAAATTCATTAAAATGAAATAAAGTTAAAAATTCAGTTCATTGGCAGCATTAGCCACGTTTCAAATGTTCAAAAGGCACATGTAGCTCGTGAATGGCGACTGGACAACGCAAACGGGGTGGGGGGCATTGCCCTTCGATTGGTCAGCGGTGCTCCGCAGTGGAGGCGGGTGACCGCGCACTGAAACGCGAGTACCGGGCTCGTTTCCAAGGAGACGGGAAACACCACGGCTTCCTCACGTCTTCTCGCCTCTGAAGGGCGTCCAAGGCAGACCCTGCTCTACCTCGAATGTCTCAAGATAGGACATCCACCTTCCGTAAACCCACGCGGGTACCATTCCACCCCTCGCACTGTTTAATTCCACCACCTGCTCTAGGCCCGGTCTTTGGGCTCCCTTTTATTCCCAGCACCGGAATCCCGGCTCCGGACGCTGGGAGGCACTTGGCCTCACCTTGTGCACCCCGGAGCCAGTGGTGCCAGACTCGCCCTACTTTCTTCGCTCACTTTTTAATCCTTGGTTCACCCTGGTGTCCTATGTCGCTCCCAGATGAGGCAACGCTTTACAAATCTTCACGGACGTGGCCCCTCGCCCGCCCGAGAGCCCACCTTCCACACCTGGGCGCCCAGTCCTCCCCGCCGGCCGCACCTGAGCACAGGCGCTGCACCTTGAGCCGCCCGTTGTAGACGCGGGCCACCTGCACCGTGAGCTCCTCCATCTCCGCGCTCCCCGGCGCCTGCAGCAGGAACTGGCTCTCGTCGCCCCGTTTCACGTGCAGCAGAACCATGGTGGTCCTGGAGGCGTTGCCGTGGCGGCGAAAAGGACCGCGACAGGCGACCAGCAGGCCGGGCCGAGGTCTTCCTAGGGGGCGAGCAGCGGCGACCTAACCGCTGGGAGGCTGGAACCCGGTATTCCGGCGCCCGAGGGGCTGGGGCCGGCACTCGCTTCCGGAAGTGTACGTTGCCAGCAGCAACACACAGCCAGGACCAGCCCTAAGTCCGCACGGTAGGAAAGCTCGGGTGCCCGCTGCTCCGGCAATCCGCTTCCGTACGTCGCTGCTGCCTGAGCAACAATCCAGACGGAATGCAGGGGCCGCGGACCCAGGCCGCCGGGCGGAGAGGCATTCGCGCGTACCGCCCCCGGAAGTGGCGGTTGTCCCAGCAACTCAGATCCAGCCGCTGGAAGAGCGCGCGGACTGCCTGGTCGACTCTCTGGGGCCCAAGATTCCACCTAGGGAAATGGGCGGGCCGAGGCAAGAGGTTGCTGGGTTGGGAATGGGTGGCGCAGTGGCACCAGAGGGGTCAAGATTAGCAACACCTTCCCCACAGCCACTTCAAAACCCAGAGTCGTTTCCGCCGTAGGCAGTCTTTACTTCCGGAAACGTTTCACGCTGCTTCCGGTCCGGGGAAATTTGGAGTAAACTCTAGGTCTCCGCTTCCCGGTATCCGCACCGGCCGGGCGGCGGGGCGCGGGGTCCGCTGGGCGATTGCCAGCACTTATTTGCGCAGGCTGATTTGGATTTGCGTATCTACGGTAGCCCATGTGGTTGTTGCCAGAGCAACCCTCCCCCAAATATCCAGCCAGGTATAGTCCAACATATCTTAACTACAACGGCAAGCACGATACTCGCTGTTTTCTTCCAGGTGCCCTGCGACCTGCTGCGGATCCAGAGTCTTGGCTCTCTTGGAGATTACAATTTAGTGCAACGAATAGGAAAACAAAAATAAAAACGCAATAGATATATAAAGAAGTCTAAACAGGATGAACGTGTTATGTGGGTTTGAAGTGATCCCAAACCCGTAGTTTTGGAGTTTGTGTTTTGAGGTTTTACAGATAGTGTTTTAGATCCCATTTGCGAGAAATGGAGTGAATTCCCCCTTCTGGAGCATGTTACCTCAAACTTTAGATCCCCCATATGTAAATAACTGACCTCAATTCCTGGACTTCAAAACACATAAACTGAGGGGTCTGACCCACCCACTGACATTTTTAGAGCTTAGGCTGTGGCAGGGTTACACTCATGTCTACTACTTTGAACACCCAGAGCTCAAACTGCAACAGGATGAAATCCTGTTAGCCAAGTGGGTTCTACATTCAAAGAAAAAGATGACATTTTTTGGTGTGGTCTTGTGCCTTGTGGCTAGTTTTCCGAGTATTAGTTACTGTTGCTTTTCTAGGGTAAAGGGTATCTTATGACGAATCCATCGGTGATGAACTTTCTGGTCTGGATAATTTACAGGTCATTCACGATTGCTGCTGCATATCAGGCAGTGAGGAAGGGAAAGGGCAAATTTTACATGATTAATGACTTTTTAGAAGAAGACTAGACAAAGTTCCTTTATACCCTTCTCTAATCCTATTATCTTCTCTCCAGAAGGAAACTGCAATTCATTTTACATAGATGATGTCTTATGGTATTATTTTTTAATTTGCTTCATGGCTCCACAGTTACTCTTTGGTGTGTTGTTTTCATTCACTTATTTTCACTGCTGCGTATTATTTCACTATAGGAATATGCCATTCAATTCCCTGTTTAGTTTCTAGTTTCAACATTACAAACAATGCATCCCAGGCTCCTCATTACTAATTTCTTAAGAAGTCAAATTTCTTGATAGGGTATATAAATTTCACCTGACATTCTTAAATTGCTCTCTAGAATTGATGGACCAATTTAACCTCTCACCCACAGTGTATGAGTTCCCATTTTTGATGTTTGCTAATCCTTGATCAGACATATTTTTCTGACATTAATGCATTGGCATTTTGACATATACCAGTTTTTCATGAGTTTATCATTGTAGAACTCAAGATCTGATTGTGGATCCTGTGAAAAGGATATAAAATTAAGTTATAGACTGGAGAAATAGTTGCAAACCACATGTCAAAGGATAAGTTGCATCTAGAATATACAAACTTCAAAACAATAGTAAAAAATCCATTTAGAAATGGACGAAAGAGCACAGATAGTGTACTACAGAAGATATAAAAGAGCAAGTAAACACTTGAAAAGCTATTTAACATCACTAGCTGTTAGGGAGATGCAAGTTAAACCACAACGAAATTCCATTTCTAGAGTGTCTACAATAAAAAGCAGTGATAGTAGCCAGTAAGAGTAAGGATGTGGGGAAACTGAATCTCACGTACATTGCTGATGGAAATATAAAATGGTAGGCACTTGGAAACAGGACTGGGGATGCAGCTCAGTGGTAAAGCACTCCTAGTTCAATCCCCCAGTACAAAAACAAAAACCCAAACAAGAAGTAGACAACTGAAGCATGCCACCTTCATATGACCAAACAATTGCACTCCTGGGATTTATCTCAGAAAAATGAAAACTTAAGTTCACAGAAGCTTTTCTAATAGCCTCAAACTGGATATAAGCCAGGTGTCGTTTGATGGGTGAATGGCTAAATGAGTTGTGGTATATCCATATTGTAGAATAATATTCTGTGATAAAAAGGAACAAACTATTGATACATGCAACCTAGATGAATCTCCAGAGTATACTAAGTGAAAATAGACAATCTCAAAAGGCTACATGATTCCATTTACATAACTTTATTGTGTGGGGCTGGTTTTTTAACCTAGGGCCTCAAGCATGTTAGGTAAGGAGCCTATTACTGAGCTACACCCCTAACCCCACTTAAACAACATTCTTGAAGTCACAGAATTACATAAATGGAGAAAAGATTAGTGGTTGGCAGAGGTTAAGGACAGGGGGCAAGGACTGTGATGGGATAAGATGGCTGGTAATGGAAAAGGGATCCTTATGGTGATGGACGTTTCTCATCAATGTTAATATCTTAGTTATACTATTGTATAGTTTTGCAAGATGGTCCCACTTGGGGAAACTAGATAAAGGGTACGTGGGCTTGCTCTGTATTATTTCTTAAAACTGCACATAAATCTATGATGATCTTAAGTTTTTGTAAAATCTATTATTTTGTACCTATAACTGAAAAGTGAATGAACATAATTAAACTATTTAGGAAACAAAGTATCATTCAAGTAAGACTGTACAAGGGCAAACTCATGGAAAACTACTAACCATGGTCTCTAAATTTGTGTTTTGGGCCTTGTCTTTTTGTCCAGCTATTCATGTCCTGATTCCCTTCTTCTCTCCAGGTGTTTCTTCTGCTGTGTGTCAAAAACTATCCGTTCATGTATTTTCAAGCCAGCAAAATTTTGAACGAGGGCCTTGTTCACAGAATAAATACAAGGGTTTATTAATGACCATTAGTAAGCCCAGACAATCTGTCTTCCTACTTGTTAAAAGGGTAAGCACTATATGGAGAAATGAAATAAATGAAAATAGGTCTTGAATTAAAATGCCTCATTTTGTAATAGGAGTTAACCTATTTTCCCCAAATGTCACTAAACATATATACGGAAAGTACATGGAAAATAGTTGAGAAAAATTCTTCCCTTTTGAGCAAAGTAGTCAGCATGGTAAAGACAGGTATATTTATTTCATATGATAGCACATTTCACAGGATATGTACAGAATGTCTGTATATCACTGACTTTAATATGGTACTTCTATAAAGTATATAGTTATAAATATTGTATGCCACATAAGCAATAAAATTCTTACATACATATAAACAACAATCTACTATAGAGAACAAAGAATTCACAAAGAGATTCTTAGTGTCTAAATTCTGCTCTGCTTTGAACAGAACCAGTAAATATTTAATAATACACAGAATAACGGCTAGTTATTTGCAGCATACCTTTAACTTTCATAACTTTGTGCATTTTCAGCAACTTGCCAAATATAATTTTCCTGACAAAGGCTGAGCTGCTGCTGATATGTTTATTTTAGACAGTAGTTTATATCCAATAGGAAACACTGCTCACAGAACTGCAATTGGCACTAGTGAAGTTACCTAACAATGAATTATTTTGCTAATGGAGAGCAAATATCATATACACTAGTCACATAGATTTAAAGCCACAGTTCAACAAGTTAATTCACATTTTGAAGCACACTGCTTATAGTAATACTGCTGTTTGAAAGATACTACTGCTGAAATGATTAGAACCCCCAAAAGCACAATATAAAACTCACAAGAGTTATTTCTAACAGCAAACCCTGGCTGTTAACAGAGAGGATCACTTCTATAAATATAGTATTTTGGTAACATTTGAGCATTTAGAAAAGTGATTTTTCCTAATAGATTTGCTTTATGTTTTAAGTGCAATGCAGTTTGCTGTGCTTTTACACTTCACATATTCTTAGCTATTCTCCCAGTGCACATCTTTAAAGGTTAAATGTGGACATAGGAATTTAGGTGGACATATGCAACTCTTTATATAAAAGAATGTTAATATAAATTTTAATGGGAAAAGATGATTTTAACTCAAACAACAAAACAACTATTGCTCAAGGAATTTTCTGATTGATATCAAAATACTACATTCTGTAAAAATTCTGTGTACCTCAATAAATCAATAAAAGTATGATCAGTTGCATACTGGCAGTGCAGGAGACAAAATCCACAGCGAATTTGAGGCATAGCCTCTAAAAACAGCAAAGATGTGTTATGTAGCCTTGTAAAGGGGAGAAAACAGACTGGGTATGTCCCCGTTCAAAGTACTCAGGGGACAGCTGCTTTCCCTTCCAAAAGCAAAGTTCCAGAGCAAAAGCAGCAAATAGAAAAGTATGAAGGGAAATAAGCAACATATACCTTAATGTGCAGAGAGAAAAGAGTATATATTTACCTCTCATATTTCTCATTGAACTCTGTGGTATATGCCTTCCCTAAATATAAGGCCATAGTGCTTTCTGGAGAGGACTACTGGTCTGGCCATATGACTGACCACAAAATATGCTGCTGCCAGCTGCAAGAACCTCCTCCCAGAGAGAAGCATGTGGAAAGTAGTAAAGGTGTATCTATTTGAAGGGTTGGGTTGTGGCATAGTAGAAAATTCAGGTTGTGAAGTGAGATTATCCTAGTTTAGGAAATACACTTAATGAAACATCCCAATTACATTTGCAGTCATCTTTTTGGTAATATTGAAAGAAGGACTGTGTTAGAACTTTTAGGTAAATTTTGGTCTGAGTTATATACTAAAGTTTAAGAGTTTTATAAATATGTAAATTATATATATGTATAATGTGTGTGTATACACACACATACATACATACACACCTGTTTTGTTAAATGCCTTTCAAAACTGTCTCAATATAACTTTGGCAGCTCTTTGGTAAATACTCATGAATACCAATTTTCAAGAGTATGAAAGGGCTAGCATAATTCCAGCTACAAGTTGTATGGACTTTAGATTCTTCAGAGAAGACTGATGAGGAGTTTCTGAATAAGGGCTATTTTCAAAAGCAGTTTTAAGCATTCTTTATAGCTACTACTGTCTCCTATTCATCTGAATATGAACATACCAAAACTCCAGTTAATGATGAGAAGATTTTTCCTTATTTCCAATATACACACATTCCAACTTTGTACACATCAAAATAGTGGTACTTTAAGAGGGTATCAGTGCACTTAACAATTACTTATTGCACATAGTGAATAACTAATGCCCAATTCTTTTGGTTCTACCCTGACAAAACTAAAAACAAACAGCAAAAAACACAAAGCCCTTCTCTATAGTATAATGTTATCTTTCTGTGGTGTCCAGTAAGGGAGATGCCTTAGATGCCAAGGGTGTAAAAGGGTCTGTGGGAGGGCTGGTGCTGGAAGGAAGCAGAGGGCCTGGAGGCGGAGGTGGAGGTCTGGATGGCAACACACAGAAAGAAACGTTTGTACCTTTGTTCCAGGCTTCGCCAAATGAACCTGGCTGATGACCCACCAAGTCTAGACAAGCTGACTTTGACTTCCCTTTCACACCAAAGTCCTCTTCTTCCTCGAAGGTTACCCATCCTTTTGGGTTACTTGTTTTTACTGCAGACTGGCTCTGCAGATCAAAACTGTCCTTAAAACCATCAAGTGAAGTTGAAGGCTTGCTTGTGTCATGACCACCAGGCATCAGAGAAGGGAAAGAACTGTCAGTAACAGGCTCTTCTTTGCAGAGCCATGAAGTTGCCTCTGATTCTTGAGACTGAGCTCTAAATGGGTTTCCAGGAGCAGCAGTCCTGTCAGTGAAAGGGTTTGTGCTGGTCAAGCTAGTATGAAATGGGTTTGGAGAACTTCGCATATTTTCCTGGGAGTTACTTCTGGCTGGAATTGGAGGCATTGTTGGCATGCAAGTTACAGAACTCAAAGTACTGACATTACTTTGTGTTGCAGAAGGCAACTGAATCAACCTCTTTGGGTCTGGGGTTAGGACAGGTGATGTTTGAACAGAGAGCTGAGCCTTTGATATAGCAAGCAGATTAAATGACAGATCTTCAAATGGGTCATTCTTTAATGGTAGTTCTTGTTTGATGCCAGAGATTCCATTTGTTTTTCCCTGGTAAAGAAAGAGAACACTGAATAATCAGTTTATATTTATTAATACCCTCTATTCTTCCTGTTTCAATTATTATCTTTTTTTGTGTGGGGGGGAAGCAAGCATACAAATTTAGAAATTCAAAGGTAACTGTGTAATTTGTTACCCTGGTGATTTTAAAAAGATGGAAACAGCTAAAATCTTCTTTTTTTATTGGTTCTTTTTAGTTATACATGACAATCCATTTGAATATAATTATACAAGCATGGGTTATAGTAAAATCTTATTCTTTATAAACTTTATTATTTGTAAAAAAATCCTCTTATTAAATTCATGTTTTCTAAATCCCAAAGAAAATTAATATAATTTCATTCATGTAAGTTTTGAAATGTAAGAAAGAGAATTATGCAGAATTGTCAAATTTGTTCATATGTAGTTCTTTCAAATTTTAATACAAACTTAAGAAACCCATATTGAGAACTTATGATAAAACTATATAATAAACTTCCAAGACCCATCTATGTGGATGATGTGGTTTCATTGTTCTTTAAAAATATTTTCATTTAAAATTAATATTACTATAGAAATTTGACTTTAAGGATGTTAGATTTTTGTTTTGCTTTTTGTTTTGGGGGAGGGGTACCAGGGATTGAACTCAGGGGCACTTGACCACTGAGCCACATCCCCAGCCCTATTTTGTATTTTATTTAGAGACAGGGTCTCGCTGAGTTGCTTAGTGCCTCATTTTTGCTGCAGCTGGCTTCGAACTCGTGATCCTCTTGCCTCAGCCTCCCAAGCCACTGGGATTGCAGGCATGCACCACTGCGCCTGGCCAGAACTATTTTATGGTCATGCAAAGTTTGCACTTTTTCCCTAAATCTCTTTGTGCCTACTTCACAAAAATAGCTGGGTTGGAGTGGAGCCCAGTCATGGGACTGAGCAAATTCAACTGTCCTGATGAGGAAAAGAACTATCATCCTGGCCTTGGGAGCAAGTTAGCTCATCAGGCATTTCATTATTAATTTTCAAAAATAAACCCATATAACTCATAAAGCTAGGATAAGTGACTTTGATATAATCACTTATTCCAACTTCAAAGATAAGAAAAACAAAACTCCCAGGTTGGGAAGTACAGGGAAGTAAGAGTTTCGTGCAACACTTGCAATGTGATAAAATGGAGCACTAGTCAAAATAAATTTACAGAGCTGTCAAAGCAAAATAACTACCCTCTTATGAAATACACTGGGGGAAAGAGCAGTAGATCCTATAAAATGTAATTGCATATTTTATAAAGCACCTGCCTAGTGCTTAATAATTGGGAAAGCTGTACACTTGTAAGAGAAAATGGTATGGATAACCTCCTAAGTGAATAACGTTCAAGTATCTGCTTTATTCAGTGGTCCCAGTACATAGTTCATAATTAAATGAACAAGTATATTTTTCTTCAAACTTAATATGACAAGAAATTTGTACCAAAGTAAAGATTCATGAGACCCTAAACTGTATTCTAAATGTATTAGAGAGAAGCAGACCTATATATGAAAATGGATTTCACAGGAAAGTTACAGTCATTGTAAAATTACATCAACTCCATATTGCCAATAATCTCTGGATTGTTTATGATAAATATAACAAAATGGAAATATTTGATTGGATCTGGGACAAATTCTCCTATGGCAGATAAAACAGTCTACCAAGTAAAGATTACAGGAGACTTTCATGCTTTGCACAGCTTAGAATTATAGGCACCTGCCAAATAAATGCTACAAATTTCTTTATTTTTATATACTGAAAATTGTTATTTTAAAATAAGTTTAAAGGTAATTTGATAGAGGCAAGATCACTTTTACCAATCAAGTTTGAAATTACAATGAGAGCCACACCACCATTCATTCATAGGATTAATTTAAGCAGGAATTGTGATGACAACATTAAAATCAGTGGTAATTCCACAGAGAAAGGTGTTGGAAGGATCTTAAATTAGTCTTATTATAATATTAACTTTTATCTTTCTAAATCACCAATTCTTCCTTACTGAAACAAATTTTGCTATTAGAACTATTAAAAAATACTTCCCAAACGAAAGCTAAGGAAAAAAATTGAATTTTGTGTTTATGCAATCATGCCATTGTTAAAGAACCAGTTTGATTTTGCCAAATAGGCTTTCATATACCTCAAGTTTATTTTCTTGAAATTATACTGTTTAGTTCTGTTAATTTTCATAAAAAAGAAGCGAAAGATGATAAAGCATTAGCAAGAACAACTAAAATGGTTCCTAAAAATCCAAAATACTAAGAAAAAGAAAAGGCAGGTTTATGATATGATAATAAAATTTATTAATGTGGACAGGTGGTTTTTAAAATGGGTGGAACTTTAGATGTATGAAGCAACAAACTCATACATCTAATGTGCTAAGACAGATGAAAAGCACATGTAAGATGGATAAATAGTCAGATACCTGTTACCCTGATGATTGCTCCTGCTTTGAGAAAGGGAACACAGACATCAAAGGAAAGAGTTAGGAGGACAATTTGAGACCAACCAGCAACCCTAACAGTTCAGTCATCAAAATACTTTAGTTTCATGCTACATATAGAATTTAAGAGCATCAACATTTGCAGGTTATAGCATAAATTCAAAAGATAGTTCCAATTCCTTTTGTAATTTTGTTGAATTATGACCCAAACTTTAATTCTGTCTTAATTACTAACCATTTTTTTTAATTTCACAAAGGTTTTCAGAGCTCTAAAATATTTTAAACAGCTCCATATGGACTGAATGTTTACTACCACAGTGTGATGGTATTTGGAGGTAGGGCCTTTGAAAAGTAATAAGGGTTAGTCGAGGTCATGAGGTTGGGACCCCTTTGATGGAATAGTGACCTCATGAAAGAAGGACACCAAAGAGACCATGCACATATTCATTCTCCTCACCCCTCTTCTTCAGGCACACAGTCTAAGGAAAGACCATGTGAGCACATAACTAGAAGATTAACTGTCAACCAGCCAAGAAGAAAACCCTCACCACAACCCCACCATGTTGGCACCATGATCTTGAACTTCTAACCTCCAGAACCATGAGCAATGAATTCCTGTTGTTTAAACCAGTCAGTCCATCTACAGCACTTTTTATGGCAGCTTAAGCAGACGAGGACACAGCCATAGGATAATCTATGAGTGTCATCATTATTAGAGAAGATGTACAAAATGGTGCAACTCTGTAAAAGTTCTACTGAAAATTAGCATTCATTTTAACAAAATGGGTCAGGATCCAGGTTTATTTTATGGTTTATTTCATGTTACTGAAATTTCCTGAAGGATGATACTATCACTCATTCACTTCATAATTTATTAATTTTAAGGTATAAAAAATAATACACTATCTTATTTTTGTTGCTTAAAATGAACATAAAATGAATCAATCTTTCTACAATTTGGCAGTATTTTTACAATCTATTACTCTTGAGAAAACTTGGGGTCAATCTCCCCCAATACCTAAAAAGCTTATCTTATTTTCATTTTTCTTTTACTTTATATTTTTCATACTGAGGATTTAAGCCAGTGGTGCTTTTTATGACTGAGCTACATCTCCAGTCCTTTATATTTTGAGACAGGGTCTTGCTGAGTTGCTTGCGGCCTTGCTAAGTTGCTGATGCTGGCCTCAAACTTGCAATCCTTCTGTCTCAGCCTCCCAAGTCACTGGGATTGCAGGCTTGTGCCACTGCACCTGGCAAAAGATTATCTTATTTTTAAACAGCAAAACTAATCTTGACAATATGGAGATGCCATCCTTAAATATATTACATACTTTACAGTCTCCTCTTTACCACTGCCCTGATAATCTTGAAGTCATGTATATCGGCTCTGGCACTGAGCCAATAAGAGAGTGGAAACAGGATTACATTAAGATATACAGGGGAGGGCTGGGCTGTGGCGCATGGCAGCGTGCCCACCTAGCACGCGTGAGGCACTGGGTTCCATCCACATAAAAATAAAATAAAGATATTCTGTCCACCTACAACTAAAAAATAAATGTTAAAAAAAAAGATATACAGGGCAGAGATTTTTCTACTTTATTTTTTCTCTCAGTGTCAACTACCATATTAATAGCATGGCAGTGAGTGCTATAACTTTATTTCCTATTGGATTTCCTTATTTTTGGCTCTCAGCTCATTATCAGATGATTGAGAGTGCTGGAAAGGCATTTTTATGCTGTGTAAAGGGCACAGGACACATTATATAATCATTTAGTGTAGGAGAAGCTTTTCTAATATAGAATTAGAGTCAACAGACATTAAAATAATGAAAAGTAAGGCTGGCTCAAGTATGTATTTGTTTTAAAATCATTATAGTCTGGAGCAGGATTCATAAATACTTATAAAAATTACTAAATTTTTCATTCTAAAACTCATGTCATTGCCAAAATACCAAATTTCTTATATTTAACAATCTCACGCTTGTCATATTGAAAAATCTTGCATATTTTTCAAGTTATAGCTACTTCAGAGAATTTTTAAAATATGTATTATTTTCTGAATAGTATTATTCCTATGGCTAAAAAATGAAAAGGTAAAGAAAGGTTAAAAAGCCACACTCACCCCTCCTTTTGAGCCCCCAAACTGTATATTCCCCGAGGAAACTGCAACCACTCTGTGATCCTTCACAAAGACAGTCTACACATAAATAAGAACCCCACCCTCTAAAAGAAAATGTGTTTCTAGTATATAGTGTTCAGAGGAATTTAATATCAGTGACTCAGGCAAAATAAACTTTAGAATCTATAACAAATGTGTTTGTCTTTTTTGATGAACTGACTACAACTGACTACATATTCCAAGAACAAAATCTACCAAGGCACATACAAAGCATGTGCTGTCAGCCACCAAATCAAATCACCATACTAGTTTCAATGAAAACCAGAAATCAAAACAGTGGAAAATGGTACTTGGCAGTTATTGGCATATTCTTACTGCACTCCTATGTGCCACAGATGAATTGCAATCTTCCTGGACAGTATGACTTCCTGAAGTTTTCAGAGCACAGTATTGCATCTGCCTTCACAGTACACTGTGTTAGGAATTAACATGTACTAGTACTCTGAAATGGAGGCCCTAAAATAGTTAAGATAGCTCACAGTGGCTAACTTGATTTGCCCCCCAATTACATTTTAAAAATAGTACAAGGGAATGAGAAAGAAAAGGGAAAAGAATAGTGGATATTATTCTTTGAAGGGTTTCTACCATTATTAAATTATCCTCAATTTTCTGAACTAAAAAAAAAATGTGGAGGGTAGCTTAGGAGAACATTTTTCATTTTTCTTTATTATGTATCTGTCTTCATCTTTTATAAATGTGACCAATAGTCTGAGTGCCAACTGCTAATGATATCCAGATTGTTTTGAGTCTTATGAAGTAAACACCTTAGTATCTGTTTTACACCATGTGAAAAATACAAGAAGCCATTAGCTTCTGGCAACTAGCTGGACATACTCATATTCTGTAAAAAGAAATGCAAACAATTATATATAAATACACTTAAGGGACACTGTAATTTTTTTGTATTTGGGGTCTTTCCAAAGTTTGGAAACAGACTTTTAAAACTTTATTCATTTCCTTGGCCTTGATGACATTTTCAAGTTAGGAATTTGTGTATGATGAAAAACATAAAATATGCAACTGTTAAATTTCATTTTAACAATTTTATTTAAATGTATATAACAAATAAGAAAATAACATACAAATAAAAAATAATTCAATTTACTTGATCATCCTTATACAAAATAATTTTGTATATATTCACCAGAAGTCTCTCCAATGTGAGAGAATGAAGAGTCTCTTTGATAATAGGATTTTAACCCACTAAGGCAATGGCACTGTTTTCTGTGAGACTCAAATGAGGTGATTTATTATTTTGATGGTTTTTACTTTGGTGACTGAGCCCACTGCTGTAAGCCCAAACCATCTAAACTGATCTAATATGACTACAACTGTTTGAAATACCTTATGAACCCCAGTGATCGGTACAATACAGATAAGAACTACTGCTTACATCAAAAGGAACTAAGAATTATTTTCTATGTACTGGAAATTAACCACCATGCTAACGTATACTATCTCTTCAGGAAGTGAAAGTCAAAAGTGATTTATGATTGTGAACAATGAGAAAAATAAAAATATTCTTGTTTATCCTAATTTATTAACTATCTAAAGTAAATTATGCATTTTAAAAAAGTCATGAACTTTTAGCATTAACACAAGAAACCACTTGGAAATGCCCTAAAGAACCTGGCCTAGGAATGTTCTGAGAATTTTTGATCTAAGCAATGTATGAAAAAAAAACTCTAAAATCCCCAAATAGCCGAAACATACATTTGTTATGTGACTAGTTTAAGATGTCAAAAGACATTCATTTGTTGAAGTCATTAACTCAAGATGTTATTAATACCAAGTGGCAAAAATAAAAAGAAAACTGATATTTAATTCTTAAAAAATAATTAGAATAACTGTGTTCTAAGTGTATATAACAAAGATAATAGTTTGTTTAATAAGGAGACTTACTTGCAGCTGTGGTGAAGATTCTGAAGGCAAGCTATGGGAAGACCTGCTCCGTGGTGGGGGTTGTGGTGGGGTTTCCAAATTGGGTTGGGGGCCAGACTGCGGCATAGGTGCTGCCAAGGGGACAAGAGGCTCCTGCAACTTTTGAGCAGGAGAGGGCAGAGAAGGCTGTGGAGGAAAAGCAGCCTGAGGCTTCAGTGGTTCTGGAAGGAGAGCTGAGCCTGAAACACCAATGATTGTCAAAAGTTAGCTGTGTTCTAGAAAACTATTTCTTTCTTCTTTTTTTTTTGGTACTGGGGATTGAACTCAGGGGTACTTGACCACTGAGCCACATCCCCAGCCCTATTTTGTGTTTTATGTAGAGACAGGGTCTCACAGAGTTGCTTAGCACCTCACTGTTGCTGAGGCTGGCTTTGAACTCAGGATTCTCCTGTCTCAGCCTCCCAAAGTGCTGGGATTACAGGCTTGAGCCACCGCCTGGCTTGTTTTTTCCTTCTTTTATACAATGTTAGGATATTCCAGTTGTTATCCCCTCTTGTCCAAATAGCTCATTTCTACTGGCATAAAGAAGAAAGTATATCCCTATTTGAGTAAATTGTGGAATTTGGCAGGTGACAGAAGAGAAAATGAAAAAAGAAAGTGAAAGGAAAAAAACAAAACTGTGATTTCTGATATTGTATCTACCTTTCGATGTGTCCAGTGGCTTGCTTTGGCTTTCAGGAGTCAGTCTTCCAGCAGATGCCCGAGCATGGCTCTGTGGGGCACTTATAACCCCAGCACGGGGTGGAATTGTCTACAGGGGGAAATGTAGCACTTAAGACATTTATTTATTTTCAACAAGATTTTGTGAAAATGTCTGCTTTTTCATCTCATTTGTTCTCCTTTCTAGTATTTATCCCCATCTTGTCATTTTAATTGTTCTCTCCTTATAGTCACACAGTGATACATTTTAAAAGCTTCATGGAAGAGACTGAGACAATGTTAATGTACATGAAGAGCTGGACAGATATATACCTGAGCAACTAGAGACTTTAGAAAAACTTCACCCTGAGATTTTTTAAACACAGAAGTAAAACTTTTTAATGAATAACTCAATAATCCAAATTAAATACATTAGAAGATACAATGGTGAAAAATATTTTTTCTATATTCATGTTTACTGAGGGCTCTAAGCACACAATACTTATTTTTAGTAAAATTAATATGAACTTTCAACCCCACAAAAGTTCTAACTTTCCTTCCCAATTCTTATAGTAGTAAATAAAATTTAAAAAGTTCTGTGGAAGTGTGGTAGTGGAGTCAGTGCATGGCAATTTTTCCTTTTTTGAAATAGAGAATGTAATAGATATCTTTAGGTATATTCTACAGACACTTAAATTCAGAGAGTAATATTACATATAGAAAATGACCTTCAGATTGTTAAATAGACAGCTACAACAGAAAATGCAAAAAATTCTATATTCATGAGAAGTAGTTTCCTTAGTTCCTACAACCTTCATTTCTAGGTATAGTGATAGCTCTAGGTTCTCCACTCATCAAATAGGGGCTACTCTACTACACTGGCCAAAGTTATTGATTATTGGTTTCCAATCCTATTTCTCTTTCTTTTGAATTGCCTGTTATAGCCCAAAGGAAATTTTCATTTGGGTAAATAATGGACAGATTGTGTGTAAAACAGAACACATGCTAAAAATATAGAATGCCACAGATTCACAAAGAAGCGGAAAAACCTTGAAAACTACTTGCTTTCAGAACCAGTTTTAGTACCACAACCCTGTCATATTTTTCTCCTGCTAACTAAAATCCTTCTTATTGAAGGCTGGTCTATGTCTGCATTAATTACATAGATAACATGATAAATTTCTGACCAAATATATCACCTTCTGATACACTTAAAGATTAAGATATTTAATGATGATAACTATTTTAAATATATCACTTTTATCCAAATAATAAAGTTTGTTTATTTTGAAGAACATGTGTAAATAATGTTAGAGTTGAAAGCTACCCTGAAGATCCTCAATTTCCTCATTTTAGAGTTGAGGAAACTGAAGCCTTGAAGGATCAGATGATTTCTCTAAGGTAACACAACTGAGTAGTAGCAAATTGGGACCCAGAACTGAGACCCTCTGGCTCTGGCTGTTACCTACCGGTCTGGCTGCACCATATCCAGCAGGTCCTGGGCCCGCAAGTCCTGCTTGAGGTGGAGGCTGATTACGTCCTAGAACAAAGACATTGCATCATATATTTATGTGTAAAAAATAATAAATAAAAAGAATCTAGAAATCATGTACTTATATCCCAAGTGTCTATTTCATGGTCCAGTTTTAAGGGTAAGTAACTACATTTAAGTGTTTTTACCTATATTTTCTTTCCGTGTTGTTCCAGGACTTTTGGGTGCTTTGGAGCAGGAAGGAAAAAAAATTAGTCATAAATAAGCAATAAAACAATATTGCATAACACCAGTTGGTTGTTCTATTTCATTACTAGCATAAAGTACTTAACAAAGTACTTAGCTTTGGATAAGGATGTAGGTATTACTGGTCCTAAATGAAATACTTCAAAAGATAAAAATTAAGAGAAAACTTTATAAGAGACAAGCATAGCTGTCTGAAGCTTCACTCGTGGGGCAACACTTTAAGGCAACTTCACTTTAAGGCAACAGTCCTCATAGAGCTCTGGCCATGAACCTTTGGAACAGAGGGTAGCTGCATGAATGGTCACAAGCAGTGGCCACTGGAACTGCTGCTTCTCAGAGTTCGGCAGATAAATGGCTCCTGAGCAGTGGGCAGGGCTGCATTTTTCAAAATTACACAAGTGGCTCCTCATGGTGGCACTTTTTTGGGGCTTCATGCTGTATTACTGTACATAAAGTTATGATGAGAACTTTTGGATTCATAGCAAAATTCTATTATTAAGGCAGCAGACAGACATGTGTGCCTTATTACCATAAGACATGCCTGTGGAAGATGGTGTTAAAATGTGGGTTAAAGGGGCTGGGATTATGGCGCAGTGGTAGCGTGCTCGCCTAGCACGCATAAGGCACTGGGTTCGATCCTCAGCACCACATAAAAATAAAATAAAGATATTCTGTCACCTACAACTAAAAAATAAACATTTAAAAAAAAATGTGGGTTAAACCCACCAGAAAGCTAAAGGATGAAATTAAAATTACTTTTGGGAACAAAAGGAGTAGAAGAACTAGCAAGGAGCCTCTTAGATTTATTTTCCTTTTGGAAAAGCAATTCAGGTATAATTGTTACATAAAATACATCAGTCTTTTAATAACATCTTAACAAAAGGCCTCTAGTCTTAATAGTATTTTAAACAAATCTAGCTTAGTACCAATGTACACAGAAACATGCATGTTTCCTGAAATCATCCACAAAATACTATATTCTTGGACCTTTAATTAATGGGTTTAGTTATATTTACTAATTTTTAAAACTCTGAATTAGTGAAGAATGTTACTGAACATTTGGCATATTCCAAAACAATTTTTTGAAGGCATTCTTTTAAGTACTAATTTCACAACCTAAATATACATGAAATATATATGAAACGAGCACAAATATGAATCTTGGGGAAATTAAGTGGATAACTATTAGAAACATACACACATCATAGAATGAAAAGAGAAGAAATACAAGGCATACACAAGGAGGGAGAGAGGAGATTTACAATTGGACTAAGAAAATATTTATGTGCCTTTAAACACTGGAGGGCTGACATTTAGAAATAAAATGAGAGAACCATTTCTATAATTTGAAAGTCTTATTACCTTCCATCTCTCTCCTAGCTACCCCAGGACTGGGAGGGGCTCCAATACCTTTTCAGAGAAAGAACAAAAACTATATATTGTTCAGGGCCCACAGCACAAAATGAAAGGCAGGTACACAATTAGTTTTGCACAAAGGCACTTTTATTGCTTTAAATCTCACACAGGTAGGTAAGTGCTCTACCACTAAGTTATATCCCTGGCCCCCAAAGTGACTCTAGATGCTGAGCCCAAAACTCAATCCTTTCTTCAAATCAAAGAACAGGGCTGGCGGTACAGCTCAGTGGAGGAGTGCTTGCCTACCATGCACAAGGTGCTGTGTTCAGCACTGCAAACACAAAACAAAACCCCAAACCCAAAGAGTAGAAGTGGGACAACAACTTTCTTTTTTATATCTGAGCTAATCGGCATCAGGGAATCAACAAATATGTTTAATGAAAGTCTCTTGTTGTATTGTCATCTCATTTTTTATATCCAGAGTTAAATCACTAATATAAGTTGTAATATTTCAGAGTCAAAAAGGTAAAAAATCAGAAAGGAAGTTTTAACTTTACTTATTTTTGAGGGGTACAGGGGATTGAACTCAGAGGTGCTTTACCACTGAGCCACATCCCCAACCCTTTTTGAATTTTTTACTTTGAGACAGATTCTCACAAAGTTGTTTAGGGTCTTTTTAATCTGCTGAGGCTGGCCTCTAACTTTTGATCTTGCTGCCTCAACCTCCTGAGCTGCAGGGATTACAGGCATGCACCACTACGCAAGCTAACTTAACAAGAATATAATAGAAGTTTGGAGCCATTTTTAACTGGGAGGTATTAATTTATTCGCTTTGACTCTTATCAACCCTAAAATAAAGATAACCCTCAGTCATAAGGATCAAATTCTATAACATTAATGAACCAAGATGCATACATGATAACAACTGTAAATGGTTACCTCCAAATTCTTTTCTAGCAGGTGCAGGACTCCTAGCCCCTTAGAGTTCATAAGAAATATGCAGCAGAAAGGAAATGACATTAAATAAAGAATTGGCATGTCAAGATTAGCTACAAGCTACAGTATTCATGATGTTAAGTATCAGGTAGGAATTACACATAAGTATCTAGATACTATTAAAAAGCTTTTCTTCAATGCACATATTCATAAGAATTAAAGTAACAACACTATAACCTCATTTATTGGCCAAATTACATTGTTATATTGTGTACTTGTACAAATATGTTACAACAAATCCCATCATCATGTAATATTAGTTAAGTCATTGGCACATTATATGACTTAACAACTATAACGTGCCAATAAAAAAGTGTTGGAAAAAAGGAACATTTAAACAAATATATAAAACTTTATTGTTAAATACTAGGCATGCTCTTCAGTTATAACCATACAATCTACAGCAATTAGTAAATTTTAATGAATTTATAAAGCCAGAAATGAGGATTTTTTAAAACTTAAAACTAGTTTTACCTATAGTTTATATGTCTAACTATGTATCAACTTAGCAAAACCAAAACAAACTCCTCTTGAACACTAGTAAGAGGGCAGTTCTGAAAATATACTGGAGAAATTTACTTGGTAAACATGTTTGACTTGTCTTGATACATCTACCGTGTTATTTTGAGAAAATCTGTAGCAGTACCAACAATGATAAAAAAACAATAAAATCTAGAAGCCCATGATACGAAAACATACAGAACATTTTAAAATAAAGTGGAGTAGAATTTCAAATCTTAGCAGAAATGAAAATAAAGTGGTTAGTTACCTGAAGGTGGAGGAGGTCTCTGTGGAGGGGCAGGACGTGTGGGAGGAGCAACTGGGCGGGGAGGGGGTGGCCGCTTGGGCTCTAAGGCCTGGGAAGAATCTTTCTGCTGTGGCTGGGTTGTGGGCTGAATGTCAACAGGAGAACCTAAAAAAAGTACAGTAGGTTAAGATCAGGTGACAAGTGGGCTATGGCAGAAAGGAATGTACTTCATAAATATGTGCAAAAGTGTCCTGTTTTGCTAATTTAAAAAATTTATACATGAGCATAGAGAAATGACTCCCAAAGTCATTTGCCTTTTCAGTACAAAGGCAGTCAGTCTACCATTAAACTGCCCTTTGGTACCACAGCCACAATGACAGTAATTCTACATTGACTTCTTATCTAGGCCCAGGTGTTAAAAGCTGAATTATTAGTGGCTCTATTAAGTACAAAGTATTAGTTAAGTCATGTGCAATCTGCTGGCCAGTAGAGAAAAGAGAAAGAAAAGCCCAAATAGTTATGGATTCTCACTAGAACAATAGAAAATCATCACTGTAAGACAGAGACGATGCTAACCCTATAGAAAAAGAATTAAGAAAAATTTTCATCTTGTGGCATCAATGACGATGAGTTTCCTTTCCATCGAGAGCTTATCATCTGCAAATTTCCCTCTTTTGTGTATAGGGTACTCAACATACGGGCACAAAAGCTAAGCAATAATGGCTCTCTAAACACACTGATTAGAGAAAGTCATACAAAATGTTCAAGTAAAATACACACTCTGTGAACTTGGAGGCCCAGGAGTTCTGGATGGTGCTCGGCTTGGTCTGATGGGAAGGGAAGGAACAGGAACCTCTGTTATTGTGGGTGACTGGCAGGGACTAGTCCTGGGTGAAGAGCTTGGGGAAGTGCCAAGGCCAGAACTTGAAGATGGCTGGAGATGCTGGGGAAGAAGCTCCTCTACTTCAGCACTGTAGTCATCAATGTCACCTAGGGAAAGGCAAGGTGTCAGAGACGGCACAACTTCAACTCATTCAAAGATGTTTTATTGATTTAAATACACAAATTAAACATGCTAACATTAGGACTTTGCCAAAACACATGGATTAAGCACATAGGCATGTTTAAAAGAATTATATGTAAAAAGCTAGAAATAGTACAAATGCTCTCACAGAAAATGTAAAGACACCTGTTATCTCAGAGAACTACCACTTCAAGCTGGAGTGACCAAATGGGCTTTTGTCATTCCCTTAGCAGGTAGTGCAGTGCCGACTCTGCAGAAGTGGACTGCTCTCTTTCCAAGCCTGTCTACTGTCTCTATGGAACTGCCCTGCTTCCTCGCCCAGCTCAGGTCTGGGTCTACAGGAAATAAGCTCTCAGGCAGCTAGCCACACGTGCTTTCCCAGAAGTCTCCTCCTTTATGCTCCCCACAACACAGACCCTCTTTGCTTTAGATGACACCAGTCTCCCCTGAGCTGTACGCATCTCCACTTACCTCAGGGCGGGAAAGTGGGGTCAGGGTGCCCCTTACAACCTAATTCCAATTCCAAAACATCAATCTTCTACCTCTAAAACAAAGTCCTATTTCTTTGAAGCTACGCTATTAGGGATTTTTTTTTTTTTTTTTTTTTGGTACCTGGGGTTGAACTCAGGGGTACTCGACCACTGAGCCACATCCCCAGCCCTATTTTGTGTTTTATTTAGAGATAGGGTCTTGCTGAGTTCCTTAGCACCTCACTGAGGCTGGCTTTGAACTCACGATTCTTCTGTCTCAGCCTCCCAAAGTGCTGGGATTACAGGCATGCGGCACTGCGCCCGGCTATTAGGAATTTATTTAACACTCTGTACCTCACTCACTGCAGTAATCTCCAACCTCCATCCTTTGGTCTCTTGAACCCATTTGTCAAGGACTACGAAAAGAGCAAGATGGCAAATTGAGTCCTACCATCTTTCTGTGTGACTTTTGGACAATGCATTAAATTTGTGGTTTTCAGTCTTTTATGGGCTCCCAAAGCTGGCTGGAAATTGCATGATTTCCTAGTTGACTTTTCCCCTCACTCCTTCTCAGGAGCTTTATCTCGAAGCTTTCTGACTCTTCTCAAATTGTGGACTGTTCAACTCCTGCAGATAGATGAAACTTCAACACTTACACTTCACAGTCTTCAGATGGGATGTCCTTCCCTGCACACACACAACCTGCCACAGGCTGGAGTCTAATCCCATGCTCAGTACTCAGATACTTGTGGATGGAATGAATGGGGTCCTACCCACCCCATTTTCTTAGTGATCTTGCTGTTATTCTGTCCTGCCTTCTCCATCAATCCTTGCTCTTCTAGCAGCACTCTTCCATTAGTACTAAGCATACTCAAGCCTCTTCTGGTTAAAAACAACCCAAAACAAATCAAAACAAAAACCACACAAATAAAAACAAAAACAAAAACAGAACTACCCATGTCCCCAGTCTCCATGGAGCCCTTGTCCTCTTTTCCACAACTCTTAGACAGACTTCCTTAAAGAGCTTCTACACCTCCTCCACTTCTTCCCCTTCCATGACAGTTTCTACCATCTGGCTCCATTACATCACTGAAATCACTCTTATGAGGGTCACCAACCTTTCTTCGCTGTTATTTAATCAGAAGGTCAAGATTCTATCCTTATTTCTCCTCTTCTCTGTCTCCTAGACACCGTAGACTACTCCTTCCTTGTTATACTTTCCATGATTTTTAAATCACAAAATTCTCTCGGGTCCCTGACTTTTTTAGTTGTTTCTTCTCATTTTCTTTTACTGGGCAGCCTCTGCCTTTTTCTGAACTGTATTTTCATATTCTATCTCTGGACTGTCTTTCCATATTCAATTCTTTCTCTCTTGTCTCTACATAAGCCTAGTATTAAGCCAGAGTATTAAATGACCGTATCTTTATTAGCCACAGAGCTACCTTTTGAGTCCAGAGCTCTCTCTTGAGCACCAGACCCACAAATGCAACAGCTGACATCTGGACCTCCTGACCCCACAGACATTTCAAATGCCACATATTCAGAGTGAAATTCATTTTCCACCCCACGACTCTTCCTCCCGCTTTTCTCCCTCACAAACACTCTTGAACAATAAATTCAGATTTCCTTTTTCCCCTCAGGCGTATGCATGTGCTTTCTCCCAGAGTCATTATGCTCTAAACTCTTTAATCCAATTTCCCCCTCAGTCTTCAGATTCTTAACTTAAATTCCAATTCCTTTGTGAAACCTCATCCAGCTCCTCAAATCCAGGCCAGGCAATTTTCTTATGAGCTGCTACAGCACCATTCATTATCACTTTGATGTCACTTTATTATAACTGCCTGTGTACTTGTCTGTAACCACCATGATGCTATGAATTCTAGGAGGGCAAGGACCAAAGTCATTAAATTTCCAGCAGCTGGCATGTACCTGGCACATAAATCCTAATTAATACTGCTATGTTTGTCCCAAGGAGGAAGAGAAAGATAAATTTGGTACTAAGACTTTATTGATGGGAAGGAAACTTCCTAGCACTCAGAAGTAAACATGTTCAACAAACAAACCAACCTTCCATATCAAAATCTGCTGCAACCTCCGCATCTTCACCAAGCAGGGTAGAACTTGTTGACGATGGCAATGTGACACTAATTTTCTCTAAACTCATTTCTTCTTCCAAATTTTTTATCCAATCTGGACTTTTTAAAGTAATAGTTATTGTCCGGCTCAACAACTAGGTGAATAAAAAAGATAAAATTCAGTACCATGATAATTAATTATTTGGGAAGAAAGGGGCTGCCTTAGTTATACTATGCAATGGTATAAATGATTAATTTAATTAGACTCAATTCAACATACTTCTTCTACCTTTTAACTAGTTTGAAGGCTATTCCCAATTCTCCCCTTA
This sequence comes from Geosciurus inauris, assembly GCA_004024805.1. Taxonomy (NCBI): domain Eukaryota; kingdom Metazoa; phylum Chordata; class Mammalia; order Rodentia; family Sciuridae; genus Geosciurus; species Geosciurus inauris. The sequence continues at coordinate 280,682 of PVHX01000365.1, read as the reverse complement.
AGACTTGTGATGCTATATATAAAGGTCTTCTTTTCTAGGCTGCACAAAGACTCACGTTTCCCTTTCCACAGCCAGTACTACTACTCGGCCAGTTGTAAATACCCTGACAACTTTGTTACATAATTTTGTATTATTTTTTGATTCTCAGATTAAATAACTGTTGCTACATGAAAAAAATATTTAGAAGAAACAGTAGAATATCTTTTACCTATACAGTGTTAGCATTTAGATTATGAAAACTGAACATAATTTAGAATCTTCCACAAAAGTTAATCATTCTAAAAACAGAACAGTCATTTGAAAAACTGGCACTCTGCCTTTGCTATAAATTTGAGTGGTTTTTAGACTAAAATACGATTTAATTAAATCAACAACATGTTATAATCAAGTTATGCCATGTCATGTTGAAATATTTTTTAAAAATACTTTTTAAAACTTTCCAAAAGCTTTAAGACTGGTTGGTCAAGAATAGATAGTGCACAAAAAAGAAATTCTCACTGAAAACTCATATGTATAACAAACTTGCTTTCTATATAAGCTATCTTACATACAATTCTTTTGTTTGAAGTTTCTTGACATGAACAAGATGGAAATTATTTTGGTATCTGCAAATGAACCGTGTACCTCTGATCAATATGCTGTGCTAAAAGTTAGCACCTTTTTTTTAAATATATATATATTTTTTAGTTGTAGATGGACACAATGTCTTTATTTTATCGCTTTGTATGTGGTGCTGAGGATCGAACCAGGGCCTCACGCATGCGAGGCAAGCACTCTACCACTGAGCTACAATCCCAGCCCAAAATGTTAGCACCTTTGTGAGTACAGAGCTTCCCTGGCTGAAAGACTTATTGATATTAGAATTCCTTGAAGGCACAAAGGTTGAAAAGTTGGCAATCTAAATGGTAAAGCTGTATTTAATAGTAATTTAGCATTTACATTAAGTTTTGAAGTCAGAGTCCTTAGAATTAATAATCTTTTACTTGATTATGCGCCCCAGTATTAAAATCAATTCAATTTCATTACTTAGCCACAAGCTGTACAGGTCATTTATTACTTGTTGAAATCAACAAAATTCTTTTATTTTCACCAAAGAAATCTAACAAGCATTCTTAAGCCCCTAGTACCACAATGGCCATTTAAGATACAATTCCTTAGGAATGTCCACTTGGTAGAGATCAGAGCCAAATAAAAGGGAAGAAATTGATATGACAGAAAATAAAATGCTCCAGAAGGTCTTCTGATTTGTCTCATGTATACTATATGCCTTTCCCAGAATCTCCTCTGAAATGGAAGAACTTTTACTGATCCTGAAAAATTTAGGGTTGAAATAATGGTAATTAATAAAGGCAACAGACAGGAGGTTTGGAAATGTATAAACTTCAAAAGGATCAATTAAACATCATATACCTTCCACAAATATATTTACAGAATTTTGGGAAATCTTTGAAAATTTCCAAATTTATAGCTTTCATCTAGACTTGAGAGTGAGCAACAGAGTGGAAAAGAAGGAGGAAAAAACAAAACAAGGAAAGACAAAAGAAACACTCCAAGGGGAAGCAAGAGTTGACAAGGGATGTCAAATCTAGAGCTGCTCTTTAATATTTATATCATCATGGGATAAGGAAGGGTTTTTTTAAAGAGACTAAAGCTAGAATTAAATTGAAAAGTCAGTCATTTTTATATAGTTAAAACACAATAAAGTTATAAGACAAATTAGAAAAAATATTTGTAGCATATTTAACAAGAAATTAATGTCTTTAACATAAAAGGAGCTTCAAAAGAGGAACACGGCAGTGGAAAAATGGGCTGGTACTGGCGATATGGCTGGAGTTAGAGCATGGCCTGGTGAGCCTGAGACCCTGCAGTCCATCCCTGCACCACAAACCAACCCTAAAGTGACCAGTAAACAAAACATACTCAATTTCTAGCAACCACAATCTTAAAACCGGTATGATATACCATTTTGTCTCTTTCAGATTGTCAAAGTAAAAATTTAAAAGGTCTAGTATAATTACGATGTGAGATACAGATAAACCTGTGTACAGTGTAACTGGATAAAACTTTTCTGAAGGGCAGCTTGGAAATGCATATTAAAACTTAATATGTCTATATTCTTTGACTTTAACAAATTTACACTTAAGAATTTATCCTTATGGGCTGGGTTTATGGCACAGTGGTAGCGAGCTTGCCTAGCATGTGTGAGGCACTGGGTTTGATCCTCAGCACCACATAAAAATAAAATAAAGATATTCTGTCCACCTACAACTAAAAAATAAATATTTTTTTAAAAAATAATTTATCCTTAGGAAAGGAACCATTTGATCCAGTTATCCCCCTCCTCCATGTATGCCCAAAGGACTTCAAATCAGCATACTACAGTGACGCAGCCACACCAATATTTATAGCAGCTCAATTCATAAAAGCTAAACTATGGAACAAAACTAGGTGCCCTTCAACAGATGAATGATTAAAGAAAATGTGGTATATATACACAATGGACTGACTATTCCTCAGCCATCTCTAGAAGAATGAAATTATGCTAACACATAAGGGTGGGAAAGGGAAGAACAGAAGTTCATTGGATCAGACAAAGGTGAATAAAGGGAAGGGAGAGAGGATGGAAATAGGAAAGACAGTAGAATGAATTGAACTTGACTTTCCAATGTTCACATTTTTCATATGTTCATATACGTGACTAATAGAACTCCACATCATGTTCAACCAAAAGAATGGGATCCTAATTAGAATAAAATATAATCCACATATGTATAATTTGTCAAAATACATTCTACTGTCTGTATACCTAAAAAGAACAAATTAAAAAAAATATTTAAGAAAGGACTAAAGTAATCCTAATCTATCAGAAGACTAATCTAAATAAAAAAATGAAATAACTTCTTAAGCATACCATAAGATTTTTTACCTTGTTAACTGAAAATACATTTAGATAATCTTGCTGCAGGCCTAAAAATAGAGTCATCAGACAATTAATTTCAGAATGGCTTAAAATCAATACAACTAACTTACCTCTTTACCATTTAGGTTCAGAACACTCAATGCAGAGCTTCCCTCCAAAAATGTAACCCACATTTTATCTTCTACAAATCTTTAAGAAAGATAAAAATAATAAAAAATTAATTCTTTAGATATAATTAACTTGATAACTGAAGTCCACTGATTACTGATCAACAGGTTGAGAGAGGTCAGAAAGTATAAAGGAGGGAGGGCATGGGGCTGGTGGTGACCTAGAGAGGGCACTCTCTCTCCTCACACTTCAATCCCAGTTCTTTCAAACACTATGCTAATCAAACAGGCAGAAGAAATGGGCCTGATTCAAAGTGATCTTCTATATAAGGACAGTAAACTACAGAGCTAAGATCCAAGTCTCCTAACCTTATAGTCCAGTAGTATGTATTTTTATTGTTTAAATGTCTTCCCTGAATGACATTTCCTTTGATCAAGAAAGATGATAAGAAGTCACCAGAGGAGAGACAGATACACACACACACACACACACACACACACACACACACACACCCTGACTCAAACCTGACAGGCTAAAAGAAGCCCTAGATTATAGTCTTTATCTTTAGTCCTTGACAACACAATTCTTGGCCCTTCAATGCTCTTTGTTTTGATTTTAAGTTTATACTTTTGAAATATGAAACCTCCAAAGGAGAAATACAAAAAGGGCATTAGAACAAGTTTCGAGGATGGTCACTGATATATAATAAAATTATTGTGCTAAAAAGAAAAAAAAACAATAAAACAAAATTCTCAGTCTTGTTTACAGAAACAATTTTGTGAGCTGAACCATTCCCAACTGTATAGAGAAAACATCTACGATACACACAGACACACACGTGTGTGCACACACTTTCATGCTAGGATTCAAATGTATACATTATAGATATTAAGCAAAAGTGAGCATGGTACTTTACCCTGTTGAAATCAAGGGCCTGGAACAGATCTGTATGATCATTAAAATATGACCAAGGTCTCTGATTCAATTTATTTGGCATAAAGTTACTAAGTTGCAGGCTTCAGGGTGCTGTAATGTTGGGATGCTTTCATGTCTCATACAGAGACATTATTCTTAAAGACCCTTGAAAGCATCTTTTTCATGTTGTTGGCAACAGAGGATATCCCTCTTCCAAAGGTCACAACCACCTGTTAAAGCTGCACTGAGGCTGCACCAGTTCCCCACATCCAAACATTATTTATTCTTTGTTTGTAATACCAAAGCATTTGTGATTCTAGGGCAGGGCTCATTTCTTGGTTCTTACCCTCAATTAACAAAGTGCCCCTTAACACATTTTTAACTTTAACAAGAATTTTTTTCTTAGACATCCATGGATCTATGTAGGTCCTTCTAGGAACTGTATTTTCTTCCTGCTTTAACTCACTAAGTTAAAAGCAAATAGACATTTCTTTCAATTAATATACATTAATATACATATTTAAACACATCCAAATTTGTCCCATCTACATTTCCTGGAACCTCTTACTTAAAGAAGTTTACAGACTTAATCACTCTTCAATGGCTTCTTATTCTAGAACAAAATGGAATAATTTAGTTTTAATGCTTATAGTTTTGTTTACTTTTGTTTCTTTGTTTACTTTCATTGTTTGCTTTTTCTTTACCAACTGGGCTATCATAAAGTACAACAATGAATATTCTAGGTGGGGAGACACCCCACAGTTTATATTAATGTCTTATTTTCTTACCAGTGCTTTTCCCAATCATGATGATAAGCATTTTGAGGAATGCTGTTGGCTCCAATGTTGCGCTAAGAAAAACCCAGTGGGTTATAAAGACAGATAGGACTCTTCCCTTTATCACCCTTCCATTCCTCACACAATCTGGACTCTTCCTAGCTCAGTGCAGTACTTCACATTTGCTCAGGAAGATGCTTATTGGCTACTGTACTGCCCACTCACAGAGTCCACAAAATCCTTCTGGTGGTATGGCATTTCTGCAGTTGGCAGAGCTTACTAGCATCTGTGAACTTGGAAGATTTCATTATGTACTTCCTGGAGTCTTAAGATTTTGGAAGAGTTTTGTTTTGTTTCTTTTTAAGATTTAAAATATTGTTGTCAAAAGATTTGAGTGGGAGCTGGGATTGTGGCTCAGGGGTAGAGTGCCTGCCTTGCATGCATGAGGCACTGGGTTCAATCCTCAGCACCACATAAAAAAATAAATAAATAAAATAAAGATATCGTGTTCATCTACAACTAAAAAAAATATTAAAAAAAAAAAGATTTGAGGGAAGTCTAAATTCAATTTCCTCATATGTTCCTAAGGTGTCTCAGGCATGATTTTCATTCTACAGAAAGCACACCATCTGTAAACTATACTTTTTAGAATCTGGGCAAATTTATTATGCTGATCTTCCCAACAAGATTACAAGTAGAAGTTGCATCAAGTTCTCCTCTGCTCTTCCACAGCACCTAGTATAGAGATTTGCTCACTGAACATCTATAAACATACCCAAGAAAGCAAAAAAAAAAAACACCACAAAAAGGCATTTAATAGTACTTCTTTCTCTATGGCATTCAAACACATATGTCATTTAATCTCCCAAAATTGCTGCACATATAGGAGAGAACATTTTTAGAACAATGAAAGAGGCATCTGGTTCTGCAAAAGGCAGATGGTTAAACCAATGAGGAAAACCATCTCTTGGTTGGAAATTAGACATGCTTAAACTACTTTAAACATCAAATTTCTTAATCTGAGGGAGGAATAATTCCTCCACTTAACTTTTATCACTCCTTAAAAAAATAATCCCAGCTTCATTTTGTTATAGAGCTTTGTTATACATTACATTATGTAGGAATCCTGAGAAGTCATCTCTGAACTTGCACATTTTTCTATTTTCAATTGTTCATATAAAATTTCATTATTCAACTGAAGCTTTCTAAGTAGTGAATTCAGTTTCAACACCTAGGAACTCCCTGAATAACATCTATAGTATGATTTCTCTTTAGTTTAGAAATAAAAACATTCATACACTATTAAAACACAAATTAGGTGATTTATAATACAGAAACTATTGTTTATGAATCACAAGCTGCTTTGGGATAATAAGTATTTTACTTACCTTATGAGTATAACTTCACCAAAATTTGCAAACTGCTGCAGGAGCTCATCAATTAATGTGTCATCAAAAAAATTATTTTCTTGCAAAGAACTTTTGATTGAGACTAATACTGTACCATCTGGTGGACCCTGAACTGCAATTACTTCTTTATAAATTTTTTGCCTCTCTTCAGCTTCAACTTCAAATATATCTATATCAATCAGGGCAACGACAGGCCTTAAGACATAAAGGAAGGTAGATGTTAGAAATATTTTTAAAAGGATGTATTTCAAACCAATTTCAAGCACCATTAGAAATACTGAGACAGTTGAAACCTATGGTCAGAAGTCTTCAGCTCAGCCCTTCCGTAGTGCAGCAAAGTGCCAGGAGTCCATGTGTACAGTATTTTGCTTTCATCTTGAAAACTAGCATTTAGAAGATCTAAATCTTCAGCTGCAGTCAGAACAAACAAGAGACCATATTATCAGGACAGATCATGTGCAGCAAAGAGGCATATCTTTCCTCTCCTTAGCTTTAGTTGTCTGAGGCTGGAATGCCAGACATCCTTGTTAATAGACAGGAAGTCTAGATACTTTTAAATTACAAAGGTTTTTAGTAGTGTTATCATTTTGTTTGCTTATTAAAAATTAAAATGTGACCTTACTTCTAAGATTACTTAGAGGCCTATGAACAAATAGTATTTTATAAATAATTGAATAGACAAGTGGCAGCTCAAAGTACACATAAACCACTTTATTTATTCAACCTAAAAACTTGAATTAGCATTCAATTGAAAAAATGTTAAGGTTTTCTTCCTTCTCTTTATATGAAATTATGCCACTGAAAACAGATTGAGAATTATTTTAAAAAATATGTCATATCTAAGTTTTATTTATTTTATTCCAGATAATCTTTGTTGAAAGGAATTAGCTTTCTTCTTCTTCACTGGTATTTATATCATTTTAATTCACCTAAATTAAGAAGTCCATTTTCCAACCTGATCTATCAAAGGGCCACTTCCTCCTCCTCCAGAGGACACGGTCTGTCCACGCAGGGGTGCGGCACTTCTCACTGGTGTCATAGTCATCAGAAAATAAGTCATATTTGTAGGTCGGAGCAAAGGTTACTTTTCCCTCTAAAAATCCTCTAAAAATCTAAAATAAACATACACAAAGCAAGTTATTGTAAAACTCATAAAAGTTCTGTTTTTGTTCAGGTAACCATTCATTAAATATCTGTTCTGTACTGAATACCCTGGAATGAAATTTGTATCATCTGATGAACACTACTAACTGAGTAGAATAAAGCTTAAGAAAACACAAAAACCAAAAAACAAATGTGGCCTTTTCCTTATCACTTGTTCAACCTTTCATTTAAAAAATTAAAAAAAAAAAACATGAATAAAGGAATTCTCTCTGCCCTTAAGCTATAGGAGACTTTAAAATCATCTAGTCTGACATCTTATTCTCAAATACAGAGCGGATGTCTAAGAAAGTTAAAAGTGCCTAGAGTATAAGAATTCACATCTGATGATCCCCAGGCACTATACCAAGTGAACTCCAACTATTTTTTTTTAAATAAATTCTTTCAAAATTTTGTGGTCATTAAGAAGTAAGTTTCAAAAAGGTATATGATAGCTGGGCGAGGTGGCATACAACTATAATCCCAGCAGCTCAGCAGCCTTAGCAAAAGCGAGGCGCTAAGCAACTCAGTAAGACCCTGTCTTGAAATAAAATACAAAAAACAGGGCTGGGTATATGGCTCAGTGCTCTAGTGCCCCTGAGTTCAATCCCCGGTTACCCTCCCTCCACCCCGCGCACACACACACACAAAGGGCAGATGATAAAAGAAACAAAAGAACAACAAAAAAAAGTAAATGACCTATGATCTTGAACCCCAAAACCAATAGCCCTGAAAACTAAGATTTAAAACTTTTACCACCACCTCCACAAAAAGTGTATCTTCTACTTGAAAGTGAGTCTTGTAAACACAAATTTTTCTTCCTGGGAATTATAATGGGCTCTGTCTCCCACACAGGAGCATGCTCTCTCTCTCTTTTCAGGAAAAATAATTCTATGTCTGCTTCTCCACACATAAGTATTTAAGTATAAATATCATCCAAGAAATTTTTAAAAAACTGATTAAAGCAAGCATGTTTTATAACCCCAAATCCCTTCTCAATGCAAATATCTTCTCAAGCATGTATGTACCTGCCCAGCATTTTTCTGATTGATAAGTTGATCTCCTGCTATAAGAGAATCCCAATTTTGCTGCCTTATGAGCTCTTTGACTTCTTCATTAGGGAGATCAATTCGATAGTTGAAATCACCACACCAAAATACATAGTCATGGGAAAAGAGCATCCTTCCCTGAAAGCAATGAGGTGGAATTTTATATTCAAAAACAATCAATTTTTTAAAATGTTTTACATTATTTCTTTGCCTTAGATATGCCTCCCCTCCCCCAACTGTTTAACTCAATAGTAACACCACATGAAATTATCTATATAGGTGAATATTGTTGATGTTTCTAAGAACTACCTTAAAATTTTCAAAAACCCTGATATAGAATTTGAGGTAATTAAAACACATTTCAAAGCTTTATCTTCAAGGACAAGCAACAGACGCTTACCATAGGAAAACTCAATTTTCGTGCTATTTCTACAAAATCTTCATTTCTTTCTTTGACTTGTGACTGCCCTGCAGCAAAGTGACTACAGACGAAGCAAAGGCTTGTTGTATGGAAGAGCATTCGAATTGCAACTGCTCCTTTATTTCCAGTTGCACCTCCCATCCCAGTCTTCACAGTATCAACTGCAACATCCCTTTGAAACAAGAGCTACAGATTAGTGTTTCCCTGAAGCAATATTCTAGGCCTTTTTATTAATATTTAATGGTAGAAAGTAGCCTTAGGAGAGTGTTGTTTACTGACCTGATAAAAGGAGCGTGCTGTGGTCTGATAAAAACAAATAGACAGACACCCACCAACTGCTCAGAAGCCAGCAGCACATACTTGTTGTCTCTGGAGATTGTCTTCTGAAGTTCCACAGCCCAAAGCTTCTGATTCGTTGTGCTACCAGAAAATATTAAAAAGGGAATCTTTAAAAAGATAACCATACTTTACCCAAATTTCTCAAAACTCTAAAATCTTTCTGCAGGCTCTTTTTGTTTGTTTCCTTTAAGAAGGAAAACTTCAAATTTGGCCAAAATAACACACTTCAAAATCTTATCTACAACTCCTTTACAAGGAAAGTAAGAGCTAACTTAATAAATAACACAGTAATTACAAGCGTGTACACTTTATTTTTTTCTTAGGTATTCATTAGGGTCAACAAGAAGTATGTGCCTCCATGTGTTTTTCTTATTTTCCTGAATTACAATTGATTTATTTTTAAAAAATATGAAAAATCTTAAACATACACAAGAGACAATTATGAAATAAATCACCATATTCCATTACCCAGCTTCAAACATTTTGTCAACCTCCCCATTTTTTGTGCTTTCTTAAATAAACCTGGAATATTTTAGATCAAATCTAAGACATATGCCATGTCACTCATAAATATTTTCATTATTCCTCTCTAATGCAATGGGACATTTTTATTTTTATATAACACAATGCTACTATCACACTTAAATTTTAACAGTTCCTTAATATCATCTAAAACTTAGTTCATATTTAAATTATCTAAAAACATCTTGGTTTGTGTGATGGTTTAGATATACGGCATCCACCCCGAACCCCAAAGCTCTTGTGTTAGTGCAGGAATGTTTAGAGGTAAAATTATCAGGTTGTGAGAGCTGCTAGGCAGGTGGGTGTGGCTGGAAGAGGTAGGTCACTGAGGGTAGGTCCAGGAAGAGTTCATCTTCCCCTGACCCTCTTCGCCCTTTCCTTTTTCTGCTTCCTTGCTGCCATGAATGGAGCAGCTTTCCTCTACCATCCCCTCCCACATGATGTTCTAATTCACTTTGGACTTGGAAACATGAACTCAACTGACCACAGATTAAGCCTCTGGAACTATAAGTCAAAATAAACTTTTCCTCCTCTAAGTTGTTCTGATTGGGTATTTTGGTTAGAGTGATGAAATGCTGACTAATCCAGTTTGTTTCTTTAAAACAGGAAAAACATGGCCTACACAACACATTTGCTTGCCATGTCTCTTGAATCTCTCTTAATCTTTAAGATCTCTCAATATTACTACCCTGTCTTTAGTATCATTTTTCTTTTTCTCCTTTTTTTTAATTTAAATAAACTGGGCTATGTGCCCGTAAAATGATTAAGTGTAACATTTTCTTTCCAGAATCCACATTATAGTGGTAGGATCATGGTAGGTAGTGAGTCCATGCCTGGAGGCCGTATTGCATAGCATTAGATAGAAGGTTATGAGGTCATATTCACACTTAATATTCATGTGACCTGGAACAAAGAGAAAAAACTGTTTTGCTCTTGATTGGAGGTTCTTAGGCTCAAACTTACTGCTATAAAACTTCATAGATGAAGAAAAAGATTAAACGTTTATCTTATCTTTCTTATATGAACTATATTGCAGGTAATTTCTATATTTCATAATCCAACCAATTATAATTGACTATGAAATGTAGAAATTATGAAGTCAACATTTTTCAACTCCTTGTGAAATAATAGATCTGAACAATCAGCAGCAGCAGATGCTGAATTCTAAAAGAAGGGTTAGTGGGAAACTATGGAGTCCATTGCTAACCATCTGAATCAGTTTAACATTAGCAGAGAGGATATGCCTCTTGCTTTGATACAGTAGGAAGCACATGGCACAAACCAGTAGGGTACTTTTATCAGAATTAATATATAAATAAATTTGATGGGAGCAGGAAAGATGGTGGCATGAGATGGACATCATTGCCTAGGTACATGTGTGACTGCACATATGTACACTCTACATCCTGTATAGCCAGAGAAATGAAAAGTTGTGCTCCATTTGTATACAATGAATCAAAATGCATTCTGCTGTCATGTATATCTAAATAGAATAAATAAATAAAATAAATAAATTTGATCATGGTTATTAATCTAGTTTTTACATTAATCACTTTACAGGAAATATAAGGGATAGAGGGGATAACTTAAGACACAATGAGAACAACAGCCAAGTCCAGTTTGTTGAATATTTTACAGGTCATGTAAACATGTAATGGGTTCACTATTGTTATTTTTAACCCACTAAGTTCCAAGTTTTCAATTCTGTGAATATTTCAATGAAACTGACATGAGTGTATTAAAACAGGTTGGAAACATAACCTAGAGTTTATATATCCTTTATATATTTTTTCACATCTATGAAATATGTTTATATTTTTTCCAAGTACTCTAAATATTCACCTGTTACTTTTCTCAAAAGGCTAAAACTTTTAAAACAAGAATTATTCAATAATTATTTCAAAGTTACCATAAGTGGTATATTTGTTTTTATAGATGTTCTACATCTGAGATGAGATAAAATGAATTAAACATTTTTAAATTTTCAAGTTTAATTTCTAATATAATAAATATCCCAACATTAATAAAATTTCTTTGAGATTCTGTTTTAGTCAGCTTTTTCACGGCTGCCTCTGAAACATCCAACCAGAACAACTGTAGAGGAGAATAGTTTATTTAGGGGCTCCCGGTTTCAGAGGTCTCAATCCACAGACGGGAGGCTACATTCCTCAGGGATGCAAGATGAGGCAGAACATTATGGCGGAAGAGTGTGGCAGAGGGAAACAGCTCACATGATGATCAGAGAGCAGAGAAAGATATCTCCACTTGCCAGATACAAATATATACCCCAAAGCCACACCCTCAATGCCCTACCTCCTCCTCCACCTCCACCTTACCTGCCTTCAGTCACCACTCAGTTAATCCCATGGTGGGTAGGGGGGTTAATTTACTGATGGGGTTAAGACTCTCACAACCCAGTCCGTTCTCCTCTGAACTTTCTTGCATTATCTCACACATGAGCTTTTGAGCTTTTGGAGGACACCTCACATCTAAACTATAAAGATTCTCAATATTTTTAAGAGTGCAGAAAGATTGTCAGATCAAAAAGTTTAAGAACTAGTATTACATAGCTTAAAAATCACCTTTCCATACATTATCTCAATTTATCCTTGTAACAATGACTAAATTACCTGATATGGCTTGATCTGGAATGTTCCCCCAAGTCTCACGTTTTCAAAACTTGGTCCCCAATGTAGCAAGGTTCTGTAGTGGGGATTTGGGCAAGTGATTGGATCATGAGGGGTCTGATTTCATCAGTGGATCAACGCATTAACAGCTAAACAGATTACCATTATCGAGGTGGCAGAAAAGTGTAAACAGGTGGGGCATGGATGGAGGAAGTAGGTCACTGGAGACATGCCTTTGGAGACTCTGTCTCCCTTTCTCATGAACTGAGCAGCTTTCCTTGCCATGCCCTTCTGTCATGATGTTCTGTTTCACTTGAGGCTCAGAGCAATGAAGATGGCTAACCATGGACTGAAACCTCTGAAACCATAAGCGAAATAATTCTTTTCCTCTCCAAGTTATTTGTGAGGTATTCTGGTCATAGTAATAACGAAAAGCTAACATGTTACCTATGTTCCAAGTCCCTCAATAAGAAAATTTTCCAGTGTTACTTGACTAGCTTACCTTGCATTCACAATGTTTCCAGCATTCAACTCTACCATTTCTTCAAAACCAATTGCAAATATATCAATTGGCTTACTTCTTTTATCTACAATTAAGCATCCAAAAAATACTTTAAAATATAGCCTTAATCAAATTGCAATCTCATCCAATAAAATGTAATACCAGATCTTATAAAAATCTACTTTTGTGTTTTGAGTTAACTAATTCATACAAAAGACAAAAATTCATGAATGAGGTAACATTACTTTAAATTTGCTTTCTATTATAATGTCTTAAACTTGCTCCTTTAAGATTATTACTCTTGGAGACTCTCAAGTAACATTTTGAAAGAATTCTTACTAACATTTAGATCATGGACAATACAGAAACCAGTCACTTCTCAAAGGCTAAAGTGTATCAAAATTGGAGAGGTGAAGGATTTATTCAGAAAAGACATAAAGAATAAAGTGGCTGAGAAACTCTCAAATTGGAGATAACAGCTGGGAGGCATTTTTCAAATTCAAATTTGAAAAGTAGGAGCTTGATCTTTCTGCTATTTCCTACATGAAAGTAATACAGGAAAAGAAGAGGAGAACCAGGGGTTAAGATACATCATTCTGCCCCAGGTATTATCCTTTTTATAACTGACAGAACTAAAAAAGAACAGAAGCTACCTCAGATAAGCAGTCCTGAGGTACTTTGGGGGGCCCCACATTTAAAAATAAGGACAAATAGCTAGAATAAGCCTATAAATATTAGTAACTAATATTGAAAAATAAAAAAGTATTGACTGCCATTATATGCCAGCCTCAAAACTGCATCATCTTATGAAGTTACCACACAAACAATTTATAAGACAGAAAATTTTGTCTTTGATTTACAGACAGTAAAATGAGGCTTTAGAGAACCTATGCAACTTGCTCAAGTTCACACATAAGACAAGGCATGGCACATACACCCTGGAACTAAACTGCCTGAACTCACATCCTCACCGTGCCATTACTAGCTGCATGACCATGAGCAGGTTATTTCTACTTCTGTCTCAGTTTCCTCATCTATAAAGCTGGAATAACAGTATTAACATAGTAGGTCTGTTATAAGATTAAATAAGCATATGTAAGTTATTTAGAATTACAGTGTTAGTTATTGTTGTTATTATTATTATCATTATTATTATTTTCACTTCTATCTCCAGCTTGGATTAATGTAAGTGAAAAAGGGCATTTTAATAAAAAATTTTAGGAAAATCCCAGGGATTAAGACAGAACTGATTATAAATAACTAAAAAAGAAAAGAAAAGAAAAATACTATTGTGTATACTCATCACATTCATATATAACATTGGTCATTATATACTATTTTTAAGTAATTTAATTTTTTAGAAGAAGAAGGTCTTAAAATTCCTTTTTCTAATGAAAATCATAATGATAGCATCCTTAACTGGCCATTTATAGCATCTTGGCAAAGAATCTACACTGAATGACAACCAGGCTTTTACAACAATAATACAGGATAATTATAAACTGCCAACAAATACTACAATAAGTTTTATAAGCCTATTCATGACCTACTCTGATATTACCATAGCAATCAAAGAACCAGAATTGAAAAATTGGGCATACTAGTCTTGAAGAATAATATTTAAATTATCAATTACAAAATAATCTTAGTTCATGTCAGTTTAAAATAATAAAAACAGAACTAGTTTTTCTTACATGTGTATGACTGCCTTCAATGATATTTATTTACATGAAACACTATTTCAAAAATCAACCATCAAAGAAAAAAAAGGTCTAGAAATGAAAAAGAGGTAAGATTTCAATAGATCTGATCTATGAAAACGTTGGCCCTCAAATTTATAAAGGAAGCCAAAGTTTCTTTTTAAAATTAATACACATTATCAAGCACTACATTTGTTTCCTAAATCAACAAATCACAATCAGATTTTTAAATCAAAACCATATCATAAAAAGCCAACCTTGAAACTCCTGGATGCCAGCTAACTTGGGTGCATCAAGAAGCCAGTCAGTGAGCGTTTGATTCTTAAAAGCGATGCTGCGAAACTGCTTCCCACCATTCACATTCCAGGTTCCAACACATACTCGAATTTTCTTGGGCTTTGAATACTTGTAGAAGTTTTCACACATGCTCTTTAATACTTTCGAAGATGCTAATCAAAAACAAAATACAATAGAATTTTAGCTGCATTAAAACATTTATAAAAATGATTTTCATAACTTAGATATGAAGTCTGAAAAGTGTAATTATCATCACAGCACAAATAAGATACATGCACAGGCACAAAAATGATCCAGCATTGAATGCAAAGCCCAGCTTGAGGCAATTGAGCAACACACTTTTTAAAAAGAAATCAATAAAATTAAATATAATAGTCAAAGTTAAAAAACTATTACAAAATCATTACAGCAACATACAACATGCAGAATAAACAGTTCTGTTACAATAAAACCGTACACTGTTTTACAATGTGCAAAATCTACAAATTGAACATTTTTAGGAATACAGAAACTGGACTTTAAACAATTTTTATTAAGAGGCTGGTAAAAACAAAAATTTTATTTCTCCTCAAACAAAAACATTTAAGAGCATTTATATTTAAGATTTTTGCTACTGACAGGTAGCTTGATGAATAATGGCTTCCTGACAAAAATACACATTATGGAAGATAATGAGACAGCTGAAAATGAAATCCCACTAAATGCTAAATAGAAACCAAAGTCCTTAGCAATGGTCCATGAGGCCCTAAATAATTTATCTAATCCTTCTGCCCTCTCCTATTCACTCACTGCTCTGCCACTGGCTTCCTGCTGTTTCAAAAAGATACCAGGTCCATTCCTACCACAGAGCCTGGGCACTGGCTGCTCCCACTGCCTGCAACATTCTCACCGCACCTCCTTGAAGTCTTTTCAGTAAGGTCATTCCTCATCACCTTATTTAAAACTGCTCTCTGTCCCTGCCCTCCTCTCTTGCTTATTTTTATTATTATCCTCTCTTGCTTATTTTTCTCTCTAATATTTACCATTTACAAACTATGTACAGGTTGAGCAACTCCAATCTGAAATCCAGGAATTTTTTAGCACAAACTTGATGCTCAAAAAGTTTAGGATTTTGAAACAATTGAAACTTTGGAATTTCAGATTAGGGATACTCAAGTGGTAAATCTATGCAAATACTCCAAACCAAAAAAACTCTGAAATCGGAATCACTTCTGGCCACAAGAAGTTCAGATAAGGTATGCTCAACCTGTATTTTATTTATTCATTCTGTAACAATGACAATAGAAGAAAGAAGGTTGGTTTGGTTTGTTTATTGCAATATCCTTAGCAACAAAAAAAGTGCCTGGTATAAAATAAAATACATAATTGTTAAATGAATGTTCAATACATTTTGAATCCTCAGCCTTTCTTCTTGCATATTTTTTTGTCTACCACCTATCTTGCCCTTATAAGCCACACTCCATTTTGGTTAACTTCTTGGGACTTAAAAATAGAACTTTAACAGTACCTCAACCTAAAAACCACAATATTTGCACTTAATTGTCAGTTAACTGGTAAGAGGAAAAGGAAATCAAAACTACTTCACCTTTTACCACATAATCTTACATTATTTTGATATTATGAAGCAGCAGTCTACTGAGAAAATGAGAGTGGAAAAAGTAAGTAGCACGTTGGGATTATTATGAATATAGTTTTAACTTGTAGACCCCTCTGAAAGAACTGTTGGTTTAGATAATAAGCATGTCTCTATTGTTTCAGGAGCAGATATGCACATTTCTCACCCTCTTGCTATTGATTTGACTATTTGCATAGGTATCTGGATGGTAATAAGAGCAGATTGTTTGTTTTGGCCTGTTGGTATGGTTAATTG
Organism: Geosciurus inauris; assembly: GCA_004024805.1. Taxonomy (NCBI): domain Eukaryota; kingdom Metazoa; phylum Chordata; class Mammalia; order Rodentia; family Sciuridae; genus Geosciurus; species Geosciurus inauris. The sequence continues at coordinate 264,087 of PVHX01000365.1, read as the reverse complement.
AAAGCTTACTATTCCTAGATAAAAATCATTCTCTATTACTATGGTTTATCTTTGGTCTTTATAATTAAAATCACTGCCATCATTACTACTGCAAAAAGAGCTTCTACAATACATTCTACATTGACATATGTTCTGTTATTTTATAACTTAAAATATTTAGCAAGACAATAATAAACAGCATGAACAAAAACAGGTTGTAGCATTGTATAAATTAAAGTCAAACTGGTTTTTAAATGGAATAAGAAGGTAATATATATATATGTACACCTATGCATATATGTGTAAAATATCTATACACACATGTATACATCAATGTGCTTAAAGAAATAATGAATCTGCTTATTTGAGATGTCCATCCCTAAATACATCATTTCAGAAAATGTTGTTCGTTACATAATCCTAAAACATACCAAGTGCTCTCTTGCCTACTTTTCTCAAAAGAGTCAGAATAACTAGGCAAAACAAATCTTAAGTAACTTGATACCAAATCTTAACAAGGGGAAGAAAAGATGTTATTTTCAGCTAAATTTCTGGCATGAGCTTTGTTGCTTTTTTCCTTTTGCCACATATTCATCTTTAAAGACAAAATCATAAACCTCATCCAGAGAATGAAGACATGAGTTCCTATGAATAAACAGGCAGGAAAAATAATAACCTTTAGGTTTTATGTACTTAACTCTTCTGACTTTGTCAGTGATATAGTATTTTTAAAATGAAACAATTTCAGATCATATTTTAGTGCAGGTCTGTAGTTATAGAATACTGCCATACAGCCAGGCATGGTGGTGCGTGCCTGTAATCCTAGAGGCTTGGGAGGCTGAGGCAGGAGGATATAGAGTTCAAAGCCAGTCTCAGCAAAAGTGAGGCATTAAGCAACTCAGTGAGACCTTGTCTCTAAATAAAATACAGAACAGGGCTGGGGATGTGGCTCAGTAGTAAAGTGCCCCTCAGTTCAATCCCCGGCAACCCCTCTCTCCCAAAAAAGAATATTGCTATCCACAATGTAAGAAGATGAGACAATACTTTTTCACCACTGTGTGTGAGTGACACAGTTAAGAAGTCACAAATAGCACAGATAATACCCTGAAATTAATCCAAAATAGTCACATCTGGGTTAAGAGTAAGGTATAGTACTAATAATGTTTATTTAAAGAACTATAAAAATGAAATTAAAATTAGCTGAATTATCTTTAATTGGAATCAAGCCATTGATATAAGAAGATACAGAACATTGTCTATCTCCTTCTGAATGAAGTACTTAACTTTCATAAACTTAATATTTTTCTTTCAGATTAAAATATCAATTTATCCTGCTAGGGTCTGAGGACAAAATGAGAAAATTTCCAATTATATCTTTTTATTTGTGTACAGTATTAACTTTAGAAAAAGAAAGAAAAAGTTGCTTTTATTTAAAGATCAATTTTCTATACTGTACCTGACTGTAATGTCTGTTCAGAAACTATGGATGCACCAAGAAGAAAACAAAGAATCATTAGTAAAACAGCAAGTTATAGTCAAAATCTAGAGTGTTATGATAAAACATTCTGAGATGACCTCATTTTTCTTTAAAAAATCAATTCAATGACTTGATTTTTTTTCCTTGATGGCCACAGGACACCAAAGACTACAAATAGATGACAATAACTGATACAAATCCTCTACACTGAAGGATATTCTACAGTGACTCAGCTCTACTATTTCACAATCAGAAGGCCCACAGCCTGCACTTTCAGCTGCTTCTGTATTTGTGTATATGTGTGCACGTGCACATGTGTGAGGATATGAATATGAAAATTTAAGAGGCTGAAGGACACTATGGAAAGTACTGCTCTAATACATACCTTTTAGTATTTTTCCCGAGACTCACCAGTTGATAAGTACTATCAGCTCGCTGTAACAAGATATATGCATTCTAAAAATTTCACTACATTGTGCAAAATTGTGCCAATTCCCAGAGCTGTGGGGTTTAAGGGAACAATAGGGTCGAGGCATCACACTAAAAACTTCCACACCAAAATGACAGGAACCTAATAAACACAATAGCATGTATTATGCATGTTAAAAGATTATAAAGTGCATGAATACTACAACAAATAATGCACTTCATCTTGAAAAGATATGAAGTTAACTTGTAGAAATAGGCATCAGAAGGGTATAATAATTGTGAAGGCTAGCAGAAGGGTTATTGGAGAAATGGATGAGCAGCTGAAATACCAGATGAGGATAGGTATGGCTCATAACACATGGTGGACTGGGGTAGAGAAGATGTTAAGATACATGCGTACGTGTATGTGTGTTTTACATATTTGTACCCATCTCAGTTCTACTGGATACAGTTTTCTGCATTTACCTAATGTTACTTGCCAGCAAAATCACGCATAAGCTCATGCAAAGTTGGCATTATGCTCAAATCATTCCTAATATATCAACCATGTTGTAACAAATTTCCAGTCTCAAAACAAGCATTATAGCAGAACTGACTGTACTGTTTTTTTTAAACGCATATTTTACATTTAGTAAAATGTGCAGGAAACTAAAAATCTGATGCTCAAGTTTGGAAATTACTTAGGTTCTTGCTGCTCTTTTCCTTTAATCACTTACTTTCAATTGTTGCTTATTAATGCCTCCACATCAAAGTAGGCACAGGTGGAAAGAGGTGACAAAATGTAAATCAGTCAGTCTATACTTTTGAAAGCCAGGAAGAAAGCCTGAAGTTGAAAATAGTAGCTAAGACCAGATCTTTTTCCCCAGAGTCTGAATCAGTTTTGGTCCCCTAGCCTCAAACAGATACATGAGGAGCTGGCCATAATTAATACCCTCAGAGCATCAAGTGGAATTCTAAGAGCTCATGATCACCTGGCTCATCAAGTGATTACCCAAAAGGACATAACTTGATGCAGGAACAATTTTCTTCACTTGAGTAGGAAACAATGGAAGGTTTATATGGGGCTAACAGTAAAAAATCATGTCAACTGTGCTATCAAATCAAAATGGAAAGAAAGTGGAACGTGAAAGTCTAATTTATTTTGTCAATTATAAATCAATGAAGCTGGGAGAGGGGGAAAAAAAGGAACCCTAATCTATTACATATATAATGAATGCTGAGTTTTTCTGTAGTACTACTTTTATGTGCTTACTGACATAAGAAATTCATACTTTGGATTTTTAATAAAGACATACAATGGAAGGTAAAAAGCTATCTTGAAAGTCATATATTTATGTCAAATATTAAAATTAGTAATAGCAGTTAATAACCAGTAATAAATACTACTTTAAATTATTAATTAATATGATTTAATGCTTATTCCAACAATCACAGTAAAAGTTAAAACCAAGTACAGAATTATTTGGGATGGCAATTAGAAAATAAACAACATAGATATTCATTTTTTCAAGAACATATTTAAAAATATAATTAGATTATTGAATGCTGTATTATAAGTGCTAGCTGAATATTATATGAAAACCCACTTATTATAAAGTCAGTAATACATAAGATCATTTACCCCCCAAATAATTATCTATGGAAGAAAATATGCATAATCTAGAGAAGAAAATATTTAGCCAGTTTATGCCTAAATAATACCACTAATGGTATAAGCTTTAAAAAAGACATTTGGAGAATGTAATTTTTAAAAAGCACCTTTATAAAAATTCCTTCCAAAACTATTTTAATCAACTATGATCTAAATATTATTTGTTTTAATGTTTACATTTACCTCTTGAACTTTTAGAACTGTAAATTACATAAAGTAAATAAAATATAAAATAAGTATGCATACCACGCAAACTTCCAGTAGTTAAAAGTGCCCGAGCTTTGTCAGCTAAATCACTGTTTAGAGTGTTTCCCAGCAGCAAAACATCAATGGCCTCTTGCTTGGAGCTATCAAAGAAGTTATTCTGAATTGTTCTGGTAACAGAGCGAGCACCATCTTTTAACTTTCCAGCCTGTTGAGGGAGGAAAGAAGCATGAGTTTTCATTCTAAATATTGTTTATTTTACTTGAGTCAACATTTTGCAACTATAAATTGATTTCATATAATTTTAGTTTAAAAAGAACCTAACCATCTTATTTTGAATATACAACTATTACATTAAAAGGCCTCAAGGTGTCACTATTTCCTTTCTTCTTTTGCATAACAGTTCACAAAAAAGCTAAGTGCCTCTACATCCAGTAGTGATACAGAGCATAAATGTTTACAATTGTTTACTATAAAGCAAATAACCAAAAGTGTACTTATTTAAAACAAGGTATTTCCTTCTTACATCATGACTTTCACATTTCAGGATGGGATGATTAGGGAAATAAAGGATGATACATTGATCTTAATGTATTCCTACAAAAATCTCAAATTACTTTGATAGTGGAAAAATAAAATTGAAATGCTTCCAAATAACTTATGTTAGTTAATACTAAAACTAAACCTAATATTAATGGTCATTCTAAAAAGAAATTTACAATTACAGTTCATAAATATTATATGTGAACTATAGTTTGTATATTTAGAGTCATTCTGTGTCCTCTACAAATATAAATCATAACAATAATAAACTTATTCCTACAGTGACTTTATTATGACTTTTAATGAACATGTATTTTACTTAGGCATATTAGTTATCAAAGAAGATCCAATTTGATCTTACAGATTTCAACTGTCCAAAACAAACAATGAAAACCCCCAAACTCTTGCCTTTTAGAAAACAACTTTAATTTGCAATATATAATTTTTATTCCTTAGAGGAGTAAGAGTAGACTTCTTTTCAGAAAAGAGTCCATTTTCTTCAATGCCACCAAATGAATGCCACTCATTATATTTCATCATTTAAATTTCACATTAAAACATTATTTCCCTTCAGATGATATCATACACAAATGATATTATTGAAAAAACACTCACCATTCACATTATCAGGCAATTAATCAAAAGGAACCCAGAGAAAGGAAAAGAAAGAGCAGTTCAGATGTTAGATTTTAGTTCAATTCAGTCTAGTATATTTAATATAAAAAGGTTTCTTATCTACATATTGTAAATGATAAAAGACCACTGAAAATATATGTAACTTCTGTACATATATTGACTTAGTCATGGAAGAAACAATAAAGGCAGATTATTTTAAGCAATAGTTATAGAGAATCAGCTTTTAATAGCAAGAATTATGTCTATTTAAAAGGAATAAATGAAAGTTCAACAATTTCAGACTTTCAAATATAGGAAGCATTTAAGAAGTAAATACTTTAAAAAGTCAATGCAAACTATTCCTAACAGTTGAACAAAAGGAACTCTGCAGATAAGGCCAATATCTCTGGGTAGAGGCATGGCACTTTATGAGATATGGAAGAGGAAGAATCAAGATTTGGAAAATTGAAAGACATTAAGATGACAAATGGTCTTCATAGAATTCCCATTGCTATACTGAAGTTCAATGGGAACTATAAAAGTTGCAAATATTCTCATTTCTATTCCTTAAATAGTGAGGGATTTTAGAGATCTGGAATATTAATAAATTCAAGTGAAACCAGGATCCCTTAAAAGTTAAACAATATTTAAGTATATAAAAAATGAAAAATAACCCTAGTATAGTTCCAAAATTCCACAATAAGAACCAAATACTAAAGGGGAAAGCAGTACGTAGATAATACCAGCAATTAAAAAATAATGATGAAAATCAGAATTATAATTAAATCCGTATCTTGTACTTCTTTGGCACATTCTGACAGCCTCCTTTTCAAGGCAAAATAAGTAGAAGGACAAAAACTCATCAACAAAGCCCTAGAAATGTTGAGTTCATAGTAGGTTTTGCACAAATTGTTGATGGATTTATTTGTCCATTCAGCATTTGTCGTATATTTATTGAATGTTAGTTGCTATGTCAAGTTCAGGGGACACAAAGCCATATGAGATAGGATACTATATTAGGAGGACCAAGGTAAAAAAAAAATCATTTTTACAATTAATATAAAGAATAAAAAAGTAAAATATATATTCAAGGGAAAATTATAAAAATGGCAATACATGCAGTCCTAGTGGATTATCACTGAATGATTAAATATGTCTCACATACCTACCCTTCTCAAACCTAAGAAAATATGTGTTCCACTTAATTATTACCTACCATAGAAGAAGTATTAAAGAGAGCACAAAAGCATGATAAAACAGAATTCTAAAATAGATATCTATTAACTTAAAAATGTTAGTTAAAAACAAAAAAGGTCACTTAAAGGCTTTATTAAGAGAAGAAAAAGATTATCTTTGGTAATATTATGATAGATCTGGATCTACCTTAGCCTTCCCTTCAAGAGCTCCAGTTCCTGCATATATCTTACTGATGGAATCACCATTCACAGACCACATGGACCGAAAAACTTCTTGAAAGCGAGTCACCAACTGAGGCTTTTCAGCCAAGCCAAGAGCTTCCAACTGTTTAGTTAGCATCTAAAACAGCAAACAAGAACCTTTTTATAAATATAATAACTAGTTGTAATGACTTTTAAGAACTATTAGAATCAAAGCAAAATTTATAGTTATAGGACAATGTGAGACTGGCTTCTGAAAACATGAACACTTCACTAGTCTAACTGTTGTTTTATACCATTTCAATTTTTATAGTACATGCCACATCAATGAAAACTAAAGTAACTTTATATTCCCTTGTATTCATAAGAACTTCTTTCTGATTAAATGATAAAATTAATTTTCAAGTGTTCCTATAAATCAGACTAGTTTACCTTGATCACCTAAAAGATATAATCAACAACATGCATCAGAAAACATTTATCTAGTTTACCTAAATATATGTGGAAATAGCAGAGTTTCTTTAATTTTTGGATTTGATTCTATAAGTCTGGGTAATAAAAGTCAAGAGATTGTAAAGAAAAGGAAAGCCACTCTTAAAATGTCACAAAAATAAAGAAAATAAATTATAGCTTTGAATATGTCATGACAGATTTTTATGTATCAAATCTATATTGATAGTGTGTACAAAGCAGAACTAGCAGGAACACGTGTGGCAAGCAAGGAATTTAAGAGCCTTTGGGTACCACCATTCCTCCATCTCAGATAACAAACAGTGCAAGTGTTAAGAGAAGTTTCTGATCATTACTTTATGTGAATTCTAGCCTTGAAATCTGGCAGAGACAAAGTGATACAAAATCCTTCTGCAGTCTGCTTCTCTTACTTGGAACCCAGTGATATCTCATGCCTTGTATTTTTACTTAACTCTTTCCCATTTATGTTTTCTTTTACTTATTTTTTAAGTATACTGACTATACATAATTATAGAAGAATCCAAAACTGAAATAGCATTAAAGACCTTAAATAGGTTCAATTATTCCCTAAGACTTAGAGCAGTCGTTCTTTGCTAGCATGCACAAGAACACAAAATAAGCCCAGGACTAGAGTTCTTTCATCATTTAAACTTTCTCCTTTCAAGGAAGTGGACGGAACTGATCTTCTTTCATTACTAGTTTGGTTTTGCCTACCCTAGCAGTACAATCTGCAACTAGTCAACCAAATGTTAATACAAAGGCATGTTCTTGAATCTAACTACCAATAGTGGAGGGTCGGCAAAGACAGATCCTAAAAATTAACACCTGTTAATACTTTTCACTGCGAGTTTTAAGTATTTCAAAAAGTTTACTCAGAATCCATGTAAGTCACTTAAAGCCAACACATGAAAAAAAACCTGAGGCAATGTGATAAACTCCATTTAATTAATCAACATGCCTTTTTTTCCTTTTTTCTTGGTGGGAGGCAGTACTGGGGATTAAATTCAGACATGTTCTACCACTGAGTTGAGCTACACTCCCCAGCCCTTTTCCTTTTGTATGATAGGGTTTCACCAAGTCGAAGAGGCTGGCCTCAAATTTAGAATCCTCCTGCCTCAGTCTCCCAAGTCAGTGGCATTACAGGCACATACAATAACACCAAGCCAAACATCTATTTCACTTTTCTTTTTTGTCATACTTTCTAAATAAAATATAATGATAATCCTCATTTACAGGTTACATAAAAGCCAAATCAGTAAAATTTATTTCGTTACATCAAAATACATTTCTGGCTGGGCACAGTGGCTCAAGCCTATAATCCCAGCACTTAGGGAGGCTGAGACAGGAGAATCGCAAGTTCAAAGCCAGCCTCAGCAATGGTGAGGCGCTAAGCAACTCAGTGAGACTCTGTCTCTACATAAAACACAAAATAGGGCTGGGGATGTGGCTCAGTGGTCGAGTACCCCTGAGTTCAATCCCTGGTACCAAAAAAAAAAAAAAAAATACATTTCTGCAGCAGATAATTTTATCCACTGTATTTTCAAGTTTAAGATAAAGAAGTTCAGCTGCAGAGTAACTAATTAACCAATACTCTGGCCAAATTCAAGATCATTAATTAGAAGAAGAATAATTATTTCCTATTCCTGTTTTCATACCACTTTAGAGTTATGGTAAGCTCTTATAGAACTGAATGAAGATTTGACACAGCCTGATGATCCTAACTTGTGTAACGGGAGACTCAGAAAGCTCACTTACTGCTACACGGCTTGACAAACAGTTGAAACTATTTATATTAGACTGAATTTGATGAATAAAAGGTAAAAAAAAATAAACCTAAAAACTGGCTAGGAAGTTGAGTCTCATTCATTTTCATTCCCACTATGACATTTTCTTCTGATCCTATTTTTTATAGTTACTGATTTGAAAATAATAAAAAACTGGATTGGGTTACAATAAAAAGTATAATCTTATAGGATTATACTTTTAAAAATAGGCCCTCCCTATCCTAAAAGGCAACAGAAAAAAAAAGGACAAGCACATACATAAAGTTTTTCAAAAGACATGCAAAAGGAGCAATTATTGGAATAGTATACATAATCAGTTTTTCAAAGAGAATAGTAGGAAATAGCTACATAAAGAGAATGTAAGGTGCAGATAAAGGAAACATTTAAATCAAAAGGTATTCTAGCAAAAGAAAAGAAAAAGACTATAAAATAAGTTAAAATGCATTTATGAAACATAACTTCATTTTTATATTCTCAAAAGTAGTGAAAAACATAAGTATTATAAAAAGATTCAAAGAGGCAAATGGCAGAGGATACATGCATTTTAATATATTTTTTACCTCTAAGCCAAGAAATGCTTGCACACTATTTGTTCTGTCAAGACAATCCAAGCAATTTGTTCGAACTGTACCACTCTGGCATCTGTAACAATTTCAATAAAGTTAATATAACTAGTTTGCATCAAAAATAAAGCTAAAACAACTGAGTTGACTAAATCCAAGCTAACTGAAGTGATTAAAACACAGCACTCTTTTTCCCCTCCAACTTTTCATTATTACAATTTTCAAACTAAAAAGATGAATTATGCCATGAATATCCATACAGTCACCACCTACAGTCTATAATCTGTTAACATTGTGCCATGTAGTCTTTATCACACATCTAGTGATACATTTATTTTTAATTAGGCCAGTAGTCAGGAGCTAAATGAACATTCAGGTTTATAATCCTATAGTCCTTTGCACATAAAAGATAATCAATTATTCATGGAAAAGAAGTTTAAAAATTTTAAGATCTACCTATCTCTATTAACTATCGTCTACCATTGCTATGGCATTGATACTAAGTAAATTATACAAGTTGAAAAAATTAAAAATTCGAACGTTATTCACAAAGTTTACCTCAACCTATATTCTAAATGAACTTAAACCTTTCAATATATTTACTTTTTTCCTTTATTACTTATACAAAATTGAAAATTTAAATTAGACTAGAGCAGAGAGTAAGTATATGCCATTTACTTCTATTTGCACTTAATAGTCTTAACCAGGGTCAAGAAATATTAACACATTAATTTTCAAAAAGAAGTGGAATAGTTTGATAGATAACAGCAAGAGATCTGGAGCCAGATGAATCTTAGCTCTAATGCTTCCTAGTCACGTGACTTGGAACAGATTAGAGCCTATGACTTAATTTCCTCAAATGTAAATGAGCATAACAGAGACTATCCTGACAGTCACTAATACTGAAACATAGACTACACTGCCTTTACCATACTATGTGCTCTTATTTGTTCAATTCTATAGAAAATTCAGCATAAAAATGATATTTAAATTATAAACTTCAATTTAAAAAGGAAATTAAAGAGTCAGTGATATAATTTTAAAAGTATAGAAAATTTTCAACTTAAAGAACAAAGCAAGACAGCAATCAAACCTTTGAACTTCACTTCCATCAAAATAAAAAAATCCATAATCTAGAAACTTCTGGACTTGAGGTTTAAGAACACTATGTAATTTTTCTGCCTTTCCTCCTTTTACCATTTGATGATAATCAAAATTCACCATGTGGATATCAGCAGCATGTTCAGAAGCTTTTAAATGACTCTGAAAAGTAAAAAGGCAAATAGTCATCTGAATGTTAATTAAATATGATCTTATCAATATGTTATAAATGGAAACTTAACATTTTAAATTAAAATTTCAGCATGACCCCTTGAAATTTTACTAATCCCACAAAGCTTTAATCGACACTAATAGTAAAATGGAAAATTACCTGCTGGTACCTAATGACATCTGTTCCCTAAAACCTCATATAATATCCCTGAAAACTGGGTGACAGAATTAACACCAGGGAACTTAAGTAACATTCTGGTCTGATTTAGAAAATGAAAAATTATTTCCAATCACCAGTATTTTATTTTTCAACACAAATTTAGTAACTGTTTATACTAATTACAGAATCTCAAAAGTATTCTCTTTTTGTAACACAAATCATCAAGAACTGAAAGATTAATTTTTTATACTTTCATTCAACACACACATTTTAAGGTATAATACTAAAAATCCATATGCAAAAGTATAATCTGTTTATCAACAACACTTATATAACAAGGTTAAAATATAGCCAAATCACTAGGTTACTTTTTAGACTTATGAGACTGGACTTTAGAAAATGATTTCTATGATTTTAAGTTTAAAATTTTATGTAACACCATTATTTATATTAATTCATTATTGATTCAATAAGCATTAAAAGTGTTTTCTTTAGAAACCAGGCATTTGGGTTCTTTTCACCTGTCTTCTCTTCATCCATGCAAGAAGGTACAGTGTTGAATGCATTATCCACCACTTCATGGATTAAGAGCAATGAGTTGGGCCTTTGGGAAGTAGGTAGGCAATAAAGGATCAAACTACCCGATATGTCTCTATTAATGACAGGTGAACATTTTTGCTTGGGTGGGGAGAAATTATTTTTCTGTTTCTCTAAAACATAATAAGCATATTCAAAAAACAAAGTCCACTGACCTGAAAGCTTTCCAAAATTCAAATTTTAGCAGCGCAGTCTAAATTATTCCCTAACAGCTCCAAAGAGCCAAAGAATCAGAGGCTCCAATAAGTACTAACCTTTTTCTAGGAAATAATTTACTTCCCAGGAGAATCTGATTACTGTATTATTTTTAAAAATACTATTCTGGGTGACTGTGGGCCAGAACAAAAGAGGAAATGGCCATACTTACCTGGAAAGCCTTACTTAGCATATGTTCACCTTCTTTAGATCCCAGCAAATTTACTATTATTTGTTTGCCATATAAGGTCTTAAGTGTTCTAAAATGCCTATTGAGGATAAAAAGGAAATAAGCATATGTCAAATGATAAGCCACCCAAAAAAACAAGAATCCATTGTTTTAAGAACTTTATAGTTACACTTAGTTGTTGGGTTCATCCCTACAAACTCACACATGCATAGAATTAAGACTCCATTATTAAACATAACATCGGCGGCAGTATTTTAAACTCAGACAATTGGTCAAATTGGGTATACATCCATTCTACATGGTCTTATAACTCTGAATTTATGAAAACTCAGTCAATGTAATTTCCTTTCTGACTTATGAACTCTCACCCATGCTGAAGCCAGGGAGTCATCCAGCCCCCTCTCCACTCTGGAAGGCTGGCACCAGACAAAATAAGGTATCAGCTTGGCTGATTATGCAGTAAGGTCATTTCATACTCTGAGAATATTCAGAAGGACCTCCTCACTAGCTCTAGTTCTTGAAAAATAGCCCCTAAATATGAGTCTTTTTTATCTCCAGCTTCAAACCATTCCAGAAGCTATGCAGCAGTCCTGCCCTATCTGTGGTTTCCCTTTCCAAGGTTTTAGTTTTACTAAAGATGAATCACAATCCAAAATTGTTAAAATTTGTCTTGATTCTTCCAAGAGAGAGGGAGACTACATTCACATAACTAATTTTTTTTTTTTTGGTATGGTGGGGGTGAGCCCAGGGGTGCTTAACTACTGAGCCACATCTCTGGCCCTTTTTATTTTTTATTTTGAGACAGGTTCTCAGGGCCTCACAAAGTTGCTGGGGCTGGTTTTGAACTTGCAATCCTCCTGCCTCAGCCTCCCAAGCTGCTGGGATTACAAGGCATGCACCAGCACACCCAGCTACATAACTTGTTTATTACAGTATATTGTTGTTAACAGTCCTATCTTATTTGATCTTGTTGCTCATTTCTCACCTTGCTTAATGTCTAAAATAAATTTTATCACAGATATATATGTTTAGGAAAAAACAATATACATATAGATACATGAGGTTTCAGACATTCCCAGGGTGGAGAGGGGGTGTCTTGGAATGTATCCCCTGAGGGTAAAGGGGACTGACTACCAGATAGAGGAATGTCATGTGTAGGAAATAAAACATGAGCTTATCTGTGATTTAAAATTTTCAAGAAGGAACATTTAAAAAACTAAAATGGAACAGAAATATAGTATATTTAATTCAACACACCTAAAATATTTCTACATGTAATCAATATAAAACAAATATTGAGATATTTTATATATTTTTATACTAAGTGAAATCAAGTACACATTTGACATTTACAATACATCTCAATTTGGACTTGTCACATTTTCAAGTGCTCAGCAGCTATATTTGGGTGTAGCAGTGAACAATACACCCAGAAAGGAAGTTTTAAGTCTAAAAGATTAAGTAAGACACACCCTTAAAAATTATAACACTACATTACAGTCTTCAAACTGAATTAGAAGTCAGAAGAATTTTACATAGCATCAAAAAAGTTGAAAGCACTCAGTAAATACAAGTAATTTCTCTGCTTAGCAATATCAAAACTTATAGCACCATGTAAAAACAATTAGTCTTACCTGTCAAAAGCAGGTGCATTAGCTTCAAATCCCCTTGACATACGGACACGATGAGACCCCACCTTAGACAAGAAAAGTACATATAATCACACCAAAAACCAACATGTAGACAAGAAAATATCACTGTTTGAAATATGTAACAATCTATTTGTTGAACACACAGTAGCAAATCAAATAGCTGATTTTCATTCATGATAATCTTTTAAAAAAAACAGTTCTAAGTTTCCCCTCCCTTTTATTTCTAAAAAAGCAATCTCATTAAAAAGAATTACAAGTTTAACCATTATGAAATACTTGTCAACTAATAACTATTTTCATTGATTTAGTGCTTTCATATACATTACCTCATTTTTATGTTCAATCTACTTGCCCCATGGAAGTTAACAGATAACTTGCCCTCTTAGAGCTACATAATCAATTCCAAAAAAGATTCAGACGAGATTTTTACACTTCCTGACCTAAATTCCTGCTCTTTCAAACAGCATACCACTACCATATCCATGTGTCTTTCTCTTTGCTATGTTTGAATACTATATAATCACTTCTCTCTCACCAAAATCTCCTACGAATTAAAAATGTAATTCCTTCCAGGAAAAAGATACTTTCCAAGTCAACCTCATAGCCAGGCAGTTATAGCATATTTTTCAGAATCAGATATTTTGGGTTAAATGAAATATACAAGATAGAAAATATTTATCTACTGTGAATTGTCAGAATGTCTCTTTCTACACATAGGAGTGTGGCAGAGAGATGAGGCAGGACTGAGGAAGATCTAACAGATGCCAAGAAGAAATACAAAGATAAGACCAATTTGAACTTTAACATTTGTCTGAGATGCTAGGATCAAAGTTCCTTAGAAGTCATTCTTCTAATCTGTGAACAAAGTGACTCTAGGTGTAGGGGGTATAGATGGATGGTTGCCACATCAGCCATGCAGTTTGACCAAAAAAGGAGAAAAAGAAAAAGAAAGAAAAGAAAAGAAGGAGGGGAGGGGAGGGGAGGGGAGGGGAGGGAGAAAGAAAGAAAACGAAAGAAAGAAAGAAAGAAAGAAAGAAAGAAAGAAAGAAAGAAAGAAAGAAAGAAAGAAAGAAAAGAAAGAAAGAGAAAGAGAAAGAGAAAGAAAGAAAGAAAGAGAAAGAAAGAAAGAAAGGAAGGAAGAGAATAAGCTCTAATATGCTTATCCAATTTCAAAACTGAATTACAGTAATTCCATCAAGTATTCTGTCCTAAGTCAGGCAACATAATGATTATCCTGATAACCAGTGAATTCTTTCTTTTTAATAAGAAATTAAATACTCTAACCTAGATTCACATTTACATTAACTGAATCATTTGATTGAGTTTCATTCTATAGTATTTGGAAGTCTTCGTAAACTTTTAAAATTAGAAAAATATGTGCCTCATGAGAAAAATATTTTAAACTGGAGAAAACTCAGTGAAAGTTGACTCTCTTTGGCATAATCTCAGGTTACTGCCTATAACTACACAAAAGTTCAAGACCTAGCATTTTGTTTGTTGAAATAATATTTATCTTGCATAATACTGTAATTATCAATAAGGTGAAAAAATATAAATTCTCATGTTTTTAATTAATGCCTGTAGTTATTTTCCACCACCCCAACATACAGGCACCTCTAGGTGGATATCATAGCTCTGCTAGTGATAGATTGATTAGATTTGACTGGGTTTTATTACTCGTTGTTACAGAAAAAATTCTGTAATAAAAGGGCTACTGTCAATTGTGATAAAAGAGATACTCCAGAATTATTATTATTATTATTATTATTATCATCATCATCATTAATGTACTGGGGGTTGAACCCAGGGGTACGTTATCACTGAGCCACAGTCCTAGCCCCTTTTTTAAAATTTTTTTTGAGACAGAGTCTTGCTAAGTTGCTTAGGGTCTCACTAAGTTGCTGCGGCTGTCCTTGAATTTACAATCCTCCTGCCTCAGCCTCCCAAGCTGCTGGGATTATAGGTATGTGCCACCACATCTGGCCACTCCAGAAATTTTTAAGGCTTTAAAAAGACCGTAAATTTGCCTAAGAAAGAAAGGTTGCATCAAAGATATATTTTTAAATTTTTAATTGGATGATATGGAACATCATTTTTCATTATCATTGCTTAATGTTCTCATATTTCTGAAACTTCAACCAAAAATTGAGCACACAGCACTAAATGAGAAAAAATGCATCATGCTTATCTTTTAAGACTTTATAAACTGTAATGTAATGGAGTAGTTGCCGACACTTAAAATATAATTTTTACTTACAAAGCACTTTTGGACAACTTTATAATGCTTTCAAAATAATTCATACTGATATTTACCAGTTCTATAAAACGTCTCCAGGAACAGACAGCAAATAAGTGTTACAGTCTTCTCTCATAGCACCTGATATAAAATAATACATACTAAAAGAACCTGGAGAGATCAGCATGGATGAATGATTAGAAGGTATTCAAATGAGATATGAGTTGGATGTTGAAGGACAACACATGTTACTTTTGGAAGTAGAAGATTCCTGTTAGAAAACAGCAAAGCATGAAGTAGAATAGGTAGAATAAACGAGATTATGAGGAGGTGGGTATCAGGTATATATATGTGAAGCCTAATATATCAAAAATGGAAAAGAAGTGTCAGAAAGGTAACATGAAACAGAGCCTAGATGGATGAGATCAGTTAGAAAACTGTAAGAATCTTTAGGGCTCAAAGAAATTATGAAGACCTTAAATGAGATGAAAGGAGTGAAATAAAAAGAAATGCAAAATAAAAAATAAAAAAAAAGAAAGAAATGCAAAGTCCCAATGCCTTGGAGAATGCTAGGACAAAGTATTACAGGGCTGCCTTCACTTTCTTAGAATCAGCTGATTCAGACCATTACAACAAGATGGTGTACAACAGACGTCCTTGATTTTGAGTGGAAGACACTTGGTTAAAAACGCATTCCAGAGGATTCTGCTTTTACATGATCTAAAGTTGAGGTCGTGAATCTGCATTTTATAATCACTAAGTGCTGGGATTACAGGCTCACTTCAGATGATTCTTTCACTCTTTTGATCAAAAAGCCACAGGGGGATTAACCAAAAAGAAGCAAGACAAAGGACAATTGCCTAAGGATTCTCTGTCTATGACTTCCAAACATCTCACCAGTCAACACTAAATTCAAAAGTCCCTTAAAATAAATTGCAGCCCTGAGGACACACAAGACACCTGCTATCCATTCACAGCCACCCTGTGTTAACAGATTCCTTGTTTGCCTTCTATGAAACAATTAATCTTTGGATTTGGCACTTTTAATATTTTAAATCAATTATCTATTTTTCTAGTCTTTAAAATCAGTCATATATTTTTATTCCTTTATTACCTACTATTTTAGAATGGTGCAAAAACTACTTTGGTATAAAAAACACTCAAGAAAATAATCCATTCCTATTCAAAGCAAGGTTTACTTTAAAAACTGCTAAGCTAAATAATTGTGAAAAACACTGATTTTGGTTAGGGGCCTGAGGTGAGATCCTTTTCTATTCCTTTTTTCAATGCTATATGCTAAGGCACAAAACTTACTAGATTATACATACCCAGAAGCCTAAAATGTTTATGATTTATTCTTTAGGGCATAAGGATTTGTGAATTAAAATACAGGATTGTGGGGCTGGGGTTATGGCTCAGTGATAGAGTGCTCACCTAGCACGCATGAGGCACTGGGTTCCATCCTCAGCACCACATAAAAATAAAATAAAGATATTGTGTCCACCTCCAACTAAAAAATAAATATTAAACAAAGATTAAAAAAATACAAGATTGTACTATTGAATAAAAATTTGGTATTATGACTTTATATTTTTAAAAAATGTTACAAAGATCAACAAAGGAGAGTTTAAAACTTATCAGAAAGCAAGTCAGAAAACGTGCTGAAGATGATCTCCATCACAGATTACCAAGTAAAATTCCTTTAGCAGATGTATTATTGCTAACAGCAGCACAGCTAATCCTTACATGATGCTGACTATGTCAAGCACTCTTCTAAGTTTTTTTTTATTTAGTCCTTAAAACAATCCTATGAAGGAAGTAGCATTAATATTATTCTTGTTTTATACATAAGGAAACTGAGACAGAGGAATTAAATCACTTGTTCAAAATCACACAGCTTACAGCAATAGAGTTAAGTATGTCAGTTGAAAAGCTGGTATTGAAGCTTTAACTATTACATTATTCTGCCTGAAGATTAAATTATTACATACTAAGATGAGAAAATAAATATGTAAACACCTTGAAAATCAATTTGGTATACAAACTCTAAATTTTTAAAATTAAATACAGCAGCTGAATTTTTTTTTTTTTTTTTTTTTTTGGTACCAGGGATTGAACTCAGGGGCACTTGACCACTGAGCCACATCCCCAGCCCTATTTCGTGTTTTATGTAGAGACAGGGTCTCACTGAGTTGCTTAGCACCTCGCCATTGCTGAGGCTGGCTTTGAACTCGCGATTCTCCTGTCTCAGCCTCCCTAAGTGCTGGGATTACAAGCGTGAGCCACCGCGCCCGGCTAGCAGCTGAATTTTTATTGATTTTTAGTGGGGTTTGCATGTGGTCTGTCCCCCAGTGGTTCATGTGTTAGAAGCTTGGTCTCCAAGGTGACACCGTTGGGAGATGATATGGAACTGCTTAAGATATGGGGACTAAAATGGAAGATCCTTAGGTTATTGGGAGCTACCACATAAAAGAATGCTGGCCTCCTGGAGTGAGTTCTTGTGAAAGCAAGTGGTTATAAAAGCCTGAGCCACCTCTGAATCTCCCTTTGCCTTCCTTTTCCAAGATGTGATTTTTCTCCCACATGTAATGCCATCCAAAATGAGGTCTTCACCAGAGGCTGAACCAACAGGGCTGCCCAATACTGGACTTTGAGCCACCCCAACCATTAGGCAAAATAAGCCTCTTTTCTTCATAAAATTGGCCTGCTTCAATTTCATCACAGAAACACAAAACTGACTAATGCACTATGTGAAAGAGGATTAAAGGAAAAAATATCCCAAATAAGACACTTCTCAGATCCTCACTTGTGAATCCAGCTAATTTATTAAATGGAATAGAATAATTAGTGAACTAATCAACTATCCTGAAAATTTAGAGAACATGTAAAAATTTTTTTATAACTTTCATTTTTATGTGGTGCTGAGGATGGAACCCAGTGCCTCACGTGTGCTAGGCCAGCACGCTACCACTGCGCCATAGCCCCAGCCCAAGAGAACATGTAAAATTTTTAAGAGAAAAAAATTGAACGTCAAACACATACTTGCAACCCTGGTTGCTCCCAGAACAGTGGAACAGATCCCCGGATTTGTATAAAGGAAGAAATAGAGTCATCCAAGTACACAACCTATCAAAAAAAGAATAATAATAACAGCAGCAGCAGCAGCAGCATGTTTCTGCGAGTTGGGGCGGGGTTACCTCTATATCAGAAAAACACAGTAACTCCAATCTGTTGTACATTCATAGTTTAGAACCTACCTCATAATTTGTCCTAATCAAAGTATCCAAAATATGCCTCTAAATAAGTTTGATTTTTCCAGTTAATAATATTCATTATCAAAATAATAAATAGGAACTCCCTTTAAATCTCAATATTTTACATACATACTTTTATGTTTCTTTAAAATTTTTCCTTAGGTTTTTTTTTCCTTTCTTTTGCAGTACTAGCCCCCAGTAAACAAAGAGCCTTGCAAATGCTAGTCTAGCAGTTTACCACTGAGCTACATCCTCAGCCTTTTAAAAATTTTCCTTTGAGATATGGTCTCGCTAAGTCACCCAAACTAGCCTCAAACTTGCAATTCTCCAGCCTCAGTCTCCCAAGTAGCTGGGATTACAGGCATGTGCCACTGAGGGCAGCTTCCTTAGCTTTTTATATTTCTCAAAATTTAATTTGATGATCTGAGTTGGACTGGTATGTAGTCTAAATTTATGATTATATAGTTTCATAGCCAAAAATATAATTTTTAATTTTTAGGTAGAACACATATCTATCTTTAAGAGTTGGGTTTAACTGCATAAAAATATTCTTGTCTAGCTCTTTAATTGAGGATTTTTTAATTCAATATCAAATGTACATCACTGACTATACCATGCTACCTAGTGAATATCTTGCTACCTATTTGAAGAGTCATACCAAAATAAGTTTATTTGTTTTAGGGAAGCCTTCCTTAGTAAGTTGCCAATTTTATTACAGACAAGATAACAGATGTCAAAATGAGTTCTGCATCAAGTAAAAATCTGTTATCCTAGTATTATCTGTGCCTCTCCTAAACATTAATAAGCAATATGAAACTATATATACCTGTTCTGTTTCTACAAAATTGGCGACGTGACCATCATCATTTGTCCCCCGGACATTAAACCTTGTCCCAGCTCGTTCACAGCTTAATCTTGAAATGAGGCAAGCCTTTGCCTGTTTATGTGCAGCATAAATTGTTCTGATTTCCACTCCTCCACACATAAGGCGTAATAACCAGTCATCACAATTCACACCATAGTGCTTGAGATGCAAATGCAAAGACTGATTCCTAACAGAAAAGGAAATAACTGCATTAGGTTACTGGGTACTAAATAACAAAGTACAAATATTAAAATAGTGCTTCCATTACCACTGAGCAATGCTAACATTAAACAGTAATGTTATTAACTTAAAAGGCAGCAAAATGATTCAATTCATTACATGTTCTGAGGGAAATCATATTTTTTGTTTTTATATCTGCATTCCATTTGTTATATCTTTATATATAGTAAATAACCTACCATTTCAAAAATGATTACATATATAACCCACTTTATAAAGCTGTATTCATAGATTTGACTTTAAGAAGGCTCTATTAATTTAAATAGCCAGATGTGGCAAATGACCGCCATACTAAATAATACAACAGTGGTGCAGGCATAGTGTTTTCCACTACCACAAATACATTTCTTTTTGAAGTGCAGGGGATGGAACCCTGGGTCTCATGCATGCTAGGCAAACATTCTACCACTGATCTACACCTACAGTCCACTCCAAATACTTTTAGCATTGTAGATAACAGATGGAGTCTGATTTATAACTTTTGCAGGGGAATAAAGTTTTATTCAAACAAACAGATAAAAGCAATTAAAGCAGGGATGGGAGCTGATGCCACTTCCAGTTTGGCTTTCTTACCCTGCTGGACACTCCTCAAGTCTTTACTGAAACCTCAGTTCTCCTTAGAACTAATATGAAAGAAGCTGGGCGCGGTGGCACACGCCTGTAATCCCAGCACTTTGGGGGGCTGAGACAGGAGAATCACAAGTTCAAAGCCAGCCTCAGCAATGGCTAGATGCTAAGCAACTCAGTGAGACCCTGTCTCTACATAAGAAAAAACACAAAATAGGGGTGGGGATGTGGCTCAGTGGTCCAATGCCCCTGAGTTCAATCCCCGGTGCCAAAAAAAAAAGAACTAATATGAAAGATTCCAACCAATCTACCACTAAGAAAAATGTTTTGAAAAACAAAAGTGTTTTGAGAAGAAAACAAACAAACAAACAAGAAACCTTCTTTCAGGGGGGAGGGGGCAGGGGGACAGTAAAGATGGTGGAATATGATAGACATCATAGCCCTATCTTTATGTATGACTGCATGTATGGATTCTGCATCACATACAACTAGAGAAAAGAAAAGTTGTTTCCCCCCCCCCCAAAAAAAAAGCAGAATTGCCACTGAATAAAATCAAGCCAGTGGTTGTGAAGAACTCACTTGAGGGACTTGTTTTTTTTTTTTTTTTTTTTTTTTAATTTTTTTTTAGTTGTTGATGGATCTTTATTTTATTCATTTATTATTTATTATGTATATGTGGTGCTGAGGATCGAACCCAGTGCCTCACGCATGCTAGGCAAGCGCTCTACCCCTTGAGCTACAGCCCCAGCCCCGAGGGACTTGTCTTAACACAGAGGAAATGTCTAAAGAGAATCCCTGAAAATCAGCTGAGATCTTGGTGAATTTCCTAACAGACTATGTATAGGTGATATTCAATAAGCAAACCTTTTGGATATATCGGGATAATTATTTAGAAAACATTAACAGGGAAAGATTCCACATGCTAGAAATAGAAATTACTTGTGTAACTTAACAAATTTGCTTACATTAACAATGAATTAACTTATGGAATTGTATGAGGAAAACTAGAAAGGTTTATTTTGTTGTAACAAATAAATGGAGTGATATATTGTTGGGTAAAAAAAAAAAGAAATCTTTCAATTCAAAAGTGAATTTTCTGTATTACTAAAGTTTACTCTGAATTTTAAAAACTTTGCTACCATTTTAGGTGGAAACTTTTCTTAAGGGGCTGTACAGTAGCTTGCCACCTTAAACTGGGTAAACAAATGTAACCGCATTTACTTGAAGACTTACAGTCATTAATAAAATAAGAGACAACAACAGTAGCAGACCTCAGTTGTCCTCTGCCCCTCTGGTACAGGTACAGACACAAGTGCTACAACCCAAACCCTCTTATCCATCTAAGAAAGCACAATGACATGTAAATGAGTCATGAGATTACTACTGGGATAATATTAAATCTGATGACCATTACTTATTTAATGAATTCAATGACTTTAGGTTTCATACTTCACTGTCACTTACATCCACCTGAGGCAAAGCTTCAGTAGAGCATGACCCAGAACACCCAAGGCACCAGGGCTGAGACTTGCAATCATTTAAACAGATCTTGAACCCTAGGCATTTAATGCTGGTAGAGTTTCTTCCTCTGCTGTGAGCTCTCATTTTTCCTTACTATCAGTGTGTCACTCTTTTTAATTCCATTTAAATCTAGAATGGAAGCAGCTTCAAATCTCCGGTGAAGGGGCTGGAAGTGTAGGTTAGCGATCAAGCACCTACCTGGTCTAGCATGGGTAGTGCCCTGGATTCAATCCCAGCATCACAAACAAAAAATCTCCAATGATGAATAAAACTACCTTGTTTTTATGATAGATATTCCACACTCTTTAGATACAAATATTACTATATCCTGCAAAATATTTCTACTAAGTTGTTAGGGTACAGAATGAATTCTAAAACTTGATTTTTCTATGCAAAATAAAGTTTACATGCAAATCCTTAACAAAATAGTGAAAATTGTAAAATGAGGAAACTTCATCTTTGGTATTTTAGCCATCCCTTTGTTCAACCTGTCTCCTACTGGACAAAACCCTCAGGCTTTCTGAGATCTAAATTTGTCCCCATCTCCATACTTAATTGAATGAAAAGATAAATTAATTACTCCTACTGATTAAACTTGGAAGTTGTATATGTGTCGGCATCTGCCTGCCTCCCTATGGTGGCAGAAAGCTTTTTTTCTCTCAATCTAAGGAATTAGGGATGGGAATAAGGAGGGACCAAAAAGATAAAAACAGCTGCCGTATTCACAGCTGCAACACACTTACCTTTTCCAAAAGCCTTCAACATCATCAGCCATAAAAAAAAAAAGTAAGATTGACACAGTTTTAACTCCTGCCTATTTCTGAATGCTAGACCAAGGTACATCCATCATCACTAGCTTTGCAGAGTACACAGGGCTTTCTTTGCACTCACCTACTCTATTAACCCCTCCATCTCCTCTTTCCCATCACTCATTGTCTCCTCCTTTGCTATAGACAGTACTATAATAATTTGATTCACTCTGCCTTCTCTGCTCTCCTATGCCACTTCTCTGGATCGAGACACTTTCATGTAAGCTATGTAATTAGTTTCCTTTCCTAAGGCTGTGGTTGATTTTGAGCTACCTGATATCCAAAGCAAATGGGTCATACCTGAATGTGCTACTCAAGGACAGTACCAATGATGGTGAAAGTGTGAGGGGTAGAAAATACACAGGAGGGAATGCCTTGAATCTGAACTACTAAGGAAGGCCAAAAGCAGACAGTCTGGGGACTCTAGCCTTATAGCATGTCAATATAATGAAATAAAATCCACATAAGGCATTAAGGAGAAACATTTCTGTCAATGCTGGCTGCAAACAACACAGCCATTACATTAGAAGTCTGGTCTGCTACAATAGAGCCATACTAATTAGATGTATTCTACTTACCATTCAGGCTTACTAATACTATAGCACAATTATGCAATATCATGTAATATATCACAGTTACCTACATAAGTTTTCTTCACAATCTGTTGCCCTTGAATTGAAATCATCTACTTACAATCTTAAAATTAAAAATGTAAGAGAATGTTGGTTTAGAATGGTGACACCAGATAAGAGCTTACTAAGAACAGTAAATATGAGTAACACAATTTTATTATAACTAAAGTCATTCCCAAATTTATAACAAATATTTTATATCTATTCTGAAATGAAAAGTCAGTCAGGATCAGGGAGAGAAAATGAGTTTTATGTCACATGCCAACTTCAATAAACTGACAGTGGCTACTTGCAAAACATGCTTTGTTGAGGACTCAGAAACAGGAAAGAGTCAGTAGAGTTCATCCCTTACCATCTCCGGAAACAGCAATTGATGGACATATCATGACTACAATCACCAAGTTGTTGCACAGCACATAATTAAAAAGGGAAAAAATGAAACATAGACTCACCAGAAAAATCTGTTGTCAGTTGTGTGTTCTTGCATGCAACGATGTGCATTAAGACTAAGATCTAAACTGGCTCCTGATGCAGACCACGCAAAATAAAAGTTTCCTGAATTCAAAACTTTTCGCACTTCTGAAATACGATCCTCATCTGAAGCATCAACTCGAAGTGACATAAACTCAGTGGAAGTAACTCGAAAAACTTCAGATTCTTGAATTTTTCCAACAGACATACATCCAGTGACTAGGACCAGATAATGTAACATAGTATCACCTGCAAAACCCAAAGATCGTAGTAGATGAAAAATTCCAATAATTTTACATTATTTAAAGTTTCTTCTGACTTTCTTCTTGTTTTTCCATCTTTTAAATCTGATATTTTGATTATTATAAACTTGTAATGGACATGTTTAAACTCACAACTAATATTTTTTTTAGTTAGGAAAAATCCTTATTTAAATACATTTAACATAGTAAGTATTGAAATATTAACAGGAAAACCTCACATTTACAAAATTGTTCCTCTACTTAATCTGAGCCTATAAACCTTATCAAATAAAAAAATACATGTGTTGCCTTCATCATCCTTTCTTATGACAGGAAGTTTAGATGAGATAATGAATATGAAAGTTCTTTGTAAATAGTAAAGTTGGAAAAATGGTATATAAATTTGAGCTGCTTATAAAGATATATAGGCAAAATGTTCTTGGTAATGGTTTATAAAGCATTTTGGTTTACAAAAACTTTCATAGACATTTTTTCATCTAATTATAACAAAAATCCTATGAAATTAGTATGAAGTTATGAGTTAGTGAGGTCCTAAGCAACTCAGTGAGACCCTGTCTCTAAATAAAATTCAAAATAGGGCTGGGGATGTGGCTCAGTGGTTCAGTGCCCTGAGTTCAATCCCCAGTGCTAAAATATATGTGTGTGTGTGTGTGTGTGTGTGTGTGTGTATAATTAAATTCACCTTTAGTTTCGCTGACTCTTCATAGTTCACTAAACTTTATCAATGAAGGAAGCCATGTGTGAGATTTGCATGACAGTACAAACTCCTTCTTCACTCACAGACCAGTAACAACACAATCCAGGGACTAGTACCAGTCTTTGGGCTGTACTTCAAGTCATACCATTATGGACAAACTAACACAAAGGTTACTCTATAGTCCGTGATAACATTAAGTGGCAGACATAGGCCCAAACTGAGACCTTTTGAATCCAAAACAGATGTCTTTCTACTACACAAACCAAGAAGTCTGTGGTTCAATAAAGACACTTTTTTTCCTAAATACAATGAAGCCAAGAAAAGAAAAAGACTTTGACTTTTCTCTTAACGTGTTTGTTTATTTATTTATTTATTTATTTATTTATTTATTTATTTATTTTTTTGGTACCGGGGATTGAACTCAGGGGCACTCAACCCCTGAGCCACATCCCCAGCCCTATTTTGTGTTTTATGTAGAGACAGGGTCTCACTGAGTTGCTTAGCGCCTCGCCATTGCTGAGGCTGGCTTTGAACTCGCAATTCTCCTGTCTCAGCCTCCCTAAGTGCTGGGATTATAAGCGTGAGCCACCGCACCCGGCTTCTTAACGTGTTTAAACAGAAAACCATCTCTGGAACTTAAAATCACAAGAGCTTGAGAATTAGCATGCTTTTCTGGGCAAAAACATAAGAGTAGCTTAATTAAAGTTTAAAATATGTTATCACATATAGCTCCATTATGGAGTCAAATGATATAAAATTAGTCTCTCTCAAATTCTTAGAAATGTAAATGAATTAATTATATTGAGTAACAAACTTACCAAGATTTAACCGTAAAACACCTAAGAGTCCATAGGCATCAAGTACTTTGGAGTATGTACCTTTGATTGCCTCTTTTTCTGCAGATGCTAGAAGAGAAGTTTCAAAGAAAAATGACAAGAAACATTAGATTGTATTTAGCTATAAAGTCAGTTTCAACCAAAAATTTTTAAATCTGATTAACATAAGCATATAAAACATCTTCTCAAACTAGTAAAATTTCTAAATCTGATATTAACATAAGCATATAAAATATCTTCTCAAACTAGTAACATAATTTAAGAGTCAAATTATTTCAGCACCATGTAATAAGTTAATCCATCCTTTCCCACTGACCTAAACTGTTTTATTCATCCTTTTGTCCCTGATACTTGGAACTGGACAATTAGAAAACTGATAAAACACAGAAATGATGGAAGTTACAGACAATACTTCACCACACATTCCGTCTAGTGTAGGAACAGGGAAATCTCTAACCTGACCTTTGTCTTATTTTTTCTGCAGTAAAATCAATGTTACCTTGCTAATGAGGATAAGCCACAGAATAATTTACCTAGGGCAAGTTATTGTGGCTGTTTTATTGAGAGGAAAAAATAGCAGCCAAAAAAATCCTGAAACTTTAAAAGAAAAACCTTCCTATAATTAGCAAATATACATGACAATGTTACAAAGAAATATAAACTACAGCTAGTATTTCAAAGGACAATTAGAAAGAATGCATTCTAAAGTTGACAATTCAAGTGTGATCCTCTTCCTTCCTTCCTTTCTTAGTTTCTGTCACTCACCCCACACCTGGTTTACTTCTTGGCTGAGTGATTCTCTCAGAGCTTGGTGCTTCTCTCTTACCATTACTCACTTCCCCTTACATCCTTCATGTACAACACAGAAATAGAATCTTTGGCAGCATTCATATGTTCCACATTAGAAAATCATGTAAGTAGATCCACCTAACTTTCCATTTCCAGTCTATTTTTTTGGCTGATGAAAGGGCCCTGCTGAGCCTACTGCTTTGCCCAATACTCCTTGCAATTTGGCACTCTTCCTTTGCCCTAAAACATTTCTCCAGAGTTCTTCAGAACATCTCACTTTCCCTGTCTGTCTCACTGCTTCTCAGACCATTTACTCTTAAGTCCTTTTTCTAGTGAACTCACTTCTGCCTTCCAATGAGTTGTGCTCTATAGGTTGGTAGCACTGGATAAGACTATTCTAGTCAATGACTAGACTCAATTGTTCCAAGAAATGATAATATCACAATTCTCTAAAATGTTCAGAATTAAGTATGGGCTTTTACCTAACCACTCAGAGTGGGGAAAATTTCACCAAGTTACTAACGGTGTGGAGAACGGTACTTCATTCTGCATTCCTAGAATTTCTAGTATTATTGCACTATATGTTTATAAAACAGTTACTCCTGGCATCCAATGGTAAGCAACATACATATAAAATATCATAACACAAATTTAATTATATTTTATAAAATAAAACATAACTGCCTTCCCTAAATATTGCCTCATTAAGAGCACCACAAGATTCTCTCACAGGCCCTCACACTCTTCCCATACCACTTCTGCTTTATGAAGTGTTATCTTCTCCTTCAATAAATCTATGCTTTATCAGAAAAAAAGAGTACTATAACAAAAGCAAACATTAGAAACACTTGTTATTGCTCTCATGACAAAAGATATGGTTTCCAGGACAAATATTATTCTATGGTTTTATATGTCACAGGCTATATGCATTTAAATTGCCATCTCCAATATAGTAACATAGAAATTACTAGATGTACATGATGAACCAGAAGAACAGATGAACTAGTTTCAAAGCAATCATTACTTGGTTCAAACACCAGCAGCCAATAAAAATTAAAATAAAAATATAATTTAAGTCAGCACACTCCTCTAGAAAACAGAAAAAGTCACTTTGTAACTTAAATACCATATAATAAAATATTCTCTCTTCTAGTAATGCATAATAATTACCTCCTCATTAGTTGTGCTCTAAATACATGAACAACATACCATGTCTCTCAGGACTAATGAAGGTCCATCTATTAGAATATCAACCCAATTCAAATATGTAAGCAAATACCATTCTGTTTAAATATTTGCACATTGTTTTGTATTCTGAGACTCAGGAAAGAGGATACACACATGCACTTTAATGTACATATTCCTAGATAAAACTAGAATAAAGGAAAGGAAAAATAATTCAAAGAGTAGATATCATCTTCCCTGCCAGGAATTTTTGGCTTCCTCTCAAATTATTAAAAGAAATGTAAAAACAATATTTCCGCTGAGGTACCTATATGTTATTTCAGTGATTATGATGACAGTATGTAACAATGGGCTAGATATTTTATGCATTGTTCAATTTCACAACCCCAGGAGCAAAATTACCATTTCAACTTGACATATGAAGAAACAGATTTAGAGAGGTTATTAATTTGCTACTAACTTGTCTAAGCCTAAACAGCCAGCATTCAAGAATGCAGCTTCATGAGAAGGAACTTGGTCTAGTCCTGCCCTAATCCCAGCAGCCTAGCACTCAGTAGGCAATTCTATAATTGTATGTTCAATTAATTGGTGAACTAAATTTAAAAGAGATATGTACTTTTAACTCCAGACACTTCCAATTTCATAAGAGAAAACATCCATTCTGTTTTGTTTTGTTTTTAATTTTTAATCTAAAGGCCTGGAATAGAGTGGAGGAAAGGCCAATGCAGGCTGTCAGAGCCCAGGCAATATAGATAGCCCTATATGTGAAGCTAAAGTCAGAGGCGGTGAAAGAGGATGTCCACTTGTAGGAGGGACAGCCTGCATGAGGTATAGGAGACTCCAGGGATGCTGAAGTATCCTGACATAATATGTTGCAGTTGAGAGCAGTAGAGGGCAGGGTACATAGGACAAAAGCCTGAGGCAGGGGGTTAGAGCCCCAGTGGAGTGGAAGGGATGGAAGAGTAGTTATATACAAGAAAATGACCAAGGATACTGAGACAGGTTTCTCAATGTCAGAGAAGGGAACTACAAATAAGGAAAAGAAAGAAAACTAGAATGGAACTTCAGTGTTGATTGGAATTGGAAGCACTAGTGTGAACCCAATTTTCTAGACATGAGAAAGATATAAATGATTGTGCATACATATATGACAGTCACAGACACATATATACTCCTTAGGACTATCCATTGAAAGAACCTGAAATCAGCAACACTCCAGTAGTAATGAGCACATCCAGATCTTGATTTCTAAATATCATTTTTGCCAGACTCAGTAGTGCTCGCCTGCAATCAAGCAGCTTGGGAGGCTGAGGCAGCAGGATCTCAAGTTTGAGACCAGCCTCAGCAACTCAAGGAGGCCCTTAGCAACTTGGAGAAACCCTGTCTCAAAATAAAAGATAAAAAGGGCTGGGGAGGTGGATTAGTGGTTAAGCACCCCTGGGTTCAATCCCTGGTTACTCCCCACAAAAGTTAAGTATCATTCTCCACTAAAGGATTCTAGAACTCATTATAGAAATGGCTGATTCCAGGGCAAGGACAGGGACAAGATGAACCTAAAACATTCTTCTGCCACAAAGAAGGAAATGTTCAAAGAATTGTGTAAACATGTAACAGAAATACATAAGGCAGTGTAAAGGGCTTCTAATGGTGTAATCTGGGTCAATATGAGCATCAAAATAAATAAGACTACTGGGTTATAATCCACTGAATAAGCCTAGGAGCTCAGTCTGATAAGAAATGAGTGGTTTATATAAACTTTCAAAGTACCTCCCCTCAAAACACTTAACTATAAAGAAAAAAATAACTGATTGGAACAAATAAAAAAATTTAAAAAAAAAAAGTCTGCCAATCATGCCCTGCAGACCATCACTTAAGCAAGCAAACCAAGTGAACAACAACAGTAATGGTATAAGTCAAAACTGTGTACCATCTACAGGACATAGCGGAGAGAATGCAGCACCACTTCTTCAATATCGCTGCTGAAGACGGAGAGCCTGGGGCTGGGGTTGTGACTCAGTAGGGAACACTTGCCTAGCACACATGAGGCACTGGGTTTAATTTTCAGCACCATATTAAAAAATACATAAAATAAAGGCATTGTGTCCATCTACAACAAAAAATATTTTTAGAAAAAGATGGAGAGCCTGAATCTAAACATGAACTTTCAAACACAGACTACTGACATTCTACAAGATCACTGGTCTTTGTCTTCAAAGTTCTTAAGGTCATAAATGTCAAAGACTGAGGATTTCCCCAGATATAAGAATATAATGAAATAAAATGCACAAGTGTGAACTGGATCTTTCTGCTGTAAGAGGTGTGAAACAACTGGTAAAACCACAATGGAGCCTGAAAATTAGTAATTATTAAAGTGTTAATTTTATGCAGGAGAATGTTTTTCTAGAAAACAATAAAATATTTGTAGGTCAGTTGGTAGCAGATCAGCAACCTACTCTCAAATAGTTCAAAAAAATACATTCTTTGTACATGACTTTTCAAAATTATAATTTTAAAATTTAACCAGCAAAATACATGTATACATTTCTAAATTGAGAAGCACTTATCTCTAAATGATACTAACAAGATAAACTCATAAAACCTTAGTATCCTCTCTCCATGTATTTTTTAATGGAGAAAAAAATTTCCTTATTTTATGAGCCTCTTTGAAAAAATAAAAAGATGCATGATGTAAAAGGGATAAGCCTAATCAGATTACTGTTGTAATTCTCTGATAATTCTAGAAAATAATTTGAGGATCTCACACTAATGTAATTATTTAAAATAAAAAAGCCTATAATAGCTGGACGCAGTGGCACACACCTGTAATCCCAGCACTTTGGGAGGCTGAGATAGGAGAATTGCAAGTTCAAAGCCAGCCTCAGCAACAGTGAGGCACTAAGCAATTCAATGAGACCCTGTCTCTAAAAAAAACACAAAATAGGGCTGGGGATGTGGCTCAGTGGTCAAGTACCCCTGAGTTCAATCCCCAGTACCAAAAAAAAAAAGCCTATACTATGTTATTTAAGAAAATGTGTACAATCTTTAGATAAAACACAGAATTTAGTTGGGCACAGTGGCACATGCCTATAATCCCAGTAGCTCCAGAGGCTAAGGCAGAAGGATTGTGAATTCAAAGCCAGATTCAGCAAAAGCAAGGCCCTAAACAACTCAGTGAGACCTTGTCTCTAAATAAAAAACAAAATAGGGTTGGGGATATGGCTCAGTGGTCGAGTGCCCCTGAGTTCAATCCCTGGAACCCACCTCTCCCACAAAAAAATCCCACAGAATCTGTAAATGATTTACTCAATTCATCCCTATCTTCCTTTTTTCCTTAATATGATCTACTTCCATCCATATGTCAAAATGAATCATCTGTTGTCCCTTCCACATGTTCCATATTCTTTTTCTTCTCTTCCTCTGTTCATAGTGCCCGCCCATCTGTAATAACCTTTAGTCATCTTTGTGTTTTCAGATATTACCCATCCTTCAAATTCTAAGCAAAATGCCACTTCCTGAAGTTTTCCTAGATTACTCTAGTTGGATATAAACTTTTTTCTGTTTTAAGTACAGTAACTTGAATACTAATAATACTAGAAATGAAGTTTCATTTCTTTATAGTTCAACATGAAACCAACCTAATACAGACACTCTGAAAACTGTGCCTGTAACTGAAGTATCCACCTAATAGACAGGTTGAGAGGTTTTAGGACAAAAGGAAATGTTCTACTAATTTTAAAAAAATAGAAGATAAACATTTTACTTTGCCACTAGAAGTATTTCAGTGCCCTCATTATTGCTCTTAGCGAGATTTGGAAATTAACAAGTGTGCTGTCTGTTTCAAGGAATACAGATGGAAGTGAGAAGGTAGGATGGGCAACAATAACCTCTGTTCAATGACTGCCAACCAAGTATCAAACCAGTAGAGTTTACAAAGTGGCAGTGTGTGGAGAGCTCAGAGGAAACAAACCAAAAGAATGGGTGGAAATGAAAGTTGGAGAGATTTACAGAAGTTTAGGTCACTGTCCTGCCAGTGCAGTCTTCCAAGGTGTGTACTGTGCATTCAGTGATAGGAATGAACTGCCTTTTGTAAAGAGGTTTGTATTTTTTTCTTCTATTCATGGTAGTTATTAAACAATACCCTAGGAAAAACAAACCTTTCTTTTTACAAGTTGTTATGAGTGTCTAAAGAGCCCATTATTTGGGGAGTAATTCTAGCTGATCAATATCTTCGGCAGTTCAATCAAGGTAAAGAGGTCGTTAGTTCACAAACACATAAGCTGGGGTAAACCACAGCTTCCAAAAAGTTACTGCTAGGATACCTCAGGAATAAACAGTACCTAACTCCCTTGATAGCTTATTTTAAAAGAAAAAAAACCTCTTCTTCCTACATTACTATCTTTCATTTGTGTCGTAAATATTTTCTTGGTTTTCAAGATAATAAAAATATGTATCTCCTAAGAACACAGAGCCACCACAGGCATAAATCTATAAATAGTTATACATCCTCAGATCGTTGGCACTGATCATCTGAAGACTCTCTGATTCTATTACTAGTGATCATGTAAAGAGAAATAAGGCCACAGAATAGAATCTTAAATAATACAAAATAAATGACATAAACGTTCATTTAACATAAAAATGTTTATGAGGCATCAGAAAGATTTGAACATTGTCTGGATATTTGATTTTTAAAACTACTGTTAAATTTTCAGAGTTGGTGATGATAACATTATGGTTATGTTAAAAAAAAAAGAGCCCTCATCTTTTAGAAGTACATGCTGAAATATTAGTGATGTCTTGGATTTGCTTCAAAATAAATGGGGATGGGGAAGTAGAAGATAGATATAAACAAAAGTGTGCATAAATTCATAATTAGTGAGAATGGGTAACAGACACCTAGGAGTCATTCATACTACTCTTCTACTTTGATTTATGTTTAATACTTCCCAAAATAAAAAGGTTAAAATTTATTCTGACAACATTCTTTGGCATACTAGAAAAATTCAGAAAGGATATAAGAACAAGATAACTCTGGCCTGTCAGTAAAATAGCCATAAACTACTGGAATTCTATGTGATCAGAGAAGTTACTTTTCTCCAAGTACCCTCAGTCAGGTGTATTAGCCAAAAGTTCAATAGGCATTTGGACTTTTATAAATTTGAAAGGAACCAGTAAGTCCTACAACCTTTAGGATGATCCTACACCCTACTCTTTCCAAGTTATCAAATATGCATCAAATAACAAATATATAATAAATTTGTAAAGCCAATTCCAAAATGGAGAACCAAGAAAGGTAAATATTACTATATCCTGTCCTAAAATAGATGTTTTCTTCACATGCTTCCTAAATAACTTAGCCTTTGTCTTCTATCCTATTGAAACCATCCTTAGAAAATTAACTTAGCTGGACATGGTGGTACATGCCTGTAATCCCAGCAGCTTGGAAGGCTGAGGCAGGAGGATTGTGAGTTCAAAGCCAGCCTCAGCAACTTAGAAAGGCCCTGAGCAACTTAGTGAAACTCTGATTCAAAATAAAATACAAAAAGGGCCAGGAACATGGCTCAGTGGTTAAACACCCCAGATTCAATCCATGGTACCAAAGGAAAAGAAAGAGAAAGAGAAAGAAACAAAGAAAGAAAGAAAGAGAAAGAGAGAGAGAGAGAAAGAAAGAAGGAAAGAGAGACAGAAAGAAAGAAAGAAAGAAAGAAAGAAAGAAAGAAAGAAAGAAAGAAAGAAAGAAAGAAAGAAAGAAAGAAAAGAGAGAAAGAGAGAGAGAAAGAAAGAAGAAAGAAAGAGAAAGAGAGAGAAAAAGAAAATAAGCTTTCTGGGGCTGGGATCGTAGCTCAGTGGTACAGCGCTTGCCTTGCATGTGTGAGGCACTTCATTCGATCCTCAGCACCACATAAAAATAAACAAAATAAAGATACTGTGTCCACCTAAAACTAAAAAAAAAAAAAAATTAGAAAAAAATAAGCTTTCTGTTGCTCATCACATCAATCACATCACAGAAGAGGAAAATTTTAAATTATGTGGTAAATAGCCATAACTTAATTCAGATAACTTTATTCACTTGTTGTTTTGGCTCTGTGCATGTTATTTTACCTAAACAGATCAGTGACTAGACAGGCCTAAGCTACAAGAAGATAAAATAGAAACTGTAGAGATGGTTTACTTAGAGACTACAGAAAACTCTCATAGTAAAAATATATCAATTATTCTCTACCAAAATTTAACATATCAATAGTTCTTTATTATATCATTCATTAACATATCAGTCTGTTCCATTTGTTGGACCCATTCTTTCTTTGTGCTGTAGTAGCTTACTTGTATAGTACTATCTCATAGTTCACCATTATTAGATTATACTCCTTTCTCAAATTAGAATTTAAGGCAAATAATAAATTGTTACAATCAGAGTAAATAATTCAAATGCTAGCATAATCATTCACCTATTTATTGATTTCATCAGTTGTCTAAAAGAAATACTTATTAAATGTAGAATAGTTGTCATAAGGAGATCATACCCATATTGCTAACCTTGCAATCTGAATAGAAAAGAAAATTAATGTATTACCCAAGATTAACAGATCACTTAAGCCGGGCGCGGTGGCGCAAGCCTGTAATCCCAGCACTTAGGGAGGCTGAGTCAGGAGAATCCCAAGTTCAAAGCCAGCCTCAGCAACGGGGAGGCGGCTTAGCAACTCAGTGAGACCCTGTCTCTAGATAAAACACAAAATAGCGCTGAGGATATGGTTCAGTGGTCAAGTGCCCCTGAGTTCAATCTCCAGTACCAAAAAAAACCCAGATCACTTAAAATTATCTTATATTTAACTTAAAAGTCACTTTTAGGATTAAATTTCAATGTAAATTTCTTTCATTGCTAATGAATTACAATAATTCAAACTAAATAACAAAGCCATCCAGGAAAGGTCCTATATCCAGTGTCAACATTCTGCTATGGTTCATACCTTCCAAACTGGGTATAGGTGCTGATGCAGAAGAAAGCTAAAGAATGTCAATAAGAAAATGAAGACAGGATTGTAAATTAGAATGTTCTTCCTAGAATCGCAATTTGCCTGTGGTTGCATGCACAGTAATTTGTGGTCAGCTTATTTGCATGAAGACAGCACTTTGGCATAGAACCTCCAGTGCAGAGGATGCTAGAGATCATGTAGCCCAAGCTTCCCATTCTAAGAAGAAAAAGCTAGAGATTAGGTGATTCATCCAAGATCATACAGCTAGCTGGTAGTAATGCCTCTTTCCATTTCCTCATACATAAAAAGAAAATTTATTTCAAAAGTAAAAGATTTTCCTTTTGTAATTAATTAAAATTCTAGCTGAAAGACTTTAAGCTATCCAAATTAATGATCTACATAAACTGCATAATACCATGTTGGCTACATTTCAGAAAAAAAAAAAAACAACCTTTCATTCATTAATGCAACAAGCATTTACTATGCTTACAACACACCAGGATCCTAGCAAGACTCTAGGAATAAAAACAGAGTACTCTGATACCTTTTCTTAGGAATGGTATTAGGAAGATAGGTATTATATAACCAACAAATACAAAATTACAAATTGTGGTAAATAATGGTTTCCATCAAATTTAGAAAATTGCCAGCTATTATTTCTTCAGACACTTTCTTTTTCAGCTTATCCTCTGGCATTCCAATTCCATGTACACAGTGGAACACTTGAGATTGTGTCACGGTTCAATGATGCATTTATTTTCATTTTTTCTCTATTTCATTTTGGATAATTTCTATTACTATGTCTTCAAGTAACTTACTCTGCAGTGTCAAATCTACTAATCATTTCAGTGTATTTTTTCCTTAGATAGTGTTATTTTCATATCTAGAAAACTGATTTGAGTCACATTTTTATTTGTGTGGTGGTGGTGGTGGGAGATTGGGGATTGAACCCAGGGCCTCTACCACTGAGCTACATCCCCAATCCTTTTTGAGACATGGTCTCACTAAGTTGCTCAAACTTGCAATTCTCCTGCCTCAGTTTCCTAAGTAGCTGGGATTACAGACGTGCACCACCAACCCCGGCTGAGTCACATTTTTCACATCTCTCCTTATGCTCATTCTTTCCTCTACTTCTTGAACATATGGAGTATATTTATGATAGCTGTTTTTATGTCCTTTATTAATTTTAGCATCTGTTTCTACAGACTGACTTTTCTTCTCATAATGAGGTATTTTCTCTTCTTTGCATATGTGCTCATTTTTAACTGTAAATTTTATGGGGTTGATACATATATAGTACATAATCTCATGTATTGTATATATAACACATATACTTGTATTCCTGTATTCTAAATTTTACCAGGTTGAATGCCATATATATATATATATATATATATATATACACACACACACATTTGATATACAGATATATTGTATATTTATATATATATGTAATATATAATATGAAACTTTGTTCTGAGATAGTTATTTGGAAATTAAGTTATTGAGAAATAGAGTGATCCTCTTGGGTCTTGCTTTTAAGCTTTGCAGGCAGGATCAGAGCAGAATTTAGTCTAGGGCTACTCTGCCCCATTACTGAAGCAACACATACTCAATACTTTTGAGTATTCTACCCAATTCCCTGTGTATTATAAGATTTCTTTACTCAAGATTTCTTCTACTAAAATTTACTAAAGAGTTCTTTACCTTCTCAATCCTGTAAGCTCCAGAAACTTTTCTGCCTGCTTCTTTTTGGTGATTCTTTCCCTGTCTTGGGTAGTGTCTTCACACACTGGTCAGTACTCAGCTAAAGTCTCAAATAGAGCCCTCCACAGACCCTTAGAGCTCTCCATGTAGTCATCTCCTTTCTGACACTGAGCTGCGAGAATTCTAGCTGCCTTGGCCACCCATATTCTCTACTCTGTACCCTCAACTCAGGAAGCCTGCCAGATTCCTGTAAGTACCTCCCCTGCTGCTGTGGCCTGGAAGCTCTCCAGGCACTAAGTAAGCAATTGTAAGGTCCCCCTCATTTGTTTTCCTTCTGTTGAGGGTCAGCATCTTCTGCTGCTTATTGTTCAATGTCTGAAAATAATGTCATATACTCTATTCATTTTGTTGTTGAAATTTAAGGTGGGAACATAATTCAGTGCCTGTTACCTCATCATGGTCAGAAGCCAAACTCCTGTTATAGTTCTAGGCTAGTTATATATTATAGAACAAGTTATAACATTTGATAGAACTGAAATTGTGTAAGAAAAAGTCACCTAAAGCTGGGCGCAGTGGTGCAAGCCTGTAATCCCAGCACTTAGGGAGGCTGAGACAGGAGAATCGCGAGTTCAAAGCCAGCCTCAACAATGGCGAGGCGCTAAGCAACTCAGTGAGACCCTGTCTCTACACAGAACACAAAATAGGGCTGGGGGTGTGGCTCAAAGGTGGAGTGCCCCTGAGTTCAATCCCCAGTACCAAAAAAAAAAAGAAAAAGTCACCTAATGCAGTTCAGTGACAAAGAAATTCTGCCTTTCGTTTTTCCTTGTAGCAAGTTAAATGGTAAAGAAATAAGAGTACTTAGAAACTACTGGTTTGACCCAACATTAGTGGGCTAATCCTGCCACTGGCCCAAGTTAGAAGAGCTGGGTTGAATTTTTCTTTTTTTTTTTTTTGTACTCAGGATTGAACCCAAGGATGCTTAACCACTGAGCCACAGCCTCAGCCTTTTTTACTTTTTTATTTTTATTTATTTATTTAATTTTTTGTGGTGCTGGAGATTGAACTCATGGCCTTGTGTATGCAAGGCAAGCACTCTACCAGCTTAGCTATACTCCAGCCCCCCAGCCCTTTTTATGTTGAGACAAGATCTCGCTGAAATGCTTAAGGCCTCGCTAAGTTGCTGAGGTTGGCTTTGAACTTGTGATCCTCTTGCCTCGGCCTCCCAAAATGCTGGGATTACAGGCATACACCACTGTGCCTGGCTTGCTGTTTATTTTTTTTATTAAATATGTACATTTCAAAAATTATTTCTAAAAAGAAAATGAATCTGTAACCTTAATATAGTGACATATAACAAGTCTAAAGTTCATCACTTTTTGTGCTAAAAAAGTCAACTATAAAAAGTCACTTCTTCTCTAACTTGCAAATTTTTCTTAAAAAGAGACAGGATACTGCAGCTTCTCTAAAGGACAATCATGCTGACTGACAGCATTTGGCAATTAAAAACAAAACAAAATAAAAAATCTATGCACATTGCATGTCATTACCACCTACTACATTTGACATCCAAAATTCTAGAACCTGACATTTAACTTGGCCCAGCAAAAAAATTTCATGTTTTTATGACCTTATTTTAGATCAAGACATATTCCCCCTTTAACATATTAACATATTAATAGTTTATAGGCAAAAACACATGTTTAATAATTCCCTCATTAGAAAATGCTACTAATTTCACTTTTAACTTGAAAACTTCTCTGTTGGCTTTCTCTCCTTTCTGTTCCTCATTGCCCACCAACAAAAACAACCATCATCCTCACAACACTACAATAATTACAGTGGACAAATCAAATGGAAGAACTATATCATTGAAGCAGTTATTTAATCTTTCCAAAACTCAGTTTCCACATCTTAAAACATGGATAAAAGCATAATCTACAGAACTGAATGAAATAGGTCAAATGCCAGATCTTCTAAATTGTATGCTACGATGTCCCAGGGCACTGCAGCAGACTCTTAGGGGAGCTGCAAGATATTTTAAAATGAAGGAAAGCATCTCAACATGTCTAAGACACCAGCCCAACTATCAGTTTGAGGTGTTTCAGAGTTTAATATTACACTGCAGCACATTTTTTTGATGAAGTCATTTCATGATTGTGGTGATAAACAGCAAATACCATCAAAAATCAATGTGGAAAAGGAAAGAAGAGGGGCATGTTCCACCTAATTGCAAGGTTTGAAAAGCTATTTACTACTCAACAGGCACACACAATCCATTAGTAAATAATTGTGGTTTTTTATTAAGGAAATAATTATTTTAAATTTATTGGCACTACTTTCTTTGAACAGCTACTACTTCTGGGACTTAAATATTTATTGTTTGGCCCTAACTATTTAATAAAAAGAACTATTAAATATTGCTTGTGGCCCAAAGGTGTTGTGAAAAACTTAACAAGACTCTAAGGGCACCATGAAACAACACATTGGTTTAATATCGTGACAACATTTACTTCCTATAGATAGCAAGTATTTTTCATTATTATGACTCCTTCACACTGTACAGTGGTATAGAAAAAAACAGGACATTTCACATTCTGTGGGGATCTCCAGAAGAAGGTCTTATTAGTTTTATGATTCATATATCCATAATTTCAAAAAAAAAATTAGGTTGACAAAGAAACTCAGATGGACAACCTGGAGTAAAACCAGGTCCAGAGTTAAGTCTTGGTGCTATTAAGTGTGTGCCTTGAATCCCAAAATCAATCAAATCATATGACTTGGCAAACATGAAAGTAATCTCACCATAACAAAGATAAAATGCAATTCATGTATGCAGTTCATTTATCACCGTACTAGCATGTGATATGGAAAAGAACAAAAGCTTTAAGAATCATCAGTTTACATCACCACCTTATATCCCTATCTATTATTTTGTTGTGTTTCCTGTAATGTTAGGAATTAAACACAGGACTTGGGCATGCTAGGCAAGCACTACCACTGAGCCACAAGCACAGTCCCTAGCCCCATCTTTTAAAGCAAACTATAATTCCTGCCTTTATTTATTTATTTGTATGTGTGGGTAGAGGTAATGGGGATTGAACCTAGGGGCATTCTACCACTGAGCTACCTCTCCAAGCCTTTTTATTTTTTATTTTGAGACAGGGCCTAGTTAAATTGCCCAGGCTGGCCTTAAACTTACAATTCTCCTGCCTCACCTTCTCAGGTAGCTAGGATTATAGGTCTGCACCACTGTGCCTGGCATAACTCATGTTTTTAGAATCATCCTCCAATTTCCATCTGTTGACTTTCTCTTTTCTTCATCTTCTATTTAAGACACAATTATGAAGTGGATTATAGATTTACTAAGCATGAGACAGACTGCAAAATAATGAAATTGTTTGTAAATTGAATTCAGGTATGATTGACAGCTTGCCTTTCCTTGTAAAAGTCTTTTTTTGTGTGGAACTGTAGAAGTCTAGGAACACTGACTCATACAAGTCTGAGATACATCTTCTTTTATCTCTTATAAATTTGTTTCTAGGAAAAAACACACGTACTGTTACAACTTGTGACCATCACACTTGCTATCTTTATAGGTCCAATGCAGTATACCTGTCATTGAGTCCACCTGCTAAACTGAACCACTGCTTCACATACTTCAGATTTCAGTTTAACTGAACACTTTCTGGATTAATAATTTTTAAAAATGGGTATACCACTAAAAACATTATGGGCTGGGGTTGTGGCACAGTGGTAGAGCACCTGCCTATCAAGTGTGAGGCACTGGGTTTGATCCTCAGCACCACATAAAAATAAAGTTATTTAAAAAACATTAATTGTTATCTAAAGATAAGAATGTTTCAAAAGGTTTTTTTAATAAATGCAACAGAATAAAAAATGATTATCTTCCATTTAAAGAAAAGTAATTTTTAAAAAATTGTTAACAGTATTTATAGGATAAACAACATTCATCATAGATTCTTTTTATTTATTTATTTTTTAGTGGCAGGTGAATAGAATATCTTTATTTTATTTTTATGTGGTGCTGAGGATCGAACCCAGTGCCTCACGCGTGCTAGGCGAGCATGCTACCACTGCGCCATAACCCCAGCCCCTCCTCATAGATTCTTAATTGGCAATTCAAAAAAAAAAACCTAAATGATATGGTTAACAGTTTCTCCAACAGGATTTTTTAGTAACAAATATGAATAAGTAATACATATCTTTTACATCAGTAATTCAACTAATAGAAATTCTTTTTTTCATTTTTTTCCTCTTCTGAGATAGGATGTCTCTGTTTCCTAGACTGGTCTCAAAATCCTGGGCTCAAATGATCTTCTCACCTCAGCCTCTCAGGTAACCGACTATAGGCATGCACAACCACAAATAAAATTTTTAAGAAAAGATCCTGTATTTTGTGGCATATAAACAAAATAGAATAGTATTTGAACTCAGGGGCACTTGACCACTGAGCCACATCCCCAGCCCTATTTTGTGTTTTATGTAAAGACAGGGTCTCACTGAGTTGCTTAGCGCCTTGCCATTGCTGAGGTTGGCTTAGAACTCATGATTCTCCTGTCTCAGCCTCCCTAAGTGCTGGGATTACAGGCTTGCGCCACCACGCCCGGCTAAAAGATGAAATCTTGTTATTTGCAACAGTACATATGGACCAGGAGAGTATCATGTTAAGTGAAATAAGCAAGGCACAGAAAGTATATACTGCATGATCTCACTCAAGTGGAATCTACAAAAGTCAACGTCAGACTAAGGATATAGCTCCGGTGGTAGAGCACTTGCCTAGCATATGTGAGACCTTTTGAGTTCAATCCTCAGCAACACACACACACACACACACACACAGGTCAATCTCATAGAAACAGAGAATAAAATAATGGTTGCCAAAGGCTGGACAGAGTGGTAGGGATAAGGTGGGGTTTGGAAGAGGTTGGTCAAGGGGTTCAAAATTAAGGTCAGATAGAAGGAATAAATCTTGGTACTCTATTGCACAGAAGATAACTATAGTAATGATAATGTATACTTCAAAATGGCTGAAGAGGGCATTTTGAATGTCTCACCACAAAAAACTAATAAAGGTTTAAGGCTCTGGATATGTTAATTACCCTGACTGGATCATAACACAAGGTATACATGCATAAAAACATCACAATGTATCCTATAAATTGTTACAATTATAATGTGTCAATTAAAATATAATTAAATTGGGCTAGGGATATAGCTCAGTTGTAGAATCCTTGTCTAGCTTGTATGAGTCTTTAGGTTCAATCACCGATACTATAAAAGAAAAAAAAAACTGAAAGAAAAGAAAAAAACATATACTTTCCAATATATAATAACTGCATTTGTCAATTTTGTAATCTAGTTTAGGTTAGTCTTCCCCCAACATCATTCATTTAATAACTATTTATTCTTCAAGTATGAATAAACATCATACTAAGCACTTGGGATACAATCA
Organism: Geosciurus inauris; assembly: GCA_004024805.1. Taxonomy (NCBI): domain Eukaryota; kingdom Metazoa; phylum Chordata; class Mammalia; order Rodentia; family Sciuridae; genus Geosciurus; species Geosciurus inauris. Next base: position 222,389 of record PVHX01000365.1, on the reverse strand, counting down.
TTACTAAGACACAGGCCTTCTCAAGGAGCACAGCATCCAGAAACTGAAACTTGAACACAACTCCATTGATATGAAACAATATATTGAGAGTGCTATAAGAACATCAGCACTTGGTTCAGCCAGAGGTTTCAATAAAACTATTTATTAACCTTATTATAGACAATAATGGCACCAAGATCCTGGAAACACGGTTGTTTTAAATAACACTGTAAGCCAAAAATAAGGATCCCCTAATCTATCATAGCAAGGCCTATATAAAATTCTGCTCAGAAATTGTCATCCCAATGTGATAATATTAGAATTTCTTGGGGGCTGGAGGCAAGGCACCAGTATTTGTAAATATTCCCTCAATGATTTTAATGTGCTGCCAGGGTTGAAAACCATTGATCAAGTCATAGCACCGTGACTAATTTAAGCTTGGAATCCAATCAACAGGACTCTAAAGAGAGTCCTAAGGCTGGGTGAGTGGAATTTGGTCCCTAGGGGTCCAAAACTATTTTCATTGTATTTTTGCTTGCAACCTACTTCTTCACATGTGCTAATAATTTGAAATACAAGGCTTCATGTTTGGACTATTGTGACACTTCTAGCATAAGCCAATAAAATTAAGTGATTAGCAGTTAACACTGCGTGTTGACTAAAACGTCTAATTTTTAAACTTTAATCTTTAAATCTAAGGCAACTAGAGACTGCTGAAATTATAAACTTTTGGTACATGAAAACCAAGTACTACTGGGGTCACTTTTATCGTTTATTCTTTTTTTGGTTTTGGTACCAGGGATTGAACTCAGGGGCACTTAACCACTGAGCCACATGCCTACAGCTCTTTTTTGTATTTAATTTAGAGACAAGGTCTCACTGAGTTGCTTAGTGCCTCGCTAAGTTGCTAAGGCTGGCTTTGAACTCTCGATCCTCCTGTCGCAGCTTCCTGAGCCGCTGGGATTACAGGCAAGAGCCTCCGCACTCGGCACCATTTATCTTGAAGAAAAAAACACCTCTAAGCATTTAGAGAACAACAAAATTCGACATAAAAGGTGTTCACCTTCTAATACCGATGAAGTTCTACATAAATAAAGACAATGTAGAGATAAAAGTGAGCTGCAGTGAGTGGTTAGGGTAGATTCTCAGAAAGGAAGAAGACTTGAATGCAACTGGCAGGGCCGGTCCAGAATGACAGAGAAAGCACTCCGGTAGTCTTAGAGGAAGAAGGTATAACAAGTAACAACATAATGAAGGCTGGAGAATTCATGATACTTTGGAAAAGAAACCATCGAAGAAACACAAAAATCTCCATAAAGGAGACCTACACAGGACAGAAAGAGAGGTTCCAAATTACAGAAAGCTGTGATTGAAAGGCTGAGGAATCCGAACTTAATCTTAGGGAAAAACAGAATTCCACTTTGGTCGAATACCAAAATGATTTTAGAAGATTCTTATAGTAGATTAATATGCAGGAGGCACTGAAATTTAGGGGACCGGGGCTGCTGAAGATAAAGAGAACACGTCGAGATCTTCCAAGCACAGTTCCTTACACAATTCACACTTTGCTATAACTCCAAGCTGAAGGCCAAATTAATTTTGTAAGTACAATGATTTATAACAAATATTGTAAGTCAAGCGTGGTGGCACATGCCTATAATCCTAGCTACTCAGGAAGCTAAGGCAGGAAGAATCCCGAGTTCAAGGATAGCCTTGGCAATTTAATGAGACCCTATCTCAAAATAAAAAATATAAAAGAGCTGAGGATAGAGCTCAGTCATAAAGCATACCTGGACTTAATCTCTAGTATCCCTCCCACAAAAAATTAATATTTTACTATGGCACAGTAGGGTGGCTATCATGATAATAATGTTCTGCACATTTCAGAAAGCTAGAAGAAAGAATTTTGCACGTTTTCACCATAAAGAAATGATAAATACTTTGAGACAGATATGTTTAACCTGATTTAAACATCCATGTATACATGTATCAAAACATTACATGATATCACATAAATACAATTTGTTTTTATGGATTAGTTAAAAATTAAATTTAAAACAATTACTGTAAAGTTTATAATAGCAAAGATAACATACCCCAGAGATTATACATTCATTTATTCTAGCTTTACAGAAAAAAGCAATATGCAAACTTTTTTGCCCTGAAACAATTATTTACATAGTCTAAATCTAATGAAGATGAACAGAATTACAAATAGATAAAAGCTGACGATGTAGCTCAGGGATAGAGTGCTTCCCTAGCGTGTATGAGGCCTTGGGTTGGATTCCCAGTACCCCCCCCACCCCCCACACAAAAAGCAATATTTATACAAATATGCATACATGTACACATGTTCAACACGATACTCCAAAAATATCAAATAATATCTACTATTATAACTGACCTACAAGAAATCATGTTCATTACAGTAAAAAATGTCAAGCCATTTTAAGAGTTAATGTGATATGACATAAATTGCAACAGCATTTCTATGGAAAATAATATACTTTTAGAAGCAGCAAAATAATCCCCAAAAGCAAAATCCTATAACCAAAACCTATAACCTCCTACCATCCCCCCCAAAAAACCTACTAACAAAAACTTTACAGGGAAATAAAAGGAAATTTTAAGAGCAAATATTAAATATTAAAAGGATATAAAGTATAAACTGCTAGATGTAATATAGTGAGAAAGCTGTGGAGTCTTTTTTTTTTTTAATTGTTGAATCTGAGAATTTCAAATCAAAATAGAGACCATACCCAGTTGGTCGGTAACAGACAACTTACACAGCACTGCCACAGCCCCAGACTCGAACATGAGACATTCTTCCTTATGCCTAGTTTCCACTATGAGACTGAAAGGTGGGGGATCCAATTTGTGATAAATTCGAAATCCTTTGCTGAACGCCATTCTCCTTTCTTCAGAGGCAGCCCTATGAAAATCAAGCAAAGCAAAACAAATGAAGCCGAAGGTTCCTTCTGCTGCAAGGACTGCAAGGCATCCAGAAGGCCCTCCCTGCCAGGTTTTTTATTGCGGGGGTGGGGGGGTTAGGGAAAAAAAAGAGAGCGAGCTCGGATCGAATGGTTCATTCCAAAACCTAAGTCGTCACCAAATTTTACCAAAAAGCAAAAAACAAACAAACAAACAAAAAACCCACTACAAATTCTCAGGCTTTAGCACTGTAAGTCCTTGAACAGTCTGGCTAAGAGGAGTTCCCCGTTTAATTTATGTTTATCAAGGGAAAATTTTTGAGCATATGTTCATTGGGGGTTATCAGCTTCCTGCTTCAAGACTTGTCACTACGTTGGAAGGGAACCGATCAGGAAACTTCACGCCGATCCTCAGGGGCTGGGGCGGTGTGTGGGAGGGAAGGTGAGAAGGCTGGTTCAAAGCTCCTTAGGGGGCCGGAGGAGGGAAAGGATTATCAGCCACCGCGGGCTCTCCCCGGGCGTCGGCGAAGGGCAGGAGAAGCGACACAGGTTATCGCCGCCGCCCGCCCAGCCCCAGTCCACCGCCGGCTGCGGGGACCGCAAGTGGGGCTGGTCCATTCGAAAGGCCACTCAGGAAGAGTCACAACTCGGGGCAGGGACCCGACTGCAGTCTACCGCCCGAGAAAGCCGCTCCTGCCCAGGGGGACGGAGGCGCCCGGAGCCCAACGCCTCCATTATGCGCCAGAAGAGACGTCCCGGCGCTCAGACGGACTCGGTCCTTTCCTGTGGGCAGGTTGACAGCCGCTGTCACCACAGCCCCCAGCCCAACACGGCGCCCAGCACAACTCGCAGTCTCTCCTCACCTCCCCGCCCGCCCTCCGGCACCCCAGCTGCCAGGGCCACCCTCACCGCTTCAGTGAAGGCTGCTGCGACGGAGACCGCCTCAGGACGGGTCCGCCTGCCAACCCCGCTGCCGAAGGGTCTGGCCGCGGCCGCTCCCCGCTCCCCGCCGGGAGCTCACCTCTTCTTCCGGCTCCTCCTCCTCCTCCTCCCGCAGCCGCCGCCGCCACAGCCGCCGGAAGCGTCACTTCCGCTCCAACAGACCCATCTCTTCCGCATTGCGCCGCGGACCGGGCGGAAGACCCGCCCCTTGCGGGAAGGGGCAGGGCGTAAGGAGCCCCGCCCACCCCGTAGCCCCGCGGGGCCTGGCACCGGCAGGCCGCCGCTGCCGCCACCACCTGCAGCGACCTTCGCTCGGGCGGCGTGTCCCCGCTGTAGCTGCGGGTCTCACCGCCGGGGATGCTGGGAGAGGGAAGATCCAGCCTCCCCGGCCCCCTGGCGAGTGCTTTCCAGAGCTCCCCAGCCCTCCCTGTGCGCGCCAGGGAGGGACTTCTGGGAAGAGTTTCGGGGGCTGTTACGTGCCCAAACTGGGCGTCACGACCACCCCTTGCTGCCTCCCCTAGCTAGACCCACGGGGCATGGCGGGGAGGAACTGTCAGCACGCCGCGCCAACCAGGTGGCGCCTGAAGAGCTGTCCATGGTGTCTCACAGCGTGCCTGGGTAGGTAGCAATAATAAATAAGGCCGGCTTTGAAACTGTTGTTGCTCCCTTTGTATGTGTTCTGGAGCCCCCGGAAGCACTATAGTGGAGAGTACTCAACTCTATGTACGATGGAAACTGGGGAGTCACCAACCAGGAGCTCAAGGCAGAGTTAAAACATGGCCGTCCCTGAATGACGAATAGGTTTTTTTGCCAAGAGTGGAACTTAGTAACTAACGGCATCAGCCCCTTTAATCTGATTTTTTTCAACAAATCATTTCTGGGTAATTTGTGTGTCCCAAGACGTATTGTTACCATTTAACAAATTTAGATATGAGAATGAAGTTGAAGCCAACAAAGCAAAAAGGAATTGAAAATCTGAAGAACCCAGCACTCTCAGAAACTGTTTCCACTTGCCTCTGCTTTTTCTTTTACCTCTTCCCCTTCTTGCATTTGCCACCGAAAGCAGAATTTAAACTTTATATTGTGCAAAATCATTTCCCCCTCCAGGCCCTATCATGTGACTTGATTTAACATTTCTCTATCCATTTTAAAGAAGCTGGACCTACCCTGGTTTCAGAATGCTAAGGAGGCTAAGATTCATTAGAAAAGCCACTTTTAAGTCGAGGAAAAATGCAGACACTTGGATTAGTTCTGAGAACTAGAGATTTCCCTCATTTAGTACTGTCTTAGGAAAAAACATTTCGCTCTTTCTAGTGGTTACCCATAGCAGCCTCAAAATTAAACTAATATTAAAATAATCTATTTGTCAATGGTTAGTCATTTCCCTTTCTGGAAGAGTCCATTTCAGTTGGGGATGGCACTTGACAAAACTATATGGAAGTGGTTGAGAATGGAACTTTTCCTATTCGTCTTTTTAAGTATAAATATCTCCATATCCCTGTTATGCACCAGCCTCCCCCACTCCCCAAATATTGATGGCTTCAATAGCCATATTTTTCAACTGCTTTGCTTGGAAGTTATATTTTTATGACATCAGAAATCATTATTTTAAAGTTGGGACAGTAAACCAAACAACCTCAAAGCCTATGATTCTTTTCACCACATCGTGTCTCTGGGAATCTACACAGGAAACCTCTCCATATTCAGGCTGTGAATCTTGGTCACTAGACTTTGACTATTCCTGAATCCTTTTTTTAAAAAAATATTTTCTTAGTTGTAGATGAACACAATACCTTTATTTTTATGTGGTATTGAGGATTGAACCCAGTGCTTCACACATGGGAGGCGAGCACTCTACCACTGAGCCACATCCCAAGCCCTCCCGAATCCTTTTGATTTTGGAGACTGAGGTAAAAACTTTTGGGTTAGAATTACTCTTTCCTTCAAATTAAACTGGAGGGTAACAGGTCATAGCTTTTTCAAATCCTTTCAAAATAGATCATTTTAGTTGGAAAAAGCACATGGCTAGGACTTGAAAAACAAAGGCAATTTTACTACTGACTTTTTAAAATGTGGTATTTCTTCCTTCTTATTTATACCTTGTTACAGTAGTTGAAAATAGCTGCCCAAGTTTCCACCAAACTTAACATGTCTTTAGGGTAAGTTAACTTAAAACACAAGTTAGGAGGCATACAGATTTAACAGTGAGATCCTAATGTCCTGAAAGACAAGTCAACACCCTCTTGATCCTTGAAACTGAGCAATGAGGCCTGAGATAAACTAAAAGTTACCACCCAAAAAAAATCCTAATTCAAGTTGGGGTGACAGGGGGTGGGGGTGGGGGTTGCAGCTGTGACTGAAGTAAAGATTTTGAGATTATTTTGGATTATCCAGGTAGATCCTAGATGTAATCACAAGTCTCCTTGTGACCAAAGTGAGAGGCAGAGGGGAATTAAACACACACTCAGAAGACAGGAGCAATGTTACTGCAAGCCAGAGAATATCAACAGCCACCAGTAGATGCAAAAGGTGAGGAAGGATTTAATCCTAGAGCCTTTAGAGGGAGAATGGCCCTATTTACACTTGATTTCTAACTTCTGACTTCCAGAACTCTAAGAGAATAAATTTTTGTTCTTTAAATCACTCACCCAGTTTGGGGTAATTTACTACAGCAAATGAATTTCCTTCAAATGAAAATTTTTTTTTTTTTTTTAATTTTTTTAGTTGTTGATGGACCTTTATTCATTCATTTATATGTGGTGCTGAGGATTGAACCCAGTGCGTCACACATGTGAGGCAAGTGCTCTACCACTGAGCCACAATCCCAGCCCCTCAAATGAAAATCTTTTGGTTGAGATATAAAAACATTTGTTTCATGACAGTTCTATGCTAAATTTACCTTGCCAAATCCTAGCTCACACCCATTTCTGAAATCCAAGTAGCCTGATAGATATAGGAAGAGTTAGGCTTAAGGAGTTTAGAAACACAGTTTGAAGTTTAAGGCCCAAATACATATTTATGCTTAAGTTTTATTCATTGAGTTAAGAATGTGTTCTGACTTTAATTGTATTTAGGCCAATAAGGTATAACAAAAATTCACCCAGAATGTGTAGGGATAAGCAATGTTCCCACAATAAAGATACAACTGACAGAGCAAGTATGCTGCATGACACTGGTCTACATGCTACTTGCCTTGATCCAGGATACACATGAAACTGTTAATCCTCACAAACTAGAGTCATTGGAAATGCTCTAAATTAGTCACCAGCAAAATACAACAAAGGATATATTTAAAAATTAATTTAATGCTTGGCTAAAGCGTAATTACATATATAATTATCAAACAATAGTCCTTAATTTCCAAAAAGTTCCTCTTGAAAACCACAGAATCAGAAAGCATAAACTTTAAAACAAGTTCTCTGAATATTTACATTGTGGTACAAACATTTATAGAAGACCATGGATATTAAATTGCCTGGGTGTGGCTAATCAGCAAGGCGTATTCTTTATTGCATATATAACTCACATATGTGGGATTTAAAATATAATCGTAAGACTACAAAAATTCAGATGCATGTATCTATAAGCTGGGCAGGGAGTAAAATTATGAATGAGACAGGACAGTCAGCCTAAACCATGCAGTTAGATTGTGGGCTTATTATTTTCAAAAATTAAACTTTCATGTTCCATTTGAAACTATATTGCATATATTGGTTAGCGTTCACATGAAACCCACATTTGCTTGTAATGATGACAAAGAAGAAAGTTCAATATTCACTCAATGACTAAGTCCATAACTCAACTCTCAATTTTAAGGCAGCACAGCTATAGTGATAGCGACGCTAACCAAAAGGGGATGAACATTTATTTAGTCACTTGCCAGCCCTTTTGTTACAACAGTGTAGTAATTTCCCTAAGACAATTTGTTACTGGATAATTTCTGCTGTTAAAAGGCTTTCTCTGTAGAAAAACACCACAAATTTCCAGTGTGAAAGTCCATGGTGATATAAATATATATATATATACATATATATATATACACACATATGCATAATTACACAATTTACACTGCACACATTGTTTATAGAGGACAATTAACTGAGAGGGTTAATTTGAATGATCATACAAAATACTTCTGTAAACAAAGTATGACAGGCAGTAAGGAAAACAGACTCCTAGAAATAATCTGAATTCCTTTCATTCTGAAGAAATTGCATTTAAGGACACAGTATTGAATATAATGTTTTTTGTATTAAAATGAAAATCAGTATTTTACAGTGTAAGAAACTTTACATATATACAAAATTTATACATTGGGAATGGTATTAAAGCAAATAGTCTTTTCAAACGTCTCACAGGTCTATTTTCCTTCAATTAAAGACTTAAATTCTTTCACATTGTGGTCACTTGCAACAGACATAGCATGATCCAAAGCTCTAATACTTGCAAGAAGTTTTACTATCTGTTTTATGTTTTCCCTAAAAAAGAAAAAAAAAATATGTAGCAGCATTTCATTAGCACATTTAAAGAAAATTTGTTCTTGATGTTATGATAACTTTATAGAGATTTTGCAATTGATTTGTTCAAACATGCATTTTTAAATATGGGAAACATATGAAAACTACATCATATGTAAAATTTTTGGCATGTTTAAATGACTAGCCCACAGACAGTTAAAAACAAACAATATTTCACTCAAATGGTTTTAATCAATCCATGGTAGCATAAACACACACACACACACTTTTATATGCATAATTACACAATTCACACTGCACATATCATTTATAAAGGACAATTAACTGAGAGGGTTAATTTGAATGATCATCCAAAATAAAAAACCAATCTGTCCAAGCTTATTCAGAGCCCTATCTCCCATTCCTCCCTAAACCACAGTGGCAACTCTTTTGGAGTATTCCTGCAACACAAAATTCTACTTGTGTGTGTGTGTGTCTTTACCATCAACCCATCAAGATCCTGCCTGAATTCCACTCCTCTGAATTCACTAAACAATCTGGTTTTCCTTACTGCCCCAGCTAGAAGTCACTCAACCTTCTCATGAAGTAATCATCCCATTTTAGAAACATCAGAATTACCTAGAGAGTTGTTATAACATTCCCCAGCCCTACCCCAGAGTTCTGATTCCATGTGTGTTTGAACCTTAGAATATGCATTTCTAACAATCTCCCAGGTAATGCTGATGACCAGGAAGCATACTTAAAGGAGGACAACTGTTTCAACACTGAATTCGAAGCACTCATGAGAAACAGCACACAGTATGACATCAACTCATCTCCTCTACAACACTGTAGTAATAAGGTCCTTTTAGGGGAAGGACAAAATCTGTAAAATTTTGCAACCTAGGTGGAATCTACTTTGTGGGCACTGCACAAAGCAAATGCTTAAATAGCTGAAGTTCTTTTCTATAGAAAAGCAAATATTATTTATTGATAATTAACTCTCAAACAAAAACCCTGTTAAGTATATGTAAATCAAAATTTTAAAAGTGGTAGGCTTCATGCAGTAAAAAATAATACACTGAGGAAAAAAGTCCCAACAACAATCAACATCAAAATGATACACAGGAACAAAATTAAAATGTAAAACAATACTAAGAACCTTATCATTAAAACCTTTAGTATTTACTCTGCTTTTAATTGTACCTTAAAAATCAACAAATTTCTCAGGAAAATAAGACTGAGAATGGGAAACAAGGCCCTCCCCAAACATTTCCTGAACAAAAAGGTTTTCTTATAAAGCTATACTTGTGATATGTCTAAACAAACTGATATAAAGAACATATAAACTTTTGGAAATTCTTTTAAACTGTACTAGTTATTATTACACGTTTGCTAAATTTTTATCCCCAAATTATATGAATATTCACATTATTGTCCACAGAAACAATAATGGTTCACTCATTCCTTCCTAACAATTCTTTTTTTTTTTTGCTACTGGAGATTGAACTCAGGGGCACTCGACCACTGAGCCACATCCCCAGCCCTATTTTGTGTTTTATGTAGAGACAGGGTCTCACTGAGTTGCTTAGCGCCTCGCTGTTGCTGAGGCTGGCTTTGAACTCACGATTCTCCTATCTCAGCCTCCCAAAGTGCTGGAATTACAGGCATGCACCACCCAGCTCTTCCTAACAATTATTGAAAAAAATTAGGCATGAGTTATTCTACAAATCATGAGTGATGACCTTTAGTCCATGATATGATAAAGAAAAACATGGAACATAAAGGTTCTAAAATTGGAATATTATATCAAAATACTCTGGGTTTAAATCATCTTTTCTAGGATTAACATCTATATAACAAATCTCAAAGGATCAAAGTTCCCAACATTCCTAGAGCCTATGTTCTCCCCAATTCTTCAGTGAGGAGACAGAATATTCAATCTCCTCAAGGCTAGTCCTCACCAGAAATCTTTCCCTAACAACCTTCATAAATTTAACATATTGAAAAAAGACAAAACTGAAAAAAAAAAATTATGTGTACTTTTGGTAGGTTTATAATACTAAGTGAATGTACAATTTATATTAAAAATGACTACTTAAAACATTTTAATAATGCTTAATCTGACAACTAAAACTATAGGTTACCATTTCAATAAGTTATAAAATGTTACCTTGCATTTCTTTTATCCACATCAGAGCAGCCAATACTATTCCTATAAATTGTATCTGCTAAATGTACAAGATATCGGCAGAAGTTTTCTAACTGAGAAATAGTTCTTTCTCCTTTCAGATTCATGAACCACTGTTTGGGGAAACAGTTGATTACCTATGTGGAAAAGGATATAAAATACAATAGTAAAAACAGAATAAATGACAATATCTAAAATCTGAGTCTAGATAATGGATATAATGTATTTAACCAGAAGAGGTGCTATTAGACTATATTAATTAATTAATCTGAAAGGTTTTTTTTAAGCCTTACTTTCTGTATTAACCATACATGGATCAGGTACTCAATGCAAAAGATGATTTGTCCCGTTTTTAAATAAGCTAGCTATAAAATGGATGACCAAGTGCTTACTTTCAAGTCTTGCAAGATGCCCTAAATGAACTGAGTTTTCCTTTATGGACAGTTTTTGTATAAGTATGTGTACATAAATATGGCCCAGAGTAAGGCTAAGCAAGCATCCACACCACAGGTGCAGCTCAGGGCAGGAGCCTTAGTGAGGTGTACAGGGCATCATGCCATAGAGTGCTATAGCTTAAAAAGGGTGAGAATGGGTTCTCCTAGGAAAGAGCAGCCTGGTGTGAGTAGTTAAATCAGAGTCCAAATGGATAAAGAAGGTTCATCACTACAGGAACAAAGGGATCACTGGAAAAATGACTGATTCCAGGCCTGGGACAAAGCAAATACAGACAAGACAAAACATCTCATGCCAGAAAGAAGCAAGCACTTCCTCCAAATGAGGCGAAATGTCATAAGATTACAGAAGTCAATTCTGAGGGACTTTACTCAGGAAATCTGGGACAATTCCTGCCAAATATGAGGAAGAACCTGAATCTAATCTTGACAGAATATCGGGTAAACACAAATTAGGGGACATTCTAAAAAATAATTGGCATATCATTTTCAAAAGTGTCAAGGTTATAAAGGCCAAGGAAAGAACTGAAGAAACTCTTCTAGATTAAAGGAAACTAAAGCGATAAAACAAACGGAATTCATGGTATAGGAACTTTTAAATTTAAAAAAAAATTTTTTTTGCAGTACCAGTGACTGAACACAGGGCCTTGTGCATTCTAGGCAAGCACCCTACCACTAAGCTACATTCCCAGACCTTTTTATTTTCAGGCAGGTCTTGCAAAGTTGCCCAAACTGGCCTCTAACCTTCAATCTTTCTTCTTTAGTCTCCCAAGTAGTTGGGAGTATAGGTGTGGGCCACTGAACCCAGCAAAAGAAATACTTTTTGCTAGAGAAGGACAGTACTGCCATAATTGATAGAATGTGCATTGGAAGGCATTTCTAAGGATTAGGTAACGGTAATATATCAGTGTTGACTTCCTGTTGCTAATTGCTATGCTGTATTCATGTAGACCAATACCCCATGTTTGTTGGAAATACAAAGAAACATATCTGAGGTACTGGGGCATTATGTCAGAGACTTTTTCATGGGGGAAAAATCTGTACTCCTAACTTGTAAATTTTCATTAATTTTGTCATTGTTTTAAAAATACATATACTGTGTAACTGGTATGTGTAAGTGGAAAACAAGATATTATTTCTTAAATAAGTGAAAAAACTCATCCCTAACACTCAAAATAGCATTCAACTGTGAAAAACTATCATGAAATCAAAACTTTAACACCAAAAAACATTGATATAAATAAATGAATAAATATAAACATAGATAACATTATGTACTTTCCTCTCCCACTCCCTTTTCTGGGGTACTGGGAATTTAGCCCAGAGGCACTTTACCACTGAACGACATCCCAGCACTTTTTATTTTTTATTGTAAAACAAGGTCTCACTAAGCTACTGAGGCTGGCCTCAAACTTGCAAACCTCCTCCTTCAGCCTTCAAAGCAGCTGGGATTACAGGCATATACTATTGCACCCAGCACATTATGTACTTTGATACAAAAATGCTAGGGGGTGGGGAGTTCAGAACTACCTGGTAAACTGATTGCCAACCTCACATTAAGTCTGGTAATAAAAGGCAATCATAAAATTCTCATATCCTTCTTTGAGCAAAGGAAACTTAAGTTATGTGCTTTTAAAATAATAATATGTATCATTCAACTCACATTTTGGGCTTTTTTGATGCTGTCATCTCCATATTCTGAATTCTGAAAAGCCATGAGAATGTATCTATTTAATAAACCATCTATTGACAATTCCTGAAGAGTTTTATTTGAGAAAATGCCATACCACTGAAGAAAATTTCCTAATAGCTAGAAAGGAGAAAAAAAGGGAGAAGCAATGTTAAGCAATTAGATATGAAATAAATTAGAAACACAATAAAATACCACATGAAATACATAGGATATTGCCTTGCCAAAGTATAGCACTTTTAAAGTGTCAAGGTATTTCCTAGAGTGGTGGAAGGTTTGAATTTTAAATTTTAATTAGCTAAGATTTAAACAGCCCTCATGCAGCTAGTGGCTACTGTATTGGCCAACTCACATATAAAACATTTTTCATCACTGCCTAAAGTAATATTGAGCAATTCTGATTCTTAGATAAGTGCCCTCTATTCAAAATTATTCCTCAGATAGTCCTACAACCTCTTGAAGATAGGATATTTTTGTCATTATAAAAAAATGGAGGCCCTTTCCCATCCCACCAAAGAACTTTCTAGCTTCTCTTCTCAGTAAATGGTAACACCATCCAACCAACTGCTCAAGCAAAAAACCTAAATGCCATTCTTTGTCTCTTTATCAACTTATGTGACTCCACCTCCATCCAATCTGTCCTTTCTCTAGTTCCTGCCACCATCCTATTAGTCTAAGCTACCATAATCTCTTTCTGCACCCTGCAGTTACTCCAGTAAGATTAAGACGATGAGCACTAAAGTACTCTTTCTCAAATAGGGTTCTGTGAGAGAAATAAATGATTTATTTGAGTGACTTTCCTCATTTTTTCCCCAAGGACTATACAGTTAGTTCCATTCCAAATGCATAATAAAGAATTTATTATTTACAAGGGAAGCCTTAATGCATTAGGTATTAATTCAGAATGCCAAGTAAAAAGAGCTACTTAAGAGGCTGACTGGCCTAAGCTAGATTTCCAATTCTACAATTACCAAAGGTAATTAAAATACAAAAAACCTGGGCAGGTTATTCTGTGCCTCACTGACCCATCTGTAGAGTGAAAGTAACAGTGTCTACTGCAGAGCCATTCTGAGGATTCAAGATACTCTGTTTAAAAAGTGGGGTATCATGCTTGGCACAGTGAATAAACAATAAATACAAGTTCTCATTTTCACTATTACCACCCACTAACTCCACTCCATTCAGCAGGCAAAAATAATCTTAAAAATGGTAATGTGTTCATGTCCCTGGCTCTGCTAAAAACCCTTCCATGAACCCACATATACATGGTCAACTACTTTTTAACAAAGGTAAAAAAGCAATTCAGTGGAAAAGGATAGTCTTTTCAACAAAGGTTGCTGAAACAAAAGAACCTTAATCCAGGACTCATGACTATCATAAAAATTAACTCAAAATAGATTACAGAGCTAAATATAAAACCTAAAACTATGAAACTTCTAAAAGAAGACATAAGAGAAAAACTTTTTGACCTTATGTTAAGAGAAAGATTTTTCACGTACAACATTTAAAGCATAATCCCTAGTAGGAAAAGTAATAAACTGGACTTCATCAAAATTAAGAACTTCTGCACACAGAATACTATTATATAAAAGAATGAAAAGGCAAGCCACAGACACACACACTGAAAAACTCTTTGCAAATCATTTATTTGACAAAGGACTTCCCTCTAGAATACGGAAAGAGCTTTAAGCACAGTAAGAAAAAAACAGCCCAATTTAAAAGTAGTGAACTACTGATAACACACAATGTAGATGAATCTTAAATACATTATGTTAAGTGAAAGATGCAAGACTCAGCCAGGCGCAGTGGTGCACACCTGTAATCCACTCTGAGACAGGAAGATCGGGAGTTCAAAACCAGCCTCAGCAAAAACGAGACCCTAAGCAACTCAGTGAGACCCTGTTTCTAAATAAAATATAAAATAGAGCTGGGGATGTGGCTCAGTGGTCAAGTGCCCCTGAGTTCAATCCCCGGTACCCCCCTAAAACAGATGCCAGACTCAAAAGGCTTCCTGCTACATATAACCCTATTAATAAAGAGATTCTTGCAAAGAAAACCATAAGACATAAATATATGGGGGAAGTGACTAGGGAGAGTTCAGGGATTAGCTTCACTACAGAGGATAATGGGAAATTTCCGGAAATACTCAAAGTGGTACACATTTTCCATTTGGTAGTGATGACACAACTATACTCACTCAAAACTCACAGAACTATATACTAAAGAGTGAATGTATGTAAATTATACTTTTAAAAAAAGAAAGCAAGAAAAAGAATCTAGTGGCTTCCTACAACTTTTACCCATCAATATTTCACATGACTTAAATAGAGTCTACATCATCAAGACTCCCTAATACTTCTCTAACATAGCCATATGCACCTGCAGTATCTGCAGTGTTGTCTGTTCTCCTTCACCTCACAGTCAAGTTCCATTTGCTCCTCTGGTCTACAATCGAAACATGACTTCCTCAGAATGAAAGATGATCTCCTATGACTGGCTAGTCAAGGTCTTGCTCCATGTTATAGCTCCCATTACTACCTTGAATTTCCCCTTTAAATCTCATCACATCTGTGATTACCTGCTATCTGTCAACTATGCTGGACTGTGAACTCCATGAAAGATACACTTTTATCTCATTCAGTGCTATATCCTTAAAACTCAGAAGAGATCCTCTATTTGCTGAATATGTTAGTTGTGGCTTATTTAGTTAGGTGGTTTGTTGGTAGCTTGGGCCTCACTTTGAAACTCAGAATTTATTTTCTTCTGTAGAAATATCAAACTTAAATAAACTTGAGGAATGAAATTAGTTGGTAAAATGGAGCTTCTATATTTATAAATAGATCTCCTACAGAGCTAATCAAAAATAAAAATATTCTCCACATACAATATGAAGTCAAACAAAATCTCAATATCTTTAAGACAGCCTATGAATACATACCTTAACTGAAGACCAAAACTGTCGTTGAAAAAACAAATAAGGCCCAGAATTTTTGTTTTCTAAGACACTAGGAAAGAAAAAATATACCATGACCAAAAATTGTATGTATACGTGCCAAATGATTCCTATAAACAAATATTTCTACAAGTAAAATAGGTTAACAACATAATTAAATAGGGGACCAGGGGTATGTTCACTGGAAGGGTGCATACCTAGCATGTGTAAGGTGCTGGGTTTCATTCCCAGCACTGCAGGGGAAAAAAAAAAAAGTAATTTCTCAAACAATTATATTCTGGAAAATACTATATTTAAGAGTCAATGGAAACCAGGCACAGTGGCACACACCTGTAATCCCAGAGGAGACAAGAAGATCTCGAGTTTAAAGCCAGTCTCAGTAACAGAAAGACATTAAGCAACTCATTGAGACCTTGTCTCTAAACAGAATACAAAATAGAACTGGGGATGTGGCTCAGTGGTTGAGTTCAATCCCTATTACCCCCTCCCCGCAAAAAAGAGTCAATGGAAATTTATTTCTGAGGCTGAGGGAGAACAAAGAGTATTAACTCTTTTATGGCACTTAACGGAACAACTTTCCCACTGAGCCAGTCTCTATATATTTAACTATATAGTTAAATTTATATTTCAAGCTATCTTTTTGTCTTCTAGAATTTTAAAAGGCTTCTCTGAAAGAGAACAAAGAATATT
This sequence comes from Geosciurus inauris, assembly GCA_004024805.1. Lineage (NCBI taxonomy): Eukaryota > Metazoa > Chordata > Mammalia > Rodentia > Sciuridae > Geosciurus > Geosciurus inauris. The sequence goes on along the minus strand of PVHX01000365.1, from coordinate 206,105 downwards.
CTGCTTAATGTTCTTAATAGTTACTTACTTTTTTGGATATAAGGGCATGAACACATCATCATCTAAAGTTCTTCTCATTCTCAACAAAAGTGCCTTTAGGTATACCTGAAGAGTTAAAAGTAGAGCACAGGCTTTAATAAGGGCTATGGTAATAAAAATAAGCCATATTCCAAACCATATAATTGAGTACTGCATTTTGAGTGAACTATTTTCTTAAATTTTTTATTCTCCTCTCTAAAGGCCCTAATCTCATTAATACTTAGAACTCTCTATTAAGTGACCCCTCAACAATTACCAGCAATAAAGCCATTTAGAAAACTTTCAATCCCCTAGTCTACTATATGAAGATTTAAGATCAGACACATACTGTGTTTCTTCTCAAAATGAGGTCAGTGAAAAGTCAACAGTGATAAAAAGCACCTTTTCCACATTTAGCTTAGAATGTCCCTGAAGGGAGAACAGCATTTTAAGCTTGAAGTAGTTATAAAACAATATGTAGCTGTTTTATATGTTGTTCAAATGTTTTAACATTTAAATCATCAATTGTTAATAATTTTAGTAGTTTTGCATCTTTCTTTCTCCGCCAAAACACAGTTCTTAAAGGTACATTGATTAGTTGGATTAGGAGTAGAGGTGTGGTGGTGAGAAATAATATTAGAGTTATCTAGACTAATAACATCTTTCTTCTACAAAGATTTCTTAAATTGAAAACCAGTACCTCCAATATTGTGTATTTTATGCTTTGAAGGCCCATGCTATCCAAGCAGGAAAATCAGATTTTCAGTTGATTTAGAATAACCATTCATTCTCAACTCTTGTTCATTTTCAAGGGGGGGGGGGGTAGTCTCTTAAAGACAAGAAATTACCTGTGTATTTTTATTTTCTGCATTCACTACTGAAGGATATCCATTTATTAATTTTAGTGTAATTCCAACCATTCTTGAAGTCTGTGTTGTAGAAAAAGGATCCCACATGTTTTCAGCTATCACTATTAAGAAAAAAATAGGATACATTGAAATACAAAAGTAAACTGCAGCTTATTTAAATCTGATGTCAAGCAATTCTCTAATAAATGTCAATCCTGATTTATTTTTTCTTTTCTCTATAAAACAAGCTTCAATATTCTTCATTCAATTAAATGTGGGCATGCCAAGGGGACAAGAATGTAGAGAGGTGATACATTCTTATTTGTGCTACTCAGTGAAAATAAAGATGGGGGTGGAGGATTTCTGTATACCAAAGGATGTCTCAGTATTAAGAATCTGTAACTAAACTTGAAGTTCATTCTCCTCCTCCTCCTCCTTTTTTTTTGGGTACCAAGAATTGAACCCAGGGTCTCTCCTAAGTACTGAGCTACATCCCCAGCCCTTTTTCTATATTTGAGACAGAGTCTCACTGAGTTGTTCATGGGTGGCTCAGTTGCTGAGGCTGGCTTTGAACTCATCCTCCTGCCTCAGCCTCCCCAGCCACAGGGATTACAGGCATGCACCATCACACCAAGCTATTTAAAGTTCATTCATAATACTTAAAATAGGTTCCTATACCGATGGCCCCTAATCTTTTTGAGAAATTGATGAAAACACTGAAATTGCTCCCCAGACATACACACACATCCCCACAACCCAAACTATATATTCAGTTTGGCTTCAGGCTGTCTTGGAGTCACTGAAACTCACCTACAGATCAATTACTGCCCCTAATTCTAGGCCACCCTAATGTGGTCTTCCAGTCTCAGGTTGAGTTCCCTACCATTTAGCCATCTCTGGGCCAATTGGGAACTTTTATTACATAATGTTTATAAGGAAATATGCTCTAGATTTAAAACTCTCAAAAACAGATTTGGGAAACCCAATGTGCCAAATGGTCAATTCCAAAGACAGGAGACTTACCTGTTAGTTTAGGAAGAATCACCTTTTCCACAATGGTAGGTAGTAGTGCAACATCTACATCATCTTTTTCTTGCTCTCGTTCTTCACAACCATAAAACAGCAAAGACTCAAACCACAGCATATTCTCAAAGTCACGACACTTCGCCTAAAACATTAAAAAGATTGCCTGAACAGTTAAAATAGTGACTGCTTCTGCTTCAAGCCAGAAATAAGAGAAACTAGATTTAGCCTTTAGTTATAATCAGTAAAAATTGGACAAAATAAATGAACATCTATTTCCAAATGATGGACCAGAGGGAATGAGGATTACAATCCATTAAAGGGACTCAAAGGAAGTGGGATGCTGGCTCATGACAGTAGAATGGGATGGTGATTCCATGCAGAGCACAGCAGACTTGCCAAGTTGAGGAGACAGCAATGAGGAGTTATGGGAAGCTGAGATGACTGAAAGTTGTGGAGCAAAGGAAGCTACAGAGAAAAAGACCTGAGCCTCTACTGTCTACCAAGCCAGACATACACACAGGGAAACTCCATAAGGTCTGGCACAGCTTGTGAGCTGAGTGGTTCCCAGAGCTCATTTATTTCAATTGTGTTTCCAGGGCTACACTCACAGCCCTTTTCCTTATAATTTACATATTTAACCCAGTCAAGTCACATGCAGAGATACATCCAAATTACTGCAACTTCCAAAACCCTACCATAAACATTACTAGTCTCAAATAGCTAGTCCTAGTCTCCTCCCTTATATAGAGGCCAAAAGGCCCTATCAATTCTGTCTCCTACATTTAATTTGTCTCACCCTCTCAATTTCCACTGCCACTGACTTAACTCAAGTCTTTTCCCACCTGTCCTTTCCCACCATTATGCTTTTCCATTAGAATAAAAGGACCAAGTTCTCACTATTCATATATCAGAGTTAGTACATATAATTTTAGATGAGAAAGAATTTATATGTAAATGGAAAAACGAAAAGGATGAAACTTTAAAAAATCATAAGATTATTCCCAGATACAGTCTATATTAATTAATTATAGCCTATGCCCTATCTCCTCTGAAAAATATGTTGCGTAAGCATGTATCTTTGAGACTAAAATGACAGAGGAATCAGGTTACATTGCTTTCCAACAGTGATAGAAGCCACTCACTTCAAGAGGAGTCCAAGTGAGGAGCTGCAGTCTGATGAGGGGGTTGAACAACTTTGGCAAACAAAGGCCAATGTAAGCATCCTTATAGGACATGTAGTATTTTGATCGCCATGCTTCAAACTGTGATTTAATGCAGTCAATTGAATAGAAACTCTCAAGGACATCTTCAAAAACCTTGCTGGATTCTTTTGAAATGCGATCTAAAACAACAACAAAACCCCACAGAGAGTCATAATACAGTGGGAAGTAGAAAAAAACAAAAACAAAAACAAAACCGTTCACTATTTTCATTGTTTTCTTTGAGGCTTGAATATCAGTAAGAGACTCATTAACAAAGGACTAATTTATTAATTGCAATTTAGAATGAAGGATAAACAAAAGTTTCAGTTTGTCCTTTATGAACTCCGATGCACAATCAGTTCTTGTTTTACAAGTTTCTAATATGTCCAACTTTTTCTCAATATATACAATTTTCTATTATAGAGGTTTAGTTAAGTAATGCCTCACCCCCAACATGGTTCAAATTTCAGCAACCATGGCATATTAACTATAATTGCATAAAATACAAATTTTGCTGCTGCTAGCTTTTCAGTCCACAAACTACTATGTAAACAATAGCTATGCCTCATGATCAGTTACCTATCACGTCACTTTTTTAAGTCTATAGATAGCTGAGTATGGTGGAACATGCCTGCAATTCCAGGTACTCAGGGGTCTAAGGAAGGAGGATGGCCAACCTTGGCAACTTAGCAAGATCCTAACTCAAAATTTTAAAAATGGGCTGAGGATATATACCTCAGTAGCAGAGCACCTCTGGGTTCAGTACCTAATAACGTGTACATACAGTCTGTTGGTGATTACACTAATTTGACACAGTCAAGTTCCAGATAAATAGATGCTAGGATTTTTAAGTGAAAGGTTACTTTGCAATAGATAATTGTGTGAAACCTCAGATGACTTAGGAAATCTTTTTAATGGCGAGATTAAAGTCCTAATAACCTTCATCATAACACCAATCTTAAAGTGAGAAAATCTGGCATCAGTCATGTGAAATTATACAATAAGAAACAGCATCCTCTATGAAGTATTCTTGTAAAAAAAAAAAACAAAAGAAAAAGGTTTAATCCGATCTAATCAAGCTTTTAATCTTGTAAATTCCAATTTGCAAGAAAAGTAAAAAGTAATGCATGGAAGAACAAGTTCAACAATACCACAAGAAAACAGACATATGAATGCAGAATTTAGGGTGTTTTATGTGGGATAAGTGGCCTAGTCTCTTTAAAAGTTAACGTCATGAAACAAATAAGCAAGCAGGGGTGAGTATTAATGAATACTCATTTATTCTAGATCAAAAGCTATAACCACCAAAGGTGGAACATGAATCTTGGGAGTATCCTGGTTTGGAAAACAAGCAAAAACATAAGAGTTCAAACAAAATTTTTCCTGAGATATCACTGAGGAAGATTGAATATGGTTATAATATTAAGAAATATTAGTTAATTTTCTTAGGTGTGGGAATGGTACTGTGATTACACAGAAAAATAATGGTGTTTTTATGAAACACTGGCTGTTTTTAGGGGTGAAATGCCACAACATCTACTGTAATTTATTTTCAAATGGTCCAACAACATGCACAAACAGATAAAGTGAATTTGGTAAAAAGTAAGCAATGTTCAATCTGGGTGACAAGTACAGGGGTGATCACTATTCTTTCAACATTTCTACACATTCAGAAATATTCACTATGAAATAAGTAGAAGGAAATAAGCTTCTGCAATGGTGGGCAGCCAACATAATTTCAAATAACTACAGCCAAAGGTGGGAAAGACATATTTGGGGACCCTCTGGAAATGCCTGACACCTAACAGTACAAACTGGTCCTCTTAATAGAAATAAACCATGATTCCCCAAAACAGGAGGTTCCTTCAGGGCAATGCTATACTTTTCCAGACTAAACAGGCTGCAGCAGAGCTATACCAGGGTTGGACGTTTTTTGGTACTTTATATTCTGCAGAGTAACATCAAAGCTGGGCGTGGTGGCGCATGCCTGTAATCCCTGCACTTAGGGAGGCTGAGACAGGAGAATCACGAGTTCAAAGCCAGCCTCAGCAACGGTGAGGTGCTAAGCAACTCAGTGAGACCCTGTCTCTAAATAAAATACAAAATAGGGCTGGGGATGAGGCTCAGTGGTCGAGTACCCCTGATTTCAATCACCAGTACCAAAAAAAAAGGGTAACATCATATATGCTCTTCAAGTCCTAAATAAACCTTGAATTCTTTGAGAATTCAGTATGATATTCATTATCTGATTTAATGTAGAGGCTACAAAAATTCCAATCATTTCATGGTAAAAACCATAGCCAAGTAAAAACCACAATGACAAGTTCTATTTCCAAATAAAAGTCTTACCTTTTTCCAGATTGAAATTAGTAATGTCTGTAGAAGTCTCTTCATCATCACTAGAAAGGCCTTCAAGGTGATCTGCCATCTTCCCTGTTTGTTCTCTGGCTTGTCTACGACGAGTCCTATGGACCAACATGAAATTAGATAGAAAAGACTCCTCCTTTTCCCCAGCAAAGCCACAGTAAACATCTTTAGATCTACCTCCTGGCCTCCCGCTCTGCAATCCGACGTTTGGCATGCTCTTGGTACAGTGCCCGATCTCGCCCAAAGGAATCAAGATTTGGTGCCATCAGTGCTTTATCTGTAAAACAACAATAGTTAAAATTAAATGCCTTCCTTCAACAATACTGAGGAAAGAGTTTGTACAGAATAAGCCATTATGATAGACTGCTTGCTAATCTCAACAGCAGGATTCTGCAGTAATTGTTAAACTGGATAGGTTTTTAGTTTAGAACAAATCTCAGTATTATTCTGGGTCCCGTGAAAAGAAGCAGAAAAATTAAAGAACCAATTTCTTTTTAAGAGTTCAACAACCCTACACAATGCAACTGGGCTTATTCACTATTTTTATGTTTAAGTAACAGGACTAGTTTATGCTATCATGATGACCAAACAAAAAATCTAAATTAGCTGTGCAAAGGGAAAAATAAAAGATTATAGTTTTAAGAAAGAAGACTTTAGGCATCACATATCAAATGGTGTGAAATGACAGCAAAGAAATAGGTAGAAAGATATAAGAAAACAATTTTCTTGCCAAGACTTTAATCATTTATTCTATTTTACTCTAATTTTGCTTCATAGAAATTTATTCTTAGAGGAAGGCAACACTGAAAACTAAAAATCCTATCTGAGTAGGGCCAAATTATACCTTCTCAAATATTACTCTTCCACAACACACTTTACTTCTCTCCCTACTTCCTCCTATTTTCCATCTCTCATTTTGCAAACTTTCTACAGCAATTTTCTAGCTTTGGTTTCTAACTCTCCTATTTAAATGTACATTTTATTTGCCATATTTTCAGTTTCTAAGGAGGAGTTTTTATTTTACAAAACCATTCTTCTATAGCATGCTATATAGCATGTTAAGATGCCTTTCTATTATATCCCTGAAACTATCAATTTAGTGTTAAAGTTTTTTTTTTTTTTTTTTTTGGGCCACCAACACTGTCTGCTTCGGCAATGTCTTGGGTCCCACTGCTGATGTTAGCTTTCCTGGTGATGATTAACAGTCTGTTCACATACATAGGACACAAATGGAAGTTATGTGTGCACAAGATGGGAGCTGTCTAGAAGAGGCATCTCCATCAGATCACTGGTAGGGTGCCAACTATTTTGTTGGACGCCCCCCCAAATGTTAGTGCCTCGGGGTCTTTCCTCAGGACCTCTTCTATTTTGCCAGAAAAGACTCCTTGGCTTTCCTTCCTATGGTGGAAAGAGTGAGGAAAAACATCTGTCTGCTATACTTCACTCATTTTTCCCTATACTCGCATACTATGAAGATATTCTGGAAAAATACAGGATAATAATGGGAAGGAAACAACCTAAGGGATTGGGGGTAGGAGGACAGGACACATGTAAGATGAATGAAATCCATTCAAGGGTTGTGCATAATTTTCCCCACATATCAAGAGATATCACTACAATCAGCAACAGGAAAAACACAATTGAAAATTAGTTCTCCACTTCAGTGCATCCTATTCTAGATCTTATTATTTTTAAAAGCTGACATTTCTTACTTCGTTTGTATTTCAAAGTAACTGACTAGTTCCAGAGTTCACTAGTTAATAATGTCAGTTTAGATGACTAAAGTTAAGACCTCCTTCACTTCTGTTAAGAACTGTTATACACAACAATCGCAGGTTACAGATAACTGCTTATGAACAAATGAAATTTCAGTCTATGCCTGAAATTTCAAATGAAATTTCAAATTACAAATGAAATTTCAGTCTTCTTTAAAAAAAAAAAAAAACAAATCAGAAGATGAACTGATTTTTCAGTGTCCCATGTAATTTTCCTCTAATCTTTGTCAATTAATGTATACTCCCACTAGGATAGTATTTTCCACTTTCCCATTATTTAAATTCCAATTTCCCATCTAAATTAACATACATCATTCAACTCTTACTTCAAATTCCATTGTAAGTAAACAGCTGCTTATTATGAAAAGCAGATTATAAATGGGAGGGAAGATTTAATAAGATATATAGCTCTCACAAACCATTTAACTTGAAAGGAAATTACTTTCCTCCATTAAATCATGTTTACCTGTAATCTTCCCCAGAAATCTGGTTCAGTCTGCATCAAAAAGTGATCTGGGAGGGATGCATTAGTCATTCAAGCGCCCAGTATCAAGTCAACTTAAACTTGTATGGCAAAAATAAGTCAAAGCCATTTATAAAGCTCACAGATGAGTCTGTCTCAGCTCTGAGGACCACATTACCATGTTTTTAAGCCTCTCCAAAACCCATCCCACACACAGAGGACTCTTTCCCAGGATACCCTGTATGGGAAAGCACTGCTCTAAGATTAATACGAAGACTATCTGCATCTGAATCAACTAGAGTGGTTTTTTAACATGCAGATTTCTGGACTTGGCAAGACCTAGTAAGAATCTCTAGGGACAGGACCAGGAAATCTGCATTTTAAATGGGTATCTCAGGTAATTGTAATACATAGTTTCATTTGAGACTGTGGACACAGGGAATAATGAGATGACAAACAAGCCATGAAGAACCCACATTAGGAAAAGTCCTATTAGAGCACCAAAAATATAAAAGTCAGTGAGAAAATGGAATCAAAAAGCTTTTTAAAACATGATTAAAGAATCTCAACTTATACTATTTAAAAAGAAATTTCCAATTAAATTTAGTTTTCCAAAATTCAAGTCACAAGGAAAAGAATATAAATTCATCAATTTCTTCATTTTAGACTAAATTTCAAGAATTGTAGGTATCAACTGACTTAAAGGAAACCCAGTATATAAAGCAAATTGGAAGGAACATTTAAAAAGAAAATAGAAAAAAGTTGTGCTTTATCCAAAGGGTTGGTGAACCTCAAAATTCCCTTAATCTTAGGACTGGCATTTGTTATGTAATATACCTCCCCTCCCGCCTTACCACTAAACGCCCCAGTCCCTAAACTCAAAATCTTTTACACTGAACAAAAACAGCATTTTTATCAGTGTTATGGACAGGATGTAAATGAAAAAATAAAGGACCAGATAACGGTTTTAAGATAAAATACTGATAATATACTTTCTATACGCTCAAGGAGAATGAAACAATATGTCTAAAGAAGAGTTAAGACTGACAGACTATTAGTGCACATTCTTGACCTTCTTTCTGAGGCCATGTTTTCTTAAACACAATTCAAGTACATGCTGTTATAATTTTAGATCTACCTGACACAAGAATAAGGAAACTTCTTTTTTAAAAAAAAGAAAAAGAAAAAGAAAGGAAAAAAGCTCCTCGATCTCTAATTTTCAATTAGGCTGCACTAAGTAAACAAGGTTGTTTAATGAAAAATAAAAACCTTCAAGATGGACTGACTTGAATGGCTTGAAAACTCCGAAGATTCATCTTTAATATCATCTTGTCGTCTTTGGACAAGGCGGGAAGCTCGCTGTTTGTACAGCTGATGTATTGCTGATTCAAGTTCATTAATCAGTGGCACCTGTAAAAATACAACACACTCCGTAACACCAAACTCCTCAGCTGCTTACTTATTTGAGGGTTCCATACTATTTCCGGATTTCTGAAAAAGTACCCTCTCTATGGACAAAATAATCATGAATCCCCAACAGGACATGAATAGCAATTCAGCTTTGCAATGCTTATGAAACATCACTTCTTCTTTAAATCCATGTAAGTGCAATAATGTCCAGTGCCTAGTTATTGGAGCAAAAGTTTGGTTAAGAAATTCAACACTTCGATATTAACAGAGAGCAAGTAAAGAAATGTCAAAAGTTTTAGTGCTTATCTTTAGAGAATATTTAAGTACTTAGAAGTCTTGTTAATGTCCATCTTTAATTTCCTAGCAACATGATCTGCACAATTTTGGAGATTAAAGTAAACCATCATCAATGCAAGGCCAAAATACCCACAATGGCTCTATGAGCACATAAGAACAAGAGTCTACTAACTGCCCAACACTGGACACTTAAATTGCTTTGTCACTCATTATATACCAAGTACTTTGCTATATTACACATTTTATATATAACTGACTGATTAATAGGGCAAAATTCCTAGCTATCACTAACCCATCTGAAATCAATACATCTCAAACTTAGAAAGTTCTCTTCCTTGCCAATGTTTAAATCTTTCCATATTTGTAATAAAATTCTTCACATAAACTGTTCATTTACAAAGTCGAAATTTTTTCCAGGCTAATATCCTTAACTAATTCATTTACCTGATTCATATTGAATGCAAATGCTTATAGAACATAAGACCTAAGTGTCCAAAAAAAAAAAAACCCAGAAAGCTTTCTCTTTATACATATTTGATATTATAACCAAATGCTATGAAACTTTCACAAATCACTAACAACCACTACACATACCTGAGGAAACCAGAAATTCTAGTTTCCTGATGGTTAGTGCAAATGGAAAACACACTATTTAGAGTTTGGGAACACTGGCACCAAGTGTTATAGCAGCTTCCTGAACTGAAAAGACTGCAAACGGAAAATTAAAAAAGGCAGGTGGAATACAAAGATGTCTAAAATAAAAGCAATTGCATATACTTGCATGATTCTACTGCAAAAGTGGCAAATGTTCACACAAACGTCAAACTAATGGGAGTTCTGTTCTTTAATATGCCACACCATGGGCAACAATGTCCCCAAATCTGTAATAATTATCCTTGACAACTGAGTCCAAAGACTCATTAAAAATTGTCATTCAAATTTGTTATAATCTTGTATTTTTCTTTTCCTTTAGCAACTACTGCCAGATCACTTTCACTTACACTTCTCTATCTCCCACTCGCCCACATCCGTTGTTTTTATCACACAGGACTAAAAACAAATGTATCTAAGACACATTCTTTCAGTCCTGGACATTAACATTCCTCCATTATAAGAGCTATACTACACCACCACGCTGGTGATATAAAGAATTCATCAACTTATAATTAAGATTCTCATCATGTACTGTGCTCTTTAGGTACCTGAAATGCCTTTTAACAAAGCCTATTGAAAAACTTGGAGAATTAAAACCTTAAAATTCATTTTCAGCTCTCATTCAAGTTTTTTAACAATATGAATTTGTCTCAAGACTCGGCACCATGACAATTTCTTTACCCTCTCCAAACTCAAAATAATCAGTATTATTATAGGACCAAAATTAAGGCAAAAAACACAAGAAGAAAAATAAATATAGGGAAACAAAACAATGGAAAGTTAAAATGACTTACACATAATTTAAAAATCTAAGTCCAAAAATCACTTAAAAGTTTAAGGAAAGCGGAATAAAGGAATGTTTATCTTTAATGGTCTTACCCTTAAAGAATATTTTTATAATAAATAAACTGAATATTCAAACCTATCCAATTGTCCCTAAACACTTTTTAAAATTTTTTATCCCAATATTTTCGAAGATGACAATTTTGATATTATCAGCTCATCAAGCACACTCTTAATACAAATGAATGCATAAAAGATATCAGAATAAAATACTCATCTTCAAAATAACATGTACCCCTTTTAATTAAAATGTAGTCACTGTATATGTTGTAGATCCCATTTCCAGTCCTGACTCTAGCCCCTGCTCAGCAGTGAAGCTCATTCTTTTTCCTCACCTCCAAGCAAATGATCTTGTCACAAGGGACATCATAACTCAGACTGTTATTACTTCTCCAGAAAACGGGAAAGTGACGTGGTTTACAGAAAAACATGATAAATCCTATACAGAAGACACAGTGAATGCTAACCAGGCTGGATCTGACCACAAGCTGACTGAAACCATTAAGACCCATCACAAAGATAGGGTTCTCTTGCTAGCCTTTGGTTTTATGGTATTGAAGCAATCAACAAAGAAGTAAAACAATTATTTTACCATACTACATGCTTACAGATTCTATGCTAATCCTAGCCAATGATAAAGGGAAATGTGCCTTTCAATCCAAAGTTTAGAAACAGAATATTTAAGGACCATGACTTCACCTTTTTTGAAAGATAAAGTGATAAAGTCCATGAATATTTATAAGCCAGTGTGTCAAACAGTACATTTATCTTAAAGAAAAATTCATTAGGACATTACTTGTTAAACTAGCTGTGTGCAGCTAATTTTTAAAAAGGTAAACAAATGGTTAATAGGATGCAAAAAGTTGTGTCAACTATCATACTTTTAAAAAAATGAACTTGTAATAATAAATGAGACCCTAAAAGAAATTATGCCCCATGAATGACTTCTGAAATGCATGACATATATATATAGGCTTTTTAGATAAAAACTAGTAATAGCAATGGCAACCAACTACCTAGGGTAAAAAAAAACAAAAAATAATGTTATCTACTTGTAGGAGTATTTTAAAAATAAGTTTAAACCTGAACCATAAAATGAAAATTCCATCAGAGAAGTCCCTTCTATTCTATTCAGCACAGGCCAATAATCTACCATTATACTAAGACTTGCCAAAGTCTTACTTAAATGTGCTCTGAGGTATTCTGTTTCTTCCTATTTTTAACAATGGCACTGGATTACCCTCAAGAGATAATGCCACTAATGAAGTGAAGAAAATGAAGCATGATTTTTCATCACTTCCAAAGTTGAATTCAGAGGATATTTCCTGAGAATTAAAGAATGTTCTATATACATAAAGCCGTCTAGACCTCCCTACTTTGCCTTATTCAAAGAGATTAATATTTTTGCATTCTTACCTTTTCACTGAAACACTCAAGCAAGTCTTGGACATACCCTCGCATTTCTTGCAAAAATTTATACCGTTCACCAATACCCCCAGAAGACCCTTCTAATCTTTCAATAGCCCTGGTAGAATCCACTCGGCTTTGCAGATGCTTCTCATGCTGCTGTCGATTTGTTTTGTGCAATTCTTTCATGGAGTCCAACCTTAAGAACACAAAAGGATAAATATAACATATTTACATCCAAAAGTTTATGCTGTCAGGACTCTTGCAATATTATCATAATGCATTTAGATCCATTATTAGAACATAAAAATAGTTGGAATGGCATCTTTCCATCTGTACTGCTCTTTCTTTCAAAAAATGGCAGTTTATAGACTTCATATAAAGTTAGTTGGTGGGCTAACCAAAATTTCACTGTTTTGCTTTTCCCCCCATAGCTTGACTACACTTTTTCAGAGTCCAAGAGGTGCAAAATCAAAACTTTCTTCAAAAAGATCATGGAGTGGTATTTTTTATAACTTTTCGAGGCTTCCACAGAAGTAATCCAAGAAGATAGCAGAACAAAGTATGAAGTCATCTTCTGTTAGGCTTTTGAAGATGGGCCAGTGAATCTTCTTTGCTGATATTCTGCATCTGCTACCCCAGACTACATGTTGCCTGAGGGAACAGAAAGCTAGAGGACAGGTCTTTAAGAAGTTGATCTGCCCTACCTGTCTTTAAGCTGTTTCTTTACCAAATCAATAGTAACGGGAGTCATCTCATTACTGGGAGTTTTGAAAGGGGCTGAATTATCTGTTTTTTGAGATTTGGCATCTGATGATCCATAGGCCGTATAACTATAAGGAATGCCATAGGATGAACCATAAGGCATTGCCTGGTAAGTGTTCGGGTAGTACATATTCACTTCAGTGGGTTGACTCGCTTGAACCTAGAAAAGAAACAGGATATATATGAAAACTAACAGTTAAACTTTAGAAAAGAATAAAATGCCTTTAGCGTTTAAAAAGAAAAACAACAAATACTAAGCCCATTTCCCAAAGAGGAAATAATTCAAATAAATTACTACAGACTTCTTCAAAGTCAAATACAAGTAGCGTTGGATGAATGTCTTATGTCTTCTTGGTGGACTTGATAAATGTAATTTTTGGAAAATTAGATTATCCACAGTTTAAAATTGGAAAAGACATTAAAAAAAAATAATCTAGGGCCACCATTTTATCAATGGAAGAGGTGACTTATCCAATGTCAAAAGAATAGGCAATCAGAGATAATGATCAATGGCTCCTGACATCTGACCAAGACTTTTTCTATACTGTTTTGTTAATACCACTCAAATGCATGTAAATTCTGCCTCAAAACACTATTTGAAAATGAAAAGTTTACATTTATGCAATTTTACCCACAATACTAATGTCATCTGTATTTTTCTTTTTCATTTTTAAGAGAAGTAATAAAACTTCTATAAAACAAATCATTGTACATATCTGGGGAGATACCTTTCACCTATCTGTATATTTTCACATTCCTGGAAAATGCTTCTTTCAAAGTAATTTTTTGAAGTCAGAGAAAATAAGGCATATAGGAAAGAAACATTTTATCTGTAGCAGTGGTTCCCTAACTTTAGCATGCAAAATCACCTAGAGGGCTTGTTAAACAGAGATTGCTGGCCATGATCCTCAGAGTTTCAAACTCTTAACATCCATCTTTCTGATGGGCTTCCAGGTGATGCTGATTTTACTAGTTGAAAATGTTTCTCACTTTGAGAAACACTGATCTAAGAAACTAGAAATTCTTTCATCATTCTGACTGTAAAAAGCAAGATATAATTTAACAGTTTCTTCTAAAAGCCTGTTCAATACATAACCTCATGTGATTTTCTTGATTTTTCTACCCAAATCAGTGACCAAGATTCAATATGAATTACATTCACTCTGACAAGAGGCAAAAAGGTTTTTTTAACCTATTTTTTAATTTTTGAATTTTAATTCTTCTTACCTGAGGGATATTAATTCCTTTTCTTATCTGCTCCTGTTCCCATCGGCTGAGCTCTTCGTCTTGCTCTCCAGTTACTAAAGCATCATCATCACTCCCCTCAATACCTGCAACCATGAGCAAAAAAGGAAACTAAGCAATACCCAGAAAGTGGGATGGTGGAGATGCAATCCTATTTCACAAGAACTGAGCACTATTGTTATTAACTTAATCTTACTAAAAATATTTACTGTGATTTCTCTCATTTGATATTTGTGACTGTGCCTATCTTGATCAAAGTGCCCCTTAAAGCTAAAGGCAGTATTTAAAAATGGTTAAAATCTTACGTTTCTTAATCTCTGCAAGCTTGACATCAATTCTACAAAGGGAAGAACAAAATCCACTGTCTCTTAAGAACACTGAGAGAATTATATAAATTTCTGTATGTAAAGTGCTTATTAGCAAAGTGTTAAATAATTACCAGTAATTACAATCATGTTATAGTTTTCAAAAAATTTCAATTAGCTGCTTGTACCCAAGCAAGGAAGTCCTCTACAGTAAAAACAGTTAAATAAATATAAATACTTTTTATTTAGTTAAATCACATTTAATAGCAATGCAATTGGACTTTCTATCCAATTAATCAAGTTACCTATTTCCTCAGCAATTTTTTGTCTTTGTGACTTTTCTTTCACAGAAAAAACTATTCGGCGTTTCTCATCATCATCTTCATCATCGCTGGCATCGTTTTCATCTTCTCTAACAAGACGGCCTTTACCAGGTTCATTATCATGAGGAGTAAAATCTCCCAATTCCCGAGCCATTTGACGCTTTTTCCTTGCAGCATGTATAAAGGCTGCATCTGGAATTTCTCCTAGAAAAAAATGCTAAGAATTACAAAATATGGCAGTACTAGGATTATGAAGTCTGTACTTTCTTATAAATATAGAGAATAAGGTAATTCAAGATAGCTGTGTCATAGTAATGTTTTAATGTTAGCTGCTGGCACCCCCTTCCCAAACTGCTTGCAATCTAATTGATTTGTTTTTATTTCAGTTTAAATGGAAACTGAAAGTCAGCAAGGAAACTTAAAAGCAGTATATATGGAAAAGTGAGATGAGGGAAAGAGGGGAAAACCACCAAAATAATTTCATCTCTATTTTTCTTTTTCATTTTTAAGAGAAGTAATGAAACCATATCACTAAACTAGAAAACTGATAAAAATAAAAATGGTACCCACAATCTCATGACCCTAAAAACACAATATTGATTAATAGTACATTTCTCTTATAGTTTTTTAGTTCACATGTATAACTCTGCACCTAACTGTTCTTCATATTAAACCATAAAAAACTTTTCTTCCTACTGTTGTTCTACACAAACGTAATTTTTACTGGCTTAGCAATATTGCCTGAATAGATAAAGTATAATCAAGTATACATTCAAATTAACCTTTTGCCTATGTTAAGAATTAATAGCTTACTATTGATCAAATTGTTATTTTTCTAAATGTTGTTCTTTGTAAATAATGTTGCAATAAAAACACCTCCTAGGTCTAGGTAAGTTTCTAGATAGGGAATTACAAGGTCAAGGGTAAGAAACATTTGAAATTCACTCATTGCCAAATAGCTTCCCATAAGGACTATAGCAAATAGATAGCCACTAGCCACTAGAGATACATGTACATTATTTATCACAATTTCCCCAGCCCGGGATAGGCATTTTTTAAACAGAATTCATTTTTTTAATTCAGCATTTTTAAATTTTATAAACATTAATAAGAGCTAAGTGGTACCTCTTTATAATTTAAATTTGGCTACAAACCACTCATTTATTGCAAAGCTGATTAGCTAGTATATGGATTTGCAACCTATTTCCTATAGAAAACTAAAAAAGAAAGAAAATATGGACATAAAAGTAACAGCAATTTTTACTTTTTATAGCCGTTCTGGAAAGAATTGAAGTGTTAATCTGAAAAAAGACTTTAGGATCATTTATACCCATTTATTTGAAGCCCATTTGCAATAATAATAAAATTGCCTATCTGAGAATAAACTTGGGAAAACTGGGAAACTTCTGGTACTCTCATTTTCTGTATTTGCAAATATAAACACCCTGGCTTTAGAGTTGTCATAATAAGAAATACTATTTGACTAATTTCCTTCATTAATAACTATCTTTAAAGATGACCCATTCTTGAAAACTGTTTAGTTCTGCGAACTATTTTCAAGTACATACCTGGACGGAGAACATTCAAAGAAGATAAAGCATTGGAGAATGTTCCACCAGCCTTTGGCTTTTCCTCCTCCTTCTCACTCTCCATGTCCATTTCATCTTCACCATGCTCACTGATGATAACTCCATCTTCCAGATTTGTGTCTTTGACATGCCCTGTTTTGTCCAGAGGCTGTTCATCTAAATGTTTGAAGTAATTAAAATATAAACCATAAATTAAGTAGATACATTTTATTCAATTGTAGGCTCAGTCCACTAAAGCCTGGATTATTTCAATTGTTTATTAAAAACTCAAAACGGATGCATAAATATAAAATGGCCCAACAGGCATACTTAGATGAAAATAATATAGAGCACACAGAGATCCTTTGAGACTTCAGCTAAGTATAGTCAAAATTTTAAACAATTTATCAACTACTCCTACAAATAACCACTCATACTTCTTTTAAGTATTATTTCATTTTGCATGGCAACATTACACTAAACTCTAAACCACTTTGAGGCAACTTTCTGCAAACACAAAAAAATTTTTTTTCTTTCAGACCAGATAGGTCTCGCTGGAACTTGTTACCTATCATCAGGGAGGTGAGGTTCCCCCAACAGTTGCATTTACAATTTGCCAGCCTGACCCCACTTCCATGACTCAACTCTGACTGAAAACAGAGGCATGTGATTCTCTTTCTGGGAATCTGAAATTGGGACAGAGACAAGTTAGAGATGAGGTAGCTTTAAGAAGAACCATCATATGAAAACCAAGAAGGGAGCTGTGGAGTGGCCATGTTCTGTCGGTTGAGCAAAGAGGGCTCTCTGGTTCTCAATTCCAGTCCATTTGTGGGCCTGTTTCAAGACTGCTTTTCTTCCACTGGGGTCCAACAGACACCACTATAGTTTTAAGATAAACTGTACTGGGTTCACATTATTCATGACTAACTAATCCTATTATACTTTCCATCCCAAGTAAAATTCAAGAAAATCAAAACGTTTTTACATTAAAGCACAGGACCTGGCAATGCTCACAATAGGTACAATGAGTATAATGTAAGAGTAAAGCAAAAGTTTATTCTAAATCAGAAAAATGTTCTTCTGTTGTTTCCCTAACATGTTCCCTTCCTAAAACTGCTTCAAAAGTTCTCCCTTCTTCTCAAGCCATATTCTAATCCCTTAACTTACAGTCCCAGAGATAATATCTTTCTCTTTTTAACTTCCCTTTACCACCTATCTCATTAGCCAGACTTCCTTCTTAATATATTCTAAAGCTATGAGACTTTAAAATTCACTTTATCATATGTATGGTTAGATGGACTAAGAAAAACTACCTATTTCCTTCTGCTCTAAACTCACACTGCATAAATGGCTTTTCACAGACTGAAAATAAAATCGCAAAAAGTCTTCTTGATCAGGTATGCTTGGACATATCTGCAGTATGTCCAATAATTTCTGCAGTATTTAAAAGACTCAACATTTCATTGAGTTCAGCTACTTGCTTATAATTGAGCAAGTACAAGGGCAAAGCATGGTGACAACTGGATGTTTTGTTAGTAGTCTTGTAACCCATCCAGACATCTCTTCAGAGATGCTAAATAACTTAGTTCAAGGTTCTACTGGTGCTTTTGGTTTCATTTACTACTACTTTAGGAAACTTGCTCTCACAATTAACTATCTGCTTCACCTTAAACTTGGCCAGGCTCTCTTTCCTCTTCTACTTGATTTAATTGGTCCCTCTAGCTATAGTCCTCTACTTCTCTCTGCTCTCTTCCACTTCCTCAACAACTTTCAGAGTCTTCGTCCTAGCAAATGAATGGCCTTTGATTTCTTCCATTCTAAGCTAATCCAATGACTGCAGCCACAGGTTGAGTAATTTAGCATAAGGCCTTCCTTCTTTTTGTGGGCACAAAGTCTGGCTAGTGGCCAGGTACCTTCCTTCAGGAAAAAAATTAGCAATCCTGTCAATAGCCCTTTTCCTTGGTCTTCACTTTCCTTTCACTTTCTTATACAACTGACACCTTCAAGCTTTCCTTCCTTTTCTTCCTTGGCCTTTCTTTGGTAATATCTTCTTCCCCATAATATGTACATTTATTACAAGGCAGCAGTCTTTGGTCCTCATAACTTTTCCTTTATAGTGCCTCCTTGTAAATTCTATTCACTTTTAATTATCACCTTAAATAAGCACTACACCTATATCTACAACTTCAGCTGTTCACTAGTCATTTTCACTCAAATTCAAGTTAAAGAGTAAACATTATTTAGGAATATCACAAAAATAGGGGTTGAGTCAATATTGTTCATTTTGAAGTTAATTCATCTTTGCCTATCTAAGGAAGACCAGAGGTAGAAAAAGTTTGATTAACAAAAGGGCTTCTAGGACCACCATTTCAGCAATAATAATGATAATCTATAATACAAAGACTCCACCTTTGGGGGAGGATATTAGTTTAGATATTTGGTGAGTAGAATATCAGAACAATGTGAGGGTAAAAGGCAAGAAGTCACAAAAGCCTGATCAACCTCATACTCACCTCAATTTCTAACCTAAGTGTGAATGGCAACCACAGCAATAGGCTTTTTCAGTTTCCATTTGCCAGGACCATTCTTATAGTATTTCACCGTACATAGTTATCTCTCAAGAGCTCTAGGAAAAATGAGGCAATTTTCTAAACTCTAAAATAATCAGTTTCCCTAAAAATACTCCTCCTACTACCTCTTGCCTTCCTCATTTCTATATATAATTCTTAACTATTCTCAGCCACCCTGGCACAAAATCTCAAATTTGACTATTTCTTTTCAATTTAGTATCAAAAGCATGTATGATGCCTGTCAATTATCCTTTGGAGTGTTTCTCAAATAATCCTTTCTTTCCATTTCTTCTCCTACACTCACAGCAAATATTTTTAATCTATCCACTATTTCCCACTGAGCCAGGAAAAGTCTCCATCTTGACATTTTTAAACTCATTATTATTGGATCAAAGCTGTCCCTTGAATTTAAACTGCTTAAGATCTCCAATCTCTAACCACACCAATCCATGCTGCATGTTAATACCAGGTTAAGGTTTCAAAAGGCATTTATCATGTCATCATTCTGTGTGGCAAGGAACCCAGCCTTCTAAACACCTACTGCATAGTGAATATCCTTCACAATCTGTCAATAATGTATCTTCCACATTATGCCTCTTAACTACTCCTTTACCAATCACCTGCTTTTGCCTGTCAGACATACTCGCTCTTTTCTAAACAGTTTTAATCATTTCAGTTTTTAATATCCCCATACATTCCTTCTTCTATTTTTTGGAATTCTAATTATCAAAGATCCAGCTTCATGCCCCACTTTTCTATGAAGCAGTCCTCTCTCTCTTTGGGAGTGGGGGGCGTGTAGTTAGCCTCTGACCACTCATTGGGACATTTTGCTAAACACTGAGTCTTGTTTACATGATGTTGTCTCTTCATCTAGATTGTAAATTTGAGGGAAAAGAATACTTATCCACAAGAAGTCTATCAATGAGAACCTGGAAAAAAATAATTCTACCTTTAATTCTACAAAATAAAAAAGATTTCTATAAAGCATTTGTATGAGAATAAAACTCAGACCACAGCATATTATAATGAATCTACTTTCCTAAAGACAAAATAATGGCTTAAACAAATGTTTAAATTTAGGGGTAGGGAGTGTAGCTCAGTGGTGCCTAACATGCACGAAGTCCTAGCTTCCATCTCTAGACACGGTGCGGAGAGGAGATTAAACTTAGGTTTTGAAAGGACAAAAAAGATACCATCTGTACAACATACCTGCCTCATACTGAGGACTCTTCACCCATGTGTCAGATAAGGCTGCTAAGGGAGGGTATTATCAACATTAACCTTACTGCATTCCTGAAAGTTCTCTAAGAATTAAGCCCAGTATGGAAATAAACACCAGTAGAGGAATTTGTACCATACTCCTCTAAACAAGAATAAATCTGTGTCCAAACACAAGTAGGAAAACTGGAAGAAGATTTATTTATTTCAAGAGAAACATTCCAGTAGCAACAATCTATCTTTTTTAAAAATGCATTTACAAAAGCAACTGTGTGAGAATTAAACAACAGAACTGCATTGCTATTCAAAGTGGACACTTAAGAATGACACTAGGAAAAGAATGAATTCACAACATATCACAAATCACAGGAAAAGAGCTGTCCATTTGTCACTTCAAAAGAATCCTACTAGTTTGGTACTTACTGTCTGCCAATGAGTTGAGTTCTGTCTTAATCTTTGATTTTTCAAGATCTTCTTTATATTCTTTCTTGAGCAATTTCACTATCTTTTTGCTGTAACTTGATTTCTTCACTTTGAAAACTTCTTCATTTTCTTTAAAAAAAGAAATTAAACAAGGTCTATACCACCTACTTTCAGAAAATATTTTCCTTCTTTCCCATGATCTTATGTGCTGTTCAAATTCTTCCAAGTGTATACTCCCAAATATAATCATTACAAAATTGAAAATTATTTAAAATATCTATCATACACTCTCAAAAACTAAGGTCAACTTCATAAATTCATCTGGAGTAATGTAATCTTGAGACTTTTAAGGCATAATACAAGTAACTTCACAAAGATGCATTTATTACTACTTTCCTTAAGTCATGTACTTCAGGAGGAAAAAAAAAAAAAACCACTCAGAAAGTTTCGAAAATAATCTTCAAACCATTAAGGAATCTGAAACAATATATCCCAAATCCAAAGGCGCTGTCAAGTTGGAGTAACTCCTCATCCATCACAAACTGACAGTTGAAGACTACACTAAAAGCAAATTACTTTGCAAAAATAAGTTTTAGTGATGAATCCACCCTCTCCAATTTGAAATTCTGGATCAAGTGCAAAGCTACCAAATAGTCTATGTATCATCAAAGACAGAAACTGACCTGCACTCCTCTCAAACAAAATAACAGAAAAGCAAAGATAAATTGCCTACCTTACTAGAAACGTGAAAGCATTCTGAATCTAGATGTAAGATTTCCAAAACTCTTAATTTCATTTTTCATAACACAGAATTGAGTTAAGTTATAAACACTCTACTGGCTGGGAAGTTAAGAACAAAAAATTTAAGACTCATTTAGGTTCAGAAATCTAAACCCACTGCAGCCTGGTCTCTCAAAGGAGACTGAAGAAACTACATGTTTTACTATTACACCGTCTCCACGCTTCCAAAATCCAAGGCAGACGTCTGCTACTTACAACCAGAGCTGTGACTCCGGACTTCTGTTCCCAGATCTAATACTCCTTTTCAAAACCCAGCCTTCCTGTTCAAACATGCTTGAGACCAGAGCACCGGCGAGGCGCGGGCACAGTGGCCTGCAGAGGGCTCAGAGAGCGTGCCAAGAGCAACCTACTGAGGAACTCCATCAAATCTACTTCTCTCTGAAACACCCGGGAGGAAAGAGAGCCGGACAGGGAGCACTGATTTCCACTTAAAAGAGTCAGATGACAAATCATAGTTCCTGCCCCTGGGAGTGGGAAACGCACCGGAGTACAAGCAGGCGCAGGCTGCTAGAGAAAAGGCTGGTGGCAACGTGGGAACGCGTCCCCCGCCAGAGCACAAGGCCGGAGGCGGGGAAGGATTCGCAGGCGGTCAGGAGGGAAGGGCCTCTGTTCTGGGGTACGGGAGCTGGCGTCCCGGGAAGGCGCGCACCGGGGTGCGGGTCTGGGGTCGGGGTGCGGGGGTCTGAGTGCCCGAGGCGCGGCGGTTACCTTCCTCCTCGTCCTGGAAGCTGAGCAGGCTGGCCCGGGGCACCTCTTTGTTCTCGCGAGGCCTCTTGCGCGGCTTCAGCCCGTTGCCGGGCTCCGCGCCACCGGGGAAGCCGCCCCCCGCTTCAGCCCCGAGGCCTGGGGTCAGCGCGGAGGGCGGTGGCAGCCCCGGGCCCAGCAGCGACTCCCCCCCGGGGGCCCTGTCGCCGCCGCCAGGGCCCGGCTCTTCGCCAGTGGCCGGCAGCGGCAGCAGCGGCGGCGGCTCTTGCTCCTCATCGCGCTCCCGCTCCTCCTCCTCCGAATCGTTCCGCTTGCGCACATTCACCCTCCGGGCCTTTCGGAACATCCCTGCGGTCCGCAACGGGGGTCCCACACCGGCTCTCACACTGCGGCCCAGACAGCGCGGAGCTCACCACCGCGCACGCGCGCTCTCCGGAGCTCTAGCCCGGTGGTGTCTTCCCTCTCGCTACCGCGCACCACCGAGTACGCATGCGCTTGAGCTCTCACGCGCCCTCAATACTTGGAGAAAGAGCGCCTCGCGCCTGTCGTGAGAACGTCAGCTTGTGCACCGCCCTCTTTCGGCCTGGAGGACTATTGGCACGGAACTCTGGGACTCCCGTGTTGTTCGACGGGTCACAAAGAGGATCATAGAGATGGGAGTAAAGAGTAGACGCTATCGTGTCTTCGACAATGTTGCTGCAGTGCGTTTTCCGCACTTACGCGACGCGGTCACGTGAGAAAACCTCCCGCCAAGTTCTGGGCGGGGCAAATAGAAGCGGAGGGGAGGAGAGGAACCTGAAGGAGAAGGAGGTTTGGGGAGGGAAATTGAGTTTTCTGGGTGGGTATCCTGCTCAAAACTGAGACTGTGGGAGTTATAAGTAAATACATTAATACTTCGTATTTCTACAGCTTTATAGCCATAGATATTGAGTTTCATTTATGGTAAACTGTCACCTGGGATGACGTCATCCACACAAAGCTCTTACAAGGAAAGCAAATGTAGTGTTTTGGAGACAGGGACAAGTTTGCTAGCAATTCTGAGACTAACTTCTTTCCGAAGCATCGTTAATTTCAGAAACAAAAGGAAGGAAAACGGGATGGGGATGTTGTGACAGTTTTCAGACTTGTATTACAAAGGGACCATCTTAACTGCCAAGGTCTTAACAAGGTGATTCCCTCTGAAGTTGAACTCCATTTCTCTTTTATCGCCCAACTTGGAGCTTTTTCTTCCCGCGGCAAGCTTAGCCATCGGGTGTGTATGGGTGTTTTGTGAAATCAGTTTCATATTTCAAACTTCAAAAAGTATTCGTACTGAAAAAAGTGCACCCCTTCTGCAGCAGTGTTATTTCTCATGATCGTCCAGAGATAATCCTGTGAAGACAAAAGTAAATATGCATATTTTAAATGAATTTCCCTTTTTACACAGATGGTGTGTAAGCTGTACTTTAACCTAACAAATTGGATAGCAGTCTTTGTACGCAAAAAAAAAAAAAAAAAAAAAAGGCACGGTCATGCACGCCTGTAATCCCAGTAGCAAGAGGCTGAGGCAGGAGGATCACGAGTTCAAAGCCAGCCTTAGCAAAAGCGAGGCGCTAAGCAAGTTAGTGAGACCCTGTCTCCAAATAAAATACAAAATAGGGCTGGGGATGTGGCTCAGTTTTCCAGTATTCCTGAGTTCAATCCCCAGTACGGGGAAAAAAAACACGCTTGTCTCATTTTTCTTTTACACAGCTGCATCATTTACTTAGAGTCTCATAAAATTTGATATTGAAGTTATTTCCAGTCTTGGTGTTTTGGGGGGCTTGAAAAAATGATACATTAAACTCGGGGCTTCAGCATTCTGGGTGCTTTTAATTAAAAGAGGACTAAGATCTCTCTGGCCTTCTGCCTTCCTGTTTCCCACCCTACTTCACCCCTCCACCACCACCACCAGAGTGCAGAGATGGCTTTCTCAAGAGTTCCCTTATCTGCCTAAAGGTAGAGTCCCCAAAAGGGAGTCCTCTCACCGGGAATCTCATCAACCAGGCAACATTGACTGTATCACAGCAGAACAGACTGAACCAGTCATCATTGTCACCCATTCTGATGGGTTCCTCCAAGACAACCTCTATTACCTAAGAGACTATCTGAAACAAGACAAATTTTATTCTCCAGGGACTCACCACCACCTCCCCCCCAGAAGCCTCATGCTCCTATTCTCTTATGTAGCTCAGTATGCCATAAAAACTTTAATAATCTGCTCCTTCATCAAAAGTCTCATATTTTGTGGGACACTTGTGCATATGTACAAAATTTAAATGTTTTTTCTCGTTTGTCTACTGACAATTTATTTCACAGCCTCAATTATTGAACCTTCCGAAAGTAACAAGTTTTCCCTCCCCTACACTATAATAATCAATGCTGCAGTGAAACACTTTGGAACACTATCACATCAGTAGGATGTACTAGAATTAGAATTGCTGGATCCCAATGGATGCATTTTTCATTTAGCTGATTCTAAATTGCTCTTTATAGAAGTTGTTTAATTTACTTCTACCAGCAAACACAATTTCACTGATATTTAAATTCCAAGTTAAAGCAGAAAGTCCCAAGACCACTGAGAATTTCTATTTTGTACACATCTGTGTCTCTTCTCTGGTTTTCTTTGACTAGATTTGAAGTCTGCCCACATAGAACATAGTTTGGGAACTAAGAGCACCTCCCTGTAACATTTTCCTTCCGTTAATAGGAAAAGTTAATGCCATCTTGGCTTCTATTTTACTCACATTACTCGTAGTTCTTATATTCTGGCTGTTCAGCATTGGTTTAAGTTCTGATTTCAACAGAATGTTTCATTGGCGAAATTGAACTCCCATTTTCAATATCAGATGATTCAAATTATGTCTGGTCAGCCACCAGACACATGGGCCAAGAGACAAGTTTGCTGTAAAACAATTAGGGTAGAAGTAGCAAAGATAAGGCCCAGAAGCAGAATATGTTAAAATAGTGGCCTGAAGTTTTAAAAAGACCTCACACATTGGAAAACACTGATTGAGTATGGATAGAGGAAAGAACACTTGTGATTTTATAGTGAACCCAAATATTTAAAGATAACAAATATATTTATAAGTTTGCCAGTCTACCCTAGTCAGATAGTTAAAGGGCAAACTTAAACACTAAAAAGTTGCGTTGTTGCCCAAGTAAGCCAAAGTTCCTTCTACTGGATATTATAGATCTTGTGGAAATCAAATTCCTGAAGCTAAATAGCTGCTACCATTGCCTGTCAGCTGGTATGCCAATTGGAAATGAATTATTTGAGAAAGTGCTTCTGTTCTTTGAGTATTAAATTGACTAATTTATTTTTTAAATTTGTTTATTAAAATAGTATATCATTATATTGGAGTCTCTCTAGTATTCCAGGATGATAAGGATTATACAGAACTGCTGTATCAACCATTTCATTTGAACCAATAAGTTAGCTTTTAAAAAAATCATATTTCCACCAATAGTTATTTTTTTAATTTTTTTTAGTTGTTGATAGACCTTTATTTTATTTGTTTGTATGTGGTGCTGAAAATCAAACCCAGTGCCTCACGCATGCTAGGCAAGCGCTCTACCACTGAGCTACAACCCCAGCCCTCCACCAACAGTTTTAATATGATGTTCTCCCACCAAATTATGACTTTACATGGATTAATTGACTCATGAATTTCAGATAAAATAGACCAATAAGTTTTGTTTGCTGACTCAGCCTTAGATTATTTAGTCTAGACCAATAATTACCAAATGCAAGTCTATGAACCTCTGAAATATTGCCCCTAGGCAGGTGCCAGATAAATAGTAAGGACAATCTGTTCATAGACAGTAGTCAAAAGCCCATTTGTGGAAAAAAAAAGTGTTCTTTATTCTGAGATTATGTCTTTCTCTTTAGTATTAAGATGAAAAAGTGTCTTTATTTCTGTTAATTTCTGTTGTAGTATATGGTAGTGGTTTTTCAGTTTTTTGGTTTCTTGTTTGTGTGTTTTGTTATATTGGGGGCTGAACTCAGGGCCTCCTTCATGCAAGGCAGGTGTTCCCACCACTTAGCTACTCTACCAGCCCAGTGTGTTTGGCAAACACATGCCCTTATTTGGCAAACTAAAATGTAGTGAAAGCTATGAATCCTTCCACTTTTAAAAAAAAATATTGTCAGGTAAATATCTAGTAGTCTAGAAATCCATGATCTAGGATTTTTTTCTAAAACTATACCTCTGGACATCTCAGTTCTACAATCATTTGATTATTCAACTAAATTTCTTCAGACCTGTCCCTGATGAAGGCAGGTCTGCATTAACTGAAAAAGAACGTAAGCTTCATGAAGAAGAGAATTTTTTTTAATATCTGTATTTATTAATTTTTATGTGGTGCTGAGGATAGAACCCAGTGCTTCACGCATGTGAGGCAAGCGCTCTACCACTGAGCTACAATCCCAGCCCCAAGAAGGGAATTTTTATGTTTCATTCAGTACTATATTTTTGGTACTTCAAATGGCATTTTCCACACAGTAGTAGGTACTTAATAAGTATTTGTTAACTGAATGGTATTGGATATTATCCATTTATCTAGTTATAAATGTTGATATATGCATACAGGTTACATCCCTTTATTCCTAAAGTATGATCTTGACAAATTTGTTATCCCTTCCACCTCTGGGGAACAACCTTCTCTAGAGAGAAGGGCACCCCCACCCAGGATGCAGAAAGCCTGGTTAAATTGTCCTGACTGGGTCAAGGCTGGGTTATTTTATATTGAGTGATCCAAAGTGGATCAATCAGGTTTTCCCAGGATGTTGCAATTAAGGCAGAGATAATGGCTGGACCTGTAATGAAGTCTAAAAGTATAGGAAAACCATAAATTTCTGTGTCAAACTCAGGAACCAAGGAACTAGTCAGTGTAGCAGGAGAGAAGGAAGTAGGTGTAGGGACAGAAGAGGAGAGAGAATGCTACATTGGATGCTGGTACCTTCCCAGGTCCTTGTTCTCAACTGTTTCTGAAGCTGGAGTGCCTCTGGCTGGAGATTCCCTGGAATCCTTGCAGTAAATTCCCTTTTTGTTTTGTTGTTCTTTTTAATGATATCTTATTTTGGAGTGCGTGTGTGTGTTTATGTGTGAGTGCTTAACATAGTTCAACTTTGGGCTGGGCTTGTGGCTCAGTGGTAGAGCGCTTGCCTAGCACATGTGAGGCACTGGGTTTGATGCTCAGCGCCACATAAAAATAAATTAATTAAATTTAAAAAATGGTTCAACCTTATTTCCATTAAAACCTAAGGATCCAAAAATCTTAGGATCAAATGAATTCTAACAAAAAACAGTTGTTTTAATTTTATATTATTGTCAATTTTTAAAGACTATTTTCTTTTTAAAATTTTTTTAGTGGTAGATGAACACAATACCTTTATTTTATTTATTTATTTTTACATGGTGCTGAGAATCAAACCAGGTGCCTCACACATGCAGGACAAGCGCTCTACCACTGAGCCACAACCCCAGCCCTTATTATTGATTTTATCCTTGAAAATTATGCAAATTTTAAAGAATTTACCAGCTCAATAACTCTTTAGCTATTATAGTTCTGGTCAGCAAAGAGTTTTGTTCATTGTTGTTTTTCTTTTTTTTTTCTTGTTTAATGATCTATTTTTTCTTTTTATTTATTTATTTGTTCTATTTAGGTTTACATGATAGCAGACTGTGATTCATTGTACACAGATGGAGGACAACTTTTCATTTCTCTGGTTGTATGTGATATAGAATCGAAATATACATACAGTCATACATAAAGCTAGGGCTATGATGTCAATCATATTCCACCATATTTACCGTCCCCCTTGTCCTCCCCCCTTCCATCCCTGTGAACAGAGTTCCTCCATTCTTCCTGTGTCCTCCCTCACATTATGGATCAGATCCACTTATCAGCGAGTACATTCGGCATTTGGTTTTCTGAGATTGGCTTACTTCACTTAGCATGATGTTCTCCAACTCCATCCATTTGCCTGCAAATGCTATAATTTTATTCTCTCTTATTGCTGAGTAATATTCCATTGTGTATATATACCACAGTTTCTTTATCCATTCATCTATCGAAGGGCATCTAGATTGGTTCCAAAGTTTAGCTATTGTGAATACAGCTGCTATAAACATTGAAGTAGCTGCGTCACTGTAGTATGCTGTTTTTAAGTCTTCTGAGTATAGACCGAGGAAAGGGATAGCTGGGTCCAATGGTGGTTCCATTCTAAGTTTTCTAAGGAATCTCCGTACTACTTTCTATATTGGTTGTACCAATTTGCAGTCCCAACAGCAATGTATGAGCGTGCCTTTTCTCCCACAACCTCGCCAATACTTACCATTGTTTGTATTCTTGATAACTGCCATTCTGACTGGTGTGAGATGAAATCTTAGGGTAGTTTTGATTTTGCATTTCTCTGATTGCTAGAGATGTTGAACATTTTTTCATATGTCTGTTGATGGATTGTATGTCTTCTTCTGAGAAGTTTCTGTTCAGCTCTTTGGCCCATTTATTGATTGGTTGGTTTGTTTGTTTGGTGTTAAGTTTTTTTAGTTCTTTATATATCCTGGAGATTAGCACTCTATCAGATGTGCGTGTGGCAAAGATTTCTTCCCAGAATGTCAGCTGTTCACTCCATTGATTGTTTCTTTTGCTGAGAAGAAGTTTTTTAGTTTGAATCCATCCCATTTATTGATTCTTGATTTTACTTCTTGTACTATAGGAGTCTTGTTACGACAGTAAGGTCCTAATCTGACATGATGAAGATTTGGGCCTATTTTTTCTTCTATAAGGCATTGGGTCTCTGGTCTAATTACCAGGTCCTTGATCCACTTTGAGTTGAATTTTGTGCATGGTGAGAGATAGGGGTTTAGTTTCGTTTTGCTGCATATGGATTTCCAGTTTTCCCAGCACCATTTGTTGAAGAGGCTATCTTTTCTCCGGTGTACATGTTTGGCTCCTTTGTCTAGTATCAGATAACTGTATTTAAGCAGGTTCATCTCTGTGTCTTCTATTCTATGCCATTGTCTACATGTCTATTTTGGTGCCAGTACCATGCCATTTTTATTACTATAGCTTTGTAGTATAATTTAAGGTCTGGTATTGTGATGCCTCCTGCTTCAGTCTTCTTGCTAAGGATTGCTTTGGCTATTCTGGGTTCTTATTTTTCCAAATGAATTTCATGATTGCCTTTTCTATTTCTATCAGGATTGCTGTGGGAATTTAATTGGAATCTCATTGAATCTATATAGCACTTTAGGTACTATGGCCATTTTGACAATATTGATTCTGCCTATCCAAGAGCATAGAAGATTTTTCCATCTTCTAAAGTCTTCTTCAATTTCTTTCTTCAGTGTCTCATAGTTTGCATTGTAGAGGTATTTCACCTCTTTTGTTAAATTGATTCCCAAGCTTTTTTTTTTAGGCTATGGTGAATGGGATAGTTTTCCTAATTTCTCTTTCAGAAGATTTATCACTGATGTATAGAAATGCAATTGATTTATAGGTGTTGATTTTATATCCTGCTACTTTGCTGAAATCATTTATTAATTCTAGAAGTTTTCTGGTAGAAGTTTTTGGATCCTCTAAGTATAGAATCATGTTGTCTGCAAATAATGGTAGTTTGAGTTCTTCTTTTCCTATTTGTATCCCTTTAATTTCTTTCATCTGCTTAATTGCTCTGGCTAGTGTTTCAAGGACTATGATGAATAGCAGTGGTGAAAGAGGGCATCCCTGTCTTGTTCCTGTTTTTAGAGGGAATGCTTCCAATTTGTGTCCATTTAGGATGATGTTGGCCTTGTGTTTAGCACATACAGCTTTTACAAAGGTGAGGTATGTTCCTACTATCCCTAGTTTTTCCAGTGTTTTGAACATAAAAGGGTGCTGTATTTTGTCAAATGCTTTCTCTGCATCGATTGATAAAATCGTGTGACTCTTATCTTTGAGTCTATTGATGTGATGTATTACATTTATTGATTTCCATATGCTGAACCAACCTCGCATCCCTGGAATAAACCCGACTTGATCATGGTGCACTATTTTTTTGATAGGTTTTTGTACACGATTTGCCAAAGTTTTATTGAGAATTTTTGCATCTAATGTTCTTCGTGTATATTGGTCTGAAATTTTCTTTCTTTGATGTGTCTCTGTCTGGTTTTGGAATCAGGGTGATACTTGCCTCATAGAATGAGTTTGGGAGGGTTCCCTCCTTTTCTATTCCATGAAATAGGTTGAGGAGTATTGGTATTAATTCTTCTTTGAAGATCTTGTAGAACTCGGCTGTGAATCCATCTGGACCTGGGATTTTCTTGGTTGGAAGGCTCTTGATGGCATCTTCTATTTCCTTGCTTGAAATTGTTCTGTTTAAGTTGTGTATGACCTCTTGGTTCAGTTTGGGTAGGTCATATGCCTCTAGAAATTTGTCGGTGTCTTCAGGGTTTTCTATTTTACTGGAGTATAAATTTTCAAAATAGTTTCTCATTATCCTCTGTATTTCAGTAGTGTCTGTCGCGATATTTCCTTTTTCATCACGAATTTTAGTAATTTGGGTTTTCTCCCTCCTTCTTTTCATTAGGGTGGCTAAGGGTTTGTCAATTTTATTTATGTTTTCAAAGAACAAGCTTTTTGTTTTGTCAGTTTTTTGAATTGTTTCTTTTGTTTCAATTTCATTGATTTCAGCCCTGATTTTAATTATTTCCTGTCTTCTACTTCTTTGGGTGTTAATTTGTTCTTTCTTTTCTAAGGCTTTGAGATGAAGAGTCAAGTCATTTATTTGTTGACTTTTACTTCTTTTAATAAGTGAGCTTAATGCAATGAACTTTCCTATTAGCACTGCCTTCATGGTGTCTCAGAGATTTTGATATGTTGTACCAGAGTTTTCATTTACCTCTATGAATTTTTTTTATCTCTTCCCTGATGTCTTTTGTTATCCATGCATCATTCAATAGCATATTATTTAGTTTCCAGGTGTTGGAGTAGTTTCTATTTTTTAATCTGTCATCGATTGCTAATTTTATTCCATTGTGGAATGCAGGGTAGCATCTCTATTTTTACAGCTTTCTTGCTGTAAATTCTTTAAACTTTTGTTTATCGTGGAAGGTTTTTACTTCATCATAGGATGCAGGGTAGTATCTCTACTTTTTTGTATTTGCTAAGACTGGCTTTGTGACATAACATATGATCTATTTTGGAAAAGGATCCATGTGCTGCTGAGAAAAAAGTGTATTTGCTCATTGATGGATGGAACACTCTATATATGTCTGTTAAGTCTAAATTATTGATAGTTTCATTGAGATCTATGGTTTCTTTATTTAGTTTTTGTTTGGAAGATCTATCCAATGGTGAGAGAGTTGTGTTAAAGTCTCCAAGTATTATTGTGTTGTGGTCTATTTGATTCTTGTATTTGAGAAGGATTTGTTTGATATATGTAGAAGCCCCATTATTTGGGGCATAGATATTTATAATTGTTATGTCTTTTTGATGCATGCTTCCCTTAAGAAGTATGAAATGACCTTCTTTATCTCTTTTCACCTGCTTTGGTTTGAAGTCCCCTTTATCGGATATGAGGATGGAAACTCCTGCTTGTTTGAGGGGTCCATGTGAGTGATACATTTTTTCCCACCCTTTCGCTTTCAGTCTGTGGATGTCTTTTTCCTGTGAGATGAGTCTCTTGAAGACAGCATTTTGTTGGGTCTTTTTTTTTAATCCAGTCTGTCAGTCTGTGTCTTTTAATTGGTGCATTTAGGCCATTCACATTCAGGGTTATTATTGAAATATGATTTGTAGTCCCAGTCATTTTGGTTTATTTTTGGTTTTTACCTTAACTTGGTTTCTCCTTTGATTGCTGCCTCCCTCCCTTTATCAGTGTAGTTCCTGTCTGTGTATTTTCATTGTTGGTTGTCATTTCCTTCTCCTGGAATATTTTGCCAAGAATGTTGTGTAGTGCAGGCTTTCTTGCTGTAAATTCTTTTAACTTTTGATTATCATGGAAGGTTTTTACTTCATCATCAAATCTGAAGCTCAATTTTGCTGGATATAAGATTCTTGGTTGGCATCCATTTTCTTTCAGAGCTTGGTATATGTTGTTCTATGATCTCCTGGCTTTTAGAGTCTGGGTTAAAAAATCTGCTGAGATACGAATTGGTCTCCCCTTTTATGTAATCTGGTTTCTCTCTCTTGCAGCCTTTAAAATTCTATCCTTATTCTGTATGTTGAGCATTTTCATTATAATGTGACTTGGTGTAGATCTGTTGAAATTTTGTACATTTGGTGTCCTATAAGCCTCTTGTATTTGATTTTCCAATTCATTTTTCATGTGTGGTAAATTTTCTGATATTATTTCATTGAAGAGATTGTGCATTCCTTTGGTTTGAAATTCTGCACCTTCTTCTATCCCAATAAATCTTAGATTTGGTCTTTTGATGCTGTCCCATATTTCTTATATGTTCTGTTCATGATTTCTTACCATCTTCACTGTATGGCCAAGTTTATTTTCAAGATTGTATATCTTGTCTTCATTACCTGAGGTTCTGTCTTCCAGGTGATTTAGGCTGCTGGTGATGCTTTCTATTGAGTTTTTTATTTGGTTTATTGTTTCCTTCATCTCAAGAATTTCTGATTGGTTGTTTTTTTTCCCCACAATCTCTAGCTCTTTCTTAAAGTAATCTTTTGCTACTTGTAATTGCTCTCTTATCTCTTTGTTAGTTGGTGGTAGTGGTAGTGGACATACCTCAAGAGGGCAGTGGGAGTGGCCTTGGATGGGCTCCCTCAGTGGTCCCTGAAGGCTGTTATGGGCTTTCTGGTTGCACTCCTGCCAGTCTGCAGGAACTCTGAAGAGGAACTGGGGTGGGCCTGGGCCTCACTTGGGTGGGGCCTCCTCATGCAGAGGTCTCTGCGGTGGTTCTTACCGTGGGTGTGGGCTCCCCTGTGGCTGGTGGTTAGCAGTCTCTGGTCTGCCCTTGACTGGGCACCCGTGGAGTTCCCTGAGGGTGGTTTGGGTCCACTACTGCGCTCCTGCAGGGTCACAGGAACTCTGGAGCAGAACTGGGGGTGGACCCAGGCCTCACTTAGGCAGGGTCACAAGCAGGAGTGTCTGTGTACGACCCTTACTGTGGGTGTGGGCTCCCCTGGGGCTGGTGGCTAGCAGTCTCTGGTCTGCCCTCGGCTGGGCACCCGTGGAGTTCCTGAGGGTAGTTTGGGCCCTCTGCCATGCTCCTGCTGGTCCCTCGTTGTTTTTTTAAAAGTTTTCCATACAGCTACCCACACAGGTAGGCATTTAAGCAGCAGATAAAAGTGAGTGTGGCCCTTTCTCTTCCAAATACGTAGTTATTGCAGCTAACCTGCAAATAGAGACAAGTGTTTCCATCCATAGCATGTGACTTGCCCCAATTAAAAATGTTAGAAAACTTCTAGCCTGGTAGTATAGTTCAGTGGTAGAGTGTGTAGTCAACATGTGGGAGACTCTGGGTTCAATTCCCAGCACCAAACAAAACATTATAAATTATTTGTTTCAAACTCCAATAAATTAAAATTTAGCCTTTTGTTCTAATTCAGTGAGAGCATCTTTTCTATCAAACCATTTAACCATGACTCAAACCAGGTTTAAAAGATCCAGAGTGTTCTAAAGTTATTATTTAGAAAATTTAGAAAAATAACATTTGGACACATGTGCCAGTGGCCATTTAATTATTTTTATCATTAGAAAATGTGATTTTCCAGGACTGAGGCAGAAACTTTTCCTGCAAGATGATCAACAATTAATAGCTTCAGGGTATCTCCTTCAATGAAATTTTCTTAAAACATCTCATGTAAAATGAGCAGTTGAAATCATCTAGCATTATTGTGTGAGACTGTAATTCAGAATCATAACACCCGTACGATATTTATATTACATTCACAATGAACACTTTATAGATATATCTAAGAACCGTAACACTAAGGCAAAAGCAAAAATAGCAATGTATCTTTTCTTTGCAACACTTACCACCTGTATTGGATCAGTATCATTTATACATTATTGTTTGTCCCTCTGGCTAGGAGTAAAAAAATTAAAAACAGATACATTACTGAAGACAGCAGGGTTAAGAACATCCCCTCTGAGTATAAAAGAAGAAAAAGTTTCTTTTTTTAGTTTTACTGAAAGGTAGCGAAATTGTACAATAAATATATAGTAAGTTATAGTGTGATTACATAGAGAATAATGAAATGCAACTTTGAATTTGTTAAAAATTCTAAGACTTTTAAAAGTAATCTTCCTCTAATTAGGAAATTACTTCCTACATATTTTATAAATTTAGAAAATACAGAACATTTTTTTGTTGTTGTTACTGGGGATTGAAAGACAGTAGAATGAATTGGACTTAATTGTCCTATGTTTATATATGAATATACAACCAATGTAACTCCACATCATGTATAATCACAAGAATGAGATCCTAATTAGAATAAGTTATCCTCCATGTATGTATAGTATGCCAAAGTACACTCTACTGTCATGTATATCTAAAAAAGAACAAGTTTTTTAAAATTGGAGGGAAAAAGAAAATATATAACAATATGAAGAAGAAAACAAAAATTGCTTATAATGTTACAAATACTTAATTTTGGGCCCATTTTCTTCCACAGCTATTCAAGGGAGGTTCATTCACTGGTTCATTCTGAGTGACTTTGATATCAGAGTGGATGATCTTGTATTCCTGGCTGCCTCACATCACCTCTGATAATACTATCTGCCACTCTGCTTTGGCCATAATGATTGTACCTTGGACCTCCTCAGTGCCTGCGTCACTCCTGCTGTCTAGTTGGCTTGCTCTATCTCCAGTCCAACAAACCCTCACTTTCCTCTGTCCATCCTCTTCTTCCTGCCCTTATCCACATTGGATTTCTTTTCTTTTCTTTTTTCTTTCTTTCTTTTCTTTTTTCTTTCTTTTTTTGGTACTGGAGATTGAACTCAGGGGCACTCAACCACTGAGCCACATCCCCAGCCCTATTTTGTGTTTTATGTAGAGACAGGGTCTCACTGAGTTGCTTAGCGCCTCCCCATTTCTGAGGCTGGCTTTGAACTCATGGTTCTCCTATCTCAGCCTCCCAAAGTGCTGGGATGACCGGTGTGCGCCACCACGCCCGGCTCACGCTGGATTTCATAGATCACAGTCACTTTCTCGCAACACCTTCAGCTCTCTTGCCCCCTCTTCTTTGTTGTACTGACCCAGCAAAACCCCACACCATGTCACACATGGCTTTCTCTGTGTCTGTCCCTGATCAACAAACTTTTCCTGGTTTGTGTTACATTCGTAAGTAGAAATATCAAATGAACACTGAATATTATCAACATATAATATTTTAATATGCCTTTTTCTGAATCACAAAGATCAGTTGGCCAAAAATTATATAAGGCTATGTGAAATTTTAGTAATATAGTCAGTGACCTCAAGTTAATATAAATAGATGGATAAAAAGAGAGAATTTTTTTTATTATCCAAACTAGACTACTTAATAGCCTATTTCTTCTGTGAAACACTTATAAATATCAATCATTAACCTCGTAACAGTTTTTAAAAACTTGAACAAATTCTCAAAGATTTTACAGGCCAGGTGCTATGGCACATGCTGTAATCTCAGCTTCTTGGGAGACTGAGATAGGAGGATCACAAGTTAGAGGCCAACCTGTGCAACTTAAGGAGACCTTATCAGAAAAAATTAAAAATAGATAAATAAATGAACAAGCGAGGGGCAGCAGGGAGGACTGGGAATGTAGCTCAGTGGTAGAGTACATGCCTGCCATAATAAGGGCCTGTGTTAAATCATCAGTATTGGTTAAAAACAAATTTATAGGCAAATTCCCCAATCAGAGGAAAATTTAAATTATAAATCAAAAAAAGTTGAGCAACTCCTCCTAGTTGAAAGAAAAAACAAGTGGGCTAGGGATGTGGCTCTGTGGTAGAGTGCTTGCCTGGCACTCTACAAAGTCCTGAGTTCAGTCCCCAACACTGCAAAAACAAATAAGGAAAAAAAAATATTAATTCCTTGGGAATTAATTGAATAGTTATATAAATCTCTGACTCAAAGAGGAAAATAAAATATAAATTACCTATAAATTCTCTAATAAAGATGTTGCTATTTCATATAAAACATTGTCTAAATCTCAAGGAGCAGTTGAAATTATGTGTAGCTTTAAACTAAGTTTATAATTACAAAAATAGCAACAAAAATAAAGTATTCAATCTCAGAAACTGTTAAAAACACTTAAATAATTCAAAGAATGTGGGAAGTAGGAATATTCAAAGACAAATTAGTAGATTATAAAATAATCAAATAAAAACTAAATCGTAGGGATTTCAAAGAAAATTCTAAGCCTAATATAAAGGAACAACACGCACGCACGCGCGCACACACACACACACACACACACCCTAACTTTAGGTATAACTAGAGTTAGGAAAGAGGCCAAATTAATTGTGAGAGAATATTATGTGCAACCTAGTGACAATACAGCTGAAATTCTACAGAAGACGTGTCTTCTAGCAAAGTACAAATCACACAACACCAGCTTAAGGATTGCTGAATGTCTCCTAACAGAACAACAGAGAAGTAGGAGAGGTTTTTAAGCAACAGGTAACATACTTTGTGTTAAAAACCTGGAAATGATCATGTGGTTCTTCTTTTTAAATCAATACCTCTTCTCATCACCCTAATAATCCAATGGTAAAGACTTTAAAATCTCTTAATATATGACAATGAAGAGGCCACACACATGAGAGGCTCCAACAAATGCATCTGTCCGGTATTCATAATGTCTTCTTGGTAAGCTGACTTTCCATATCGTGAGATGCTTATTTATATGTATCATCCTCCTCAAAGTGCTTCATACTGTAACAATACTGCATGGTTCTCCACTGAGGAGATGAGTCCCTGGAGGGGATGGAATCTACAAACCTGCTTTCATCTGTCCTTGTCATTCTTTGCTCTGCTCATCAAAATGAGCATCTTCCTCTCAAAGATTAATCCACCAACTTGTGCACCAAACTCCTTTCCCTTAGGGACTTGACCCTCATAGCCATCCCTCTGCCCCATCAACTCTTTCTACTGTATCATCCCACCAGCATGCACAACTACTTGTTCCATCCAAACGCTTCCTTGGCCTTCTCTCTGCAGCTGTGGCTCCTTTTTTTTCTGCTCTCCTTCACAACCAGACCTCTCCATGCATTTGTCTCCATCCCTGCAGGTACATCCTCACATCCTGTTCACTCCTCAAACCCAACGCCCATCAGACTTCTGTCATAGCAACTTCACTGACACTCATCTGGTCAGTCTCACCCACAGCTTACTTCTCGCTTGTCCAGAGGACACCTCTGTGTTCATCTTATTTGACCCAGCAACAGCTTTTAGCCTGATAGACCCACTTTCCTGTTTTAAGCACGACAGTCACACTGCATGCTGGAGCTGGTTCCTTGGGAGTTGAAAGAATTGATTGTGTCTCTTCTCAACTTCAGGTTCAGTGATAACACGTTCACTGCTTGAAAATGACCATGGTAGGAGAATTTATGCCATGAAAATCTGTAAATGCCTCAAATCAGAGCTCCTTTTTTTCTGGAGAGCTGGCTATGCAACATTTACCACTGATTCCAAACATCCTTTTATCTTGTTGTTTGTTTCTTCACGGACATTCTCAGCTCTCCAGTGGATATTCTTTTTTTTTTTTTAATTTTTTTTTTTTTTAGTTGTAGACGGACACAATGTCTTTATTTCATTGCTTTGTATGTGGTGCCGAGGATTGAACCCAGGGCCTCACGCATGCGAGGCAAGCGCTCTACCGCTGAGCCACAATCCCAGCTCCAGTGGATATTCTTTAAATGACTGAATTTTCAAGTGTTTCTTTGGGTCTTGTTTTTCATTGTCTTGTTAGGAGATCAAATTAAGTCCCATGGCTTGAAATACTCACATGATTATGATGATCTTAGGCCTGTGACTAATATGAATCAAGTTTTAAGTAGATTTATTGAATTCAATTAAGTGGCAAATAAGTCATCAGTCTCCTTTTGAGCAATTGCTTCTGGCTTACCCTAATCCCTAATGGAGAGTGAATGTCTATTTTGGGACACAAAATGAGCCGAGGTTATCTGATATACCAAAATATTAAGTTGGACATGCACTGTAAAAATGAACAGAAGTACTGTATGCATGGTTGAGGGCTAGCGGATCTGACATAAGCACACTGCAAGAGCAGATGACTTGTGCACCCAGCGTTTACTCTGCATTGCCGCCCTCCATGTCTATAGCCCTTTCTTCCAGCCATACATATGGCCTTTCTAGGAATTCCTGTGACCAATTGATTAAAGAAGGAAAAAAATCCAAGTCTCTAGTTCACAGACAGTTTCACATTGTTATGACCCCATCTGGAAGAGGACTCTGTGGCATTACAGTCCCATTAGGAGTAGACGAGAGTGGTAAGGGAAAAATCTCCCCAGTAGGCAGAACTTCAAGAACTTCAAGCAATTCATTTGGTTGCCTGCTTTGCTTAGAAAAAGTCATGGCTGGAATGGGAGATAAATACTGACTCATGATTAGTAGTTAATGGTTTGGGTGGATCACCAATCCTGAAGTGGGATGCCCTGAGAAAATTAGTCTTAATGCTCTTTGAAATCCATTGACTATAACAAATGAGTTTATGTTTTATGCATTTATAATTAACTTATTTTTGTGCACTATGTCCCATCCTTGGTAAAATTTAGAAATGTCACTCACATCATTTTCTATATGATTTAATTCTCTCACAGGATCCCAGATTTAAAAGGCTGAAGTGAATTGTCAGAGATTTGGAAGCAATAAGACAGGGAGACATGGGGAAGAGTTATACGCATAGACTCTCACACTAGGCAGAAGTAGGAGGACATTGGTGATTAGATGGGTACTCCAAAGTTGCCTTATTGGAAAAAATGCTCTCAATAATCAAGAGGATATGATGACTCACTGTGGATACCAGTATCTTTCTTTAGATAGTGATTCCATTGCTTATGCAGTGGTCTCATAAACAAAGTTGCCATGGTGTTCTTCCTGCAGCACCTCCCTCCACCTTGCTCCCTCACCCAACTCTGAGCTGAGTGACTTTCCTCTGCTAGGCCCTTTCCCCATGATGTGCTGCCTCATCTTGGGCCCAGAGCAATGGAGTTGCCTGTCTGTGGACATAGACCTCTGAAACCATGAACCCCAAATAAATTTTCCCTCCTCTAAGTTGTTCTTGTCAGGCGTTTGAATCACAAAAATGCAAAACTGTATGCATATTTTAATTAAATAGTATCCTACTCTGTGTGTCATTTTATAACTTGTTTTTTCCTTCCAGTTTGGTATTTTGAGATCTTTCCTTATAAGAGCACATACATACACCTCATTCTTTCCCCCAACTTTTTATTTTGGAAAAATTCAAGAGTACACAAAAAGCAAGTTCCTCTCTTCCTATTATAATCTTGATTTTATCAGTTCACAAGGGATATATCTATCTATCTATCTATGTATCTATTTCTATATATATATCTTTGTCTTCCATAAAAATGTACCATTATTATGTGTCAATCAAAAATAAAATAAAGCAATAATAGAAGCAAGGACAGTACAATGAACGCCCATATACTCTTTCCTTGGATTTATCTTATTAATATTTTGCTACATTTGCTCTCTTTCTCACTGCTGAGTCATGTGAAAGTTACATGTGGATATTGTGATACTGCACCCCGAAATACTTCACTGTGTATATTCAAAGAAGTAGGGCAATCCCACATATAACCATAATACAGTTACCACACTCAGGAAGTTTAACATAAACAAACTACTATCATCTAATATCCAGTCTGTATCTAAAATGTCCCCAGCTGTCCCTATAAATGGTCTTTCAGAGCTGTTGCTTTTTCCTCAATCTACGATCCAGTAAGTTAGACATCATGGCCATTTAGTCTTCTTTATTCTAGACCAGTCCATCTCTCTCCTCTCTTATTATTATTTGACTTTCATGACATTGAGTTTTTTGAAGAGCCCAGGTCAGTTTTTACTTTCTTTTTATTTTTTTTTTAGACTGTCCTTCAACTTGGATTTGATTAGATGAATATTTGACTTTTTTTTTTTTTTTTTGGCAAAAATACTATGTACTGGTAGCATATTGTTTCCATG
The DNA here is from genome assembly GCA_004024805.1 of Geosciurus inauris. Classification (NCBI taxonomy): domain Eukaryota; kingdom Metazoa; phylum Chordata; class Mammalia; order Rodentia; family Sciuridae; genus Geosciurus; species Geosciurus inauris. The sequence continues at coordinate 165,695 of PVHX01000365.1, read as the reverse complement.
ATAAGTTTAATGACTCAGTTATAGATCTTTCTCATTGTAAAAACAATAATTTGCAATTGAAATAATCAGTGGAATTGTGGGAAAGACTATGTAAATAATATTCCTGGGTATTTTAGCCAATCATTTTAGCATCCATGAATAAATCTTTTCAGATTTAATTATAGCCATGCAAAATGGTGATTCAGTATCTTTGTTATTCTTTCCATATTTATTAGTTGTCCTTCTGTATAGCAGAATTTTTTTTCTTCCCTCTTCCAGCCTTCGTCTTTCTATTTTTTTAGTGATAGTACATACTCTGGAATGTTCTTCAAATCAACACACTGCAATCCATTTCCACAATTGATCATTTGATGTTGAGATTGTCCCTGATTTGGCCAATAGAATCCTTTAAGTTGCGCCCCCCCAATCCTTTTGATAGGTCCCCATCAACTTTCAGAGTTTTTTATACTGACACAGTAAGATGTTCCAGGCTCCCCTTATTTTTTCCAGGTCTGCCCCTTGGCATCAGCCATTTCTTCACACTCCTAGTTTGTGTATGCTTGTTTGTTTTAATAGGAAATGGCACTGACAAACCAAAATTTAGGTGTTGGGTATGTCCTTTGCCACAGGAATGTCATTATGTCTAGGTCCTCTCCATGGATAAAGTTAAGGAATGTGTCTTAAAAATCATGAGTTGGTAATTAAAAATTTTTTTTCAAAAAAATCATGAGCTGGTAATCCCAGCACTTCGGGAGGCTGAGACAGGAGAATCACGAGTTCAAAGCCAGCCTCAGCAATGGTGAGGCATTAAGCAACTCAGTGAGACTCTGTCTCTACATAAAACACAAAATAGGGCTGGGGATGTGGCTCAGTGGTTGAGTGCCCTGAGTTTAATCCCTGGAACCAAAAAAAAAAAAAAAAAAAATCATGAGCTGGTACAATACCTCCAGTTGAGTCTAATATCCTTGGCCACTCTCTCTCCTTCCCTCAACTTGTATTTCCGACAGTTGGAACCATAGATCTCTCAGAACTTCAATATGTCTACTTTTTTGCACAGTCCTACAATACACTCAATATAGTTTCAGAATTATGGTGTCAATAATACTTCCAACAACAAACCTACTATATAAAGTTCATAATTGTTTTCTAATTTTTAAAACTAATACTGTTTTATTTCTTTCATTTAAAAAATCTTAGGATAAATGTGATAAAGTGTTCGTATTGATCAATTCTAGATGGCAATTACTTTAGCGTTATGTTATTCTTCTAAAACTGGTTTTCTTTTAAAAACTCCTTATTTTTTTAAAATATTTTTTTTAGTTGTAGATGGACACACAATATCTGTATTTATTTTTATGTGGTGCTGAGGATCGAACCCAGTGCCCCATGCATGCAAGGCAAGCGCTCTACCGCTGGGCCACAATCCCAGCCCAAAAACTCCTTATTGAAGTATAATAGGCATATAAAAAGTATGCTTATACTTGAATGATTAAGTGAATTTTTATTAATGGACATGTGAGTGGTTAAATGAATTTTTATTAATTGACATATACCTTTCTCTGGAGCAACGTTTCTCTACAGTAGACATGGAGAAACAATCATTGGCTTCTAGCTTGTGTGCATTTTAAGACACATTCTTAAATGGTACTCCAAACTGAGTGTGTTCCCCCACCAACATTGTATGAGAATATCTATTTGCCTACAGGCACAACAAAAGTTGATATCAAATAACTATTTTTTTTAACCAACCTAATGAATGAAATATTAGTATCTCATTGCATTTCTTTTAGTAAAGGTAATTCTTAGTTAAGTTATTGGCTATTTGAATTATATCTCATGTGAATTTTTATTTCCCTGTTTTCCTATTTAATTGTTAGTCTTTCTGTTTCCACATGTACAAAATTTTTAAAAATTGGGATAAATTTGGCGTTATTCTTACCACTTTGTCTGGGGTTGTGCCTACATTGATTAAGTCAGTAAGGCTTTCTGATTCCTTCTCCTCTCTACAGATCCCCTGCTTCTCTAGAGATGAGCTGAGAAAACATGACCGACCTTGTGCACCATTGAGTTGTGAATAGTGACTCTGTTCAACTTCAAATGCATAAATAAAAGAGCTTGTCACATCATTTTTCCTGGAACACATCAAATCAGATTTCTGAACTTCCTCCTGTAAATTGTGGACAAAGGAAGGTCCTGAAATTACTAGGGAACAAGTCTGAGAAATTGAAATGGATCATCTGATTCCCATTGTTACCAATTTAATTTGCATAAAATATTATTCATATCTCTTCTTCATTTCTTTGTTTCCTGTCTCTTTTTTGGGGGGGAGGCTTTTATAATTTCACTGAAGAGTTTTAGTTCTTTTTTTAAAAAATATTTTTTTAGTTGCCAATGGATCTTTATTTTATTTACTTATATGTGGTGCTGAGAATCGAACCCAGTGCCTCACACATGCAAGGCAAGTGCTCTTCCACTGAGCCACAACCCCAGCCCTGAGTTTTAGTTCTTAACTCATATTTTCTCGTAAGATCTGAAATTCCTCAATCCCACCATCTCCCACGTTAGGGTCTTTTGGGACCACTGCTCTGCATATTGAAGTGTGGACTGCTGCACCTAAGTTGTTGCTAATCCCCTAAGACTTCCACCTGTGGTTCTGGCAGGTGAGGAGATGGGTACCATACTGAAGTGACCCTCCCTCCATGCCCTAAACTCATAGTCTTCATGCAGATCCTTCAGCATTTCTTTCTGCCAGTGGGCTGGCATGGACTTACACTGGCTCTCAGGACCTCTTGGGCAATTTTTTAGGAATTTTACAAGCTGAATGTTAAGCACAGTCGTTGTTAAAAATTAAATTATATAAACTTACAATTAAATAAGTCATGTGAAGATGAAGATAAATATTCAAAACTCACAGCTCCCTAGTCAGTTTACTATCATTCATGTTCTTTATGTGCCTATAGCATCTGTTGGGTGGCTGTGTCATTTAACGGTGTCCTACTAGGCATCGGTTCTCAACCCTGTTTTTTCTTGGTAGCTTTTATTTGATTGTAGTGACAATATTTAAAAGCTGAAATTGGAAAAACACTACATATCTAGGTTTGATTTATTATTTTGTTGAGTGTGAAGAAAAAATGTAGATTAAACTTAAAACAAATCATGTCTTTAGGCTTTAAATTATAGATATTTCCCAGATAGAGGAAAGACTCCTCTAGGATTTGAAAACTATCATTTGATTTAGCAAAGAAGTTGTTTACATCCTTGACAACAACTAATGTTCCTATGCATGTTTTTGTTGTTTAACTTTCCTCTTATTCCTAACATGAATGAAAATATCAACCAGTATTGGTGCCGGAATTACACTTTCTCATCGGTTGCCATCCTAGATCGGTTTTAGATATAAGAATTTGGCAAAAAATCAAGCAAAATATTCTTTGATAATTAATTGTGCAATAGAATTCATAATAAAGAATAATACATATTTATTATCACTTGTAAATTGTGTACTACACATACTTTATAATGAACTATGTACATATATATATCTGTATATAGACCTATCTATACAGATATCTATGTGCATGTATATATTTGTATATAGTGTCATATAAATAAGAGAGCTTGTCACATCATTTTTCCTGGATACAGATACAGATATAGATAGAGAATTTTTTTTAAAGTGGTGGCTAAACTTTCAGCAGCTTACCACTGGCCACAGGTAGCCTAGTGGTAAGCCTAGATGAGCTGCTAGCCCTAGTCCAGATGTGACCATGGGCATAGTTTGTTGACCCCATGATGTTATGAAAAACAAACAAACAAAAACACTGAATGGCATGTCAACATTTGCAAATTGCAAATTTTCACATAAAAAGCTGGAATTCCTAACTCTCTTGAAGCATCAGATCTGGCCCCACAGTGTTCTCCCAAGGCAGCACTTAGCAGCAGCTGAGTCACAGTGGACGCTGCAGGTGCACTTGAGGCACATCCTCAGCTGACGGCCATCCCACCATTCCTGCTGTCCCCCACTCTGCTGCTGATTGCAGAATTCTTTTTATTAACCATGTCCATGCTGTGGATTTTCTGTCCCTTCTTCCCACAACAGCAACACCCCACCCACAATTTCAGTTCAGAAATCTGGAAACCTCAGGCTTGACTTATAACTAAATTAAAGTCCACCTTCTCATGGTTTACATCTCATTAGTCCTCAATGGTTCCTCATAAGAATTAATAAAACATATGAATGGGTTTTGAAACGATTTAAAGCTACCAAATGGTAGGTATTTGTAGGAAGTATGTAATTCATAACATCACTTAGTTTTATACATTAATAAAAATACATTAAAATTCAATTTGTTACATTTTCAGTAACTAATGACAGTAAAGATATGTTTATTATTTATCTTCTCACTTATGCCTTACTTACTTTCTTTCTCCTCCCTTTCTCCCCCTTCTTTGTCTTTTTCTAATTTAATGTTACCTCTGAAGTACGATGTCAGTAATGAGGTTGTTACATTTTTTAAATTAAAATTCATACTCTGGTCTCCATTTTGGCCTAATTTAAACACTGACATTCTAGACTCATGCTAATTAGCCTGAATGGCCAAATCCCCCACCAATTAAGCAAATGTAGAAATTTCAGGTTACTTCAGTCACCCTATGTTAAGGTTAAAAGAAAAAAAAAATGTGATGATTGTAATCTGTAATGAAAGTGGCCCATCTCTGGGACATCATATTAAACTATTTCTTATCATTATGGAATTATGGGTGCAATAATGTTTGACACTATTGTGTTTAGAATGTAGACATTTGAATCACAGTTGTTATAGATTCTTTATGTTCTACTGTAATGGTCAATTGGTTCTCTGTAAGGGGAAGTTTTCTTTCTATAATGTCGAACCAATTTAATTTTTTAAAAAATATGTTGCTTTCATTCCTTTTATCAAACCAGGTCACATAAACTGTCTTAACTTTCAAATGTTGAACTTCCAAATGACCTGAGCAGCAAAATTTCTTTTGTTAGTTGTCAAAAACAAAGGAAAAAGTAAAGTTTACCAAGAACGGCACAAGCGGCTCAGTCGTAGAGTTCATGCCTAGCATGCATGAGGCTTTGAGATCAATCTCCAGCATGTGTGCATACACACACACACACACACACACACACACACACACACACACATAAAATAATGATTTGAGCACTTTTCTCCATGGGAATAATAAGCGATTATTAGACTCCCAGGCTAGCACCTAATGTAGTTTAATATTTCCACTGATACTAATCTAAGTTCTGATTTCTGAAGCAAGGGGAAAGAGGGAAGAGGAAATGAAAGGAAAAGTGGGGCAAGTGAAATCAGAGAGAGAAAGACTGGAGATTCAGAGACAGGAGGACGTGAAAAAAAATGGCCAGAAGAACTCTTTCCTGGGGTTAGGCACTGCTCTAAGTAACATTTTGAGATATGATATATGCAGTTATTTTATTTTTTGTGCCCTCCAATTTTTACCTCTGCATCCCCCTCTTCAGAACTCTGGTGCCCTCATTTGATGCCAAGTTCCCACCCAATCCATGCCTATTCTACCTTCGCCACCCTCCATAAACATGCTCTCGAAACTCCCACTTCTCAATGCCTCTGTTCTTAGCAAGATATTTGGAAAACATTAACCTCAGAGATCTTAGACATTTTGTGGAGTTCAAAGTCCCCAAACTTCTGATATGTACCATTCTTGACTGAGGGGAATTCCAGGCAATGTCACAAAACAAAGCAGAAAAAAAACCTTAGGCAGTACAGAATTCTCCCTGATCCACAGTTTCCCCACCCCCCAGGGTTTCAGTTACTACTGGCAGTCAACCACCATTTCAAAATATTAAATGGAAAATTCCAGAAAAAAAAAAACAATTCATAAGTTTTAAATTTCAAGCTGTTCTGAGGAGTGTGCTAAAATCTCCCACTCTCCTGCCCTAAGATGCTCCCTTTAGGAATCGTTTCACATTATCACAAGAAGAAGAAGGTGAGTATAGTACAATAGATACCTTGAGAGAAAGAAAAAAACATTCACGTGACTTTTTAAAAAAATTTTTTTTAGCTGTAGATGGACACATTATCTTTATTTTTATGTGGTGCTGAGGATCAAACCCAGTGCCTCACGCATGCAAGGCAAGCGCTGTACCACTGAGCTACAATCCCAGCCCTCACATGACTTTCATTACAATGTATTGTTATCATTGTTCTACTTTTTTTATTAGTTATTGCTGTTAATCCCTTAGTGTGCCTAATTTATAAATTAAACTTTATCATAGGAATGTATGTATAGGAAAAAAGAGCACAGATAGGGCTTAGTGCTATCTGCTATTCCAGGCATCCACTGGGGGTATTGGAATGTGTTCCCCCACAGATAAAGGATGACTATTGTATTTTGAAAGAAGATGCTTTTCTTGGTGGCAGGGGGGTCATACTCTATAATGAACCCCAATAAGCTATTCCTGATGTACACGGCTTTCTTCACTTCTAAACCGACAGGCTCCTAGTTGCAAAGACCTAGGTTCTAACTAGCCCTCAAGACAAGTCTCCAGACTGAATCAAGTTCATTTTTTGTTTCTTTTCACTTTCTTTTTCAAAGTAGCTGCCCAGGCTGAGCATGGAGCAGAGAGCAGAGACAGCTGGTTATTTGTGAGTGTCTTTGTTGTGAGCAGGGTTTGGGGGTTAAGAGGCACAGCTGTGAGTAGAAATAGCCTTCTCATGACCTTATTCCCAGACTCCTTCTTCAAATGATCCATCATTTGTCGAAGTTCCTGGAGGTTGGACACAGTTACAAAGTTAGTAAATGACTGTGACAACATAGCTTTCATTGCTTGACATTGGGAAGGTTTTAAAGTAAGAAAAGTCAGGAAAGTCATCGGCAATACTAGCAATGTTTTCGATACTATATGATTTTAAGGACGAGTCTCTGTTGAAAAGAGCCATATCTAAGAATGATATAAACATACACGTGTGCCAGCCTTTGTGTAACGACACCAGCTTCTCTTTGGAGTCACTGTCCTCTCCGGTATGGATGAGTAAACTCTGCTCTGGGAAGGGATGCTTGGCCTGTGAGTTGATGCGAAGCCTCTCCAGCCCACAAATAGCCAAGTACTCAGTGGGGAGAGTGTTGGAACTGCACAGGGAAAGCTTCAGGTCCCGGACTAGCGTGAAGTTCAACAGGCGGCCCAGCGCAGTTGTGTCTGTGAACCAGATGGTCAGATGGCCGTTGTAGCTGGTTCTCTGTACCGCGAAAGGCAGGACAGTTTTACAGCTGCACATCAGGTTGGCCAAGCTGTAGTCACAGTCCTGGATGTCTGCAGAGCAGCTGCAGCTCCGGATGGTGTTTTCCTTTGTGAAAATTAGTGTGCTGTTCCTCTGACCTTGTGTGAAGCGGTCAAATGCAAAGACGCCCAGTGCACTAATCAGAAGGAGGCAGTGTCTGGAAGGTGGTGCCATTCTCATCCAGTGTGGGCCAACGTGTTCCTGTTTTTCCTTCAGGGGCCAATTCATCAGAGCTCACCTGAAAGAAAATATGTAGCTTTGTTATCACAGCCTCTCATTAGAAATACACAGCTCAAGGAAAAGGAGCCCCCTAAACGACCAGTTGAAAGTTTTTCTCTCTTGTAATTCTAATAAACACAGCCAATAATGGTCTCACCTCAGAACCTCATGAGAAGCAGAAAGCTGAACTTGGCTCAGCTGAGACAGAAGACTCCTAGTGATGTCTGCTGACCATGAGACTAACCTGCCAAGAGAACCAGAGCTGATGTCAGCAGACAGCTACAGCATCCCATCTGTGGCAGGGATTTGGAGTTGAGTAAGCACACCTTCCAAACATCCAGTTACTAGTGTTTAGTACCTGTTAATCCCTCAACGCACACATGCCCTCCTCTCCCTCAGTATCTGACTTCCCGGAATTCAGGAGACAGACAGTTCCTTGTGAGACTCAGCTACCCACGCACTGCTTGCTAAACAGCATACCATGTTGTTCAATGTTGTAAATGAAACATTTGGTTGATGATAAACTTTCATTTCTAACTAAACAAACGTGCCTTACACGGCTGCCACGAGCATGTTACTGTTTATAGATCCGTTGGTCTTTTTCCCTAGCTCTCTACGAATGTACTTATGTATCAGAGTCAATTGTGACTATGTTAATAGACAATGAAAAAACGAATTGCCTACCAATATTAATCACAGGTGTCTTGATTTATCTACTCTTATCCCAAAACAAATTTTATGAATTTATTTTTTCAATTTATTGTGGGGTCTAAAACTAAGCAATATATAAGCACTGCTAAGTGAATTACATAGGTAATAAAGCCTTCATATTTTAAAGAGTAACACCAATGTCCAGTTTGGAGGGAAATGCCCTACAGTGTCCGGTGTATAATAGACGAGCACTTCTCTTTTGTGGTACCACTGGAATGAGAGAAGCATCATGGAAGAAGACATCCGACTTCAGTTTTGCAAAAATAAACAGATTTCTCCTGAGTTGCCTGATGATTGAAGACAGAGACCAAATAATACAATTCAGTCTGTCTGTTCTTACTGCCCACCCTAGATAGGGGGGATACTTGGAATAGGGCTGTGAATAGGAGGGCCCAGAGATATCTAAAAGACCAGCACAGGGACAACAGGGAACCATTGATGCAAGCATTAAATAAGTGTCTGAAGAGTGTGGTGACAGGGAAAGAGGCTAGACAGACATGAGTGTGCACGATGAGGCCATGAGGAGGAGAGACGAGCAGGTGGGAAATGCCAGGGAGGCAAAGCTAAAAATGCCAGCTCCAGGTAGACAGGCACAAGTTCACCACCAGGCAGCTGGAGTGTAGGGAGGAAGAGATAAGCTCCGCTGAGTAAACTTGGACAGAAGATGAGATTTGGGTCCCAGCAATTGTAACTCACTCCATCCATCTGAACATCCATCCATCCATCCATCCATCCAAACATCCACATATCCATCCATCCATCCAAACATCCATCCATCCATCCATCCACCCATCCATCCATCCAACCATCCCTCCATCCATCCCTCCATCCATCCCTCCCTCCCTTTATCCATCCATTCATCCATCCAAACATACATACATACATCCCTCCTTCCCTCCATCCATCCATCCTTCCATCCAAACATCCACCCATCCATCTATCCATCCACCTGTCCATCCATTCATCCAAACATCCATCCATACATACATTCATACATCTCTTCCTTCACTCATTCATTTACTCAAGTAATGCTTATTGAGAGATTATTAGGTGGCATGCACTTTGTAGGGATAGTCCAGAAGAAGACAATCCAGGGACCAAGTCTCATGAGCTTGTTCCAGAGGACTTGATTCTGATTGCAAATGGCTGTAGCATCAGAGCCCAAGCCCAGGCCAGGCCTGCACATGAGGACCCAGATACTGCAGCAGTGGGAATGGGGAAGGAGCTACGTCAGGAGGTAGGCAGGGCCCAGCATGGGCTATGCCAGGCCCTGGCCAAGGGTGCAGGGGCAGAAGAAACAATAAACAAGACCTGGATCCTGCCCTCAAGGGATTTATACCCACAGGATTTATACTCACAAGGCTGAACTGAGAAAGGCTATACTGAACATAGAGATGATTATAAGAATAGCAGAAAGATAGATTCAATTCCACTTGGGGAGACTGGATAAGGTGGTTTATAACATTTTGTGTTTATTTTGAAGTTGACACAGGATTTTCTTAAAGGATGTCTTAACGGGTCCATTTTGTAATAAAAGAAGGAGCTTTGAGAAATTTGGAGAACTTGAGTTCTCCCTGGACAAGAGGCTTAAGGGTTTTGAACAGTTTTAGAATGCATTGGTGACTCCCTCGCTTAGTAAGAAAAAGGGAATAATTTATTAATTGCAAGATAATTTTAGATGATCAGCTGTCCCAGATTCTGTCAGAGACTTCTGGGACTTGATGTCCCAGTAACCCTGCCTTCCCAGAACCAGGAATGCTGACAATACCACTAGCCCCTTGGATACCCGGCTGCAAAGGGGAAGGGAGGAAGAAGTACTCACACACATCAGCCACAACCTGGTGAGGACGTCTGCCTCAGTCTTTCAGGAACTGATTCTCTTCAAAGACATGCAGGGGAGAGGGAGAAGACAGGAAGGGGAAGGTGGCTGATTTGCTAGGACATATGGGTCTGGAAGTCTCCAAAAGGATTTGCAAAGGATTTTCCAAAGGTCAGGGCCCTGGGTGGACCTCAGGTGGTCCCAGCCTACTAGGACATCAGAGCGTCTAAAGGCCAGAATGAGGAGGCCAGATGCAGGAAGCCACACTAAGGGCATCCAGGTTGAGGCAAATTTCCCTGGTAACCAGGCACTGGGGTAACCACAAAGATGCCACTTAGACATTTTTCTCCATCAGTTTGCCATGAATTTCTTTCATTAGTGTGTGGAACCCATAGATTGTGAACACCCTAGTTTCACTGTGTATTTATTGATTTGTGGATAGATTCCACCACAGCATAAGTGGAATGGCATGAATAAACTGTGTTGCTCCTGCCCCTTGCTATTCCCCCGGCAGGGGGGTTAAAGGGATCATATGATGGCATAGGGGACAAATCTAAATGATAGGGCACACAGAAAGCTGGCTGCCAAGACAATGGTGTGTCAAGCCAACGTGTGTTAGAGGTTTCCAGCTCAAGAGGACCTGCAACTCCCCCTTCCTATGGGTGCCTGCTATCCCTGTAGCCTGTCGATCTTCTGTCCTATTTTTTTGATTTTTCAAATTCTTGTCCTCCTGTGCCAATTATACGGGTAATTTTCCTTTTATTATTTTTCACACTCAAGAAGTATTCCCCTACTTAGATATTACCTCTTCCAAGAAGTTTAGCATGACACCTTCTAACCCCAGACAATACTCCACACAAAATCTTATTATAGAGACTGTCACATGACGCTGTCATTATTGATTTGACTGTGTCTTCCATTGGGGTAGAACTTCTCAAGAGGGCTCTTTTCTGGCTTTATAGTCTTGGTTTCAAGCACAGTACTTTGCACCTAGCAAGGACTCAACAATTTTTATTGATTGAATGGAAAAACATAGTTTACCAAATGCCAGTGTACTAAAAAACTTTTAAAACTGTCAGTTATCTGAATCCAGTCCAGACTATCTTGAGGAAAAAAATAAGGCTCACATATTTGAAAAATCAAGGAAGGAGTTCAAATAGTTCAAATATGGCTTGATCCAGGTACTCAAAAAAAGAGATTATGAAAAATGTCTCCTCATTTCACAGTTCTTTTTCCTTCATAGGTTTCATTCTCAGGAAAATCTCACATCTTCTGGAGACAAGATGGTCACCAAAAGATCCTGGTTTATCTTCTCTCAGCTGAGCAACCCTCAAAGATAAAAAGTCTCTCTTTTCCAATACTACCAGGTAAAAATGAGTTGGCCTCCCTAAGTTATATGCTCAGCCCTAGAGCCAAGGAGTAGTAGAATCAACCACACTGGAAGTGATGGACCGAGAGGGTGGAAGGCTGGTTCTCCCAGGGAAACCAGGGAGCAGTACCACACAAGGGCAAGGTGAGCTGAAAGATGGGTGCAGCCCAGACTCACAGATGAGCATGACCACCTTCCTCCTATCAGTTTCAGCCAACACTGGCACCACTTTGATAAAATACACCCCCAAAATGCAAATATGTGTCCTCTCATTGTGGTTTAGATTTGGTTTGTCCCCCAGGGGTTCATGTGTTAGAAGCTTTGTCCCCAATATGGTGATGTTAAGAGGTGGCAAGATCTTTAAGAGGCAGGGCCTAGAGGGAAGTAATTAGGTCATCAAGGGCACTGCCCTCAAAGGGAATTGACGTAATTCTTAGGGGACTCCAGTTAGCTCTTCTGAGAGGATTGTTATATACATATGAACCTGACCTCTCCCTGAGCTCTGGGTTTCTATTTCAACCTGTGATCTCTCCCACATGCTCACACCATGATGTCATTTGCCAAGAGACCCTCACCAAAGCTGGAATTATGCAGTTGGGATTTTCAGTCTCCCAAACTATGAGCTAAATAAACCTCTTTTCTTTATAAGGTTCCCAGCCTTGCATATTTTGTTACAGTAACAAAAAACAGGCAAATACACTCACTTTGTGGAATATGCCCAGTATTCTAAATTCTCTTCCTTACTGGGAGATCCCTCATTTTCACCTCCTCAGAATCTTCAAGGATACTTGTAGCAGCACACTTTGGGGACTGCATTTGTGAGAGAACTCCTTGTTTGCTACCAAAGTCCTGGCTCAAAATGTGTTTCTTAGGGTGTCCAGGCCCTGGCTTTCTTACGTCCTTACTTCCAGTGCAATGGCTCAGTTTTATATTTGACTGCTGTAGCACTTCCTCAGTTTCTGGTCCTTGAATCTTCCCAGTTTTTTCACTTAGCTTGTTTCTGATTGCCTTTTCTCCTTTAAAAGAAAAATCACTTCTGATTTCAACTTAAACTCACTTCTGAATTATAATTTGAATTCACATTTGATTTTTAATTGCTGCAAGGATTTGGAGAAGGTCAGTCAAAACATCATTATTTATGACATTTCAAGTCTGTGTAGGGCAAACAGTCCAAATGCTTTCCTCCTACCAACGCAGTATCTCCATACTGGTAATAATCTTCTCACAAACAGAACGCGTCCAGTTTCAGACATTCCTTTTGAAGCCAAATATAAACATGATCTAAATGTTGGGTGTAATCCTAGATTGAGAAGGAATCTGTGTGGAATTTGTTTTGAAGTAACTGATGTCTGTGTCTGCTTAATTCAGAAGTCTCTGCCTTGCTGCTGCTAATTGCTAACATGAATTGATACTGAGATTGCTTCAGCTGCAATACAAAAACAACATTTAAACTAATTCTGAATATTAACTCTGATTTTTAAACAGTTCTGTGATTTAAAGGTTCAAATATGTAATGACTATATGTAGTTTTCAGCCCCTTGCTTGAGAACCTCAGATACATTGACATTGCATCTTATAATCTGGGGCTGGCAGAGACTTCTAAAGCCCAACCTTACCCATGTTCTCTTCTCCTGCCTTGGCACCCCACTGGACTTCACTTCTAAATTTCTTGTAGTGAAGCGGTGCCATGGAAATGAATTCTAACCAGAAGAATATGGTGGAAGATTCTGTGGAGGACTTTCCAGAAGCTGGCAGAACTATAGCCAGAAACTCAAGTCCCTGAAAGACTCTCTGGAGCAGAGTGTATCCCTCTCCCTCAAGGACTCCAGACTGATGTAAGAGGAAGACAGACATTCTCATCCTAAGCACAGATGTTTGGAAGTTTACCACAGCATTTAGTTTACCCTAAGTGCTGATGTTAGTTTGCAACTTTAACTTTTTACATCCTCTTTTCTCAAAAGAAAATGACTTTCTCTGAATCAGCATGTAGAGAACATTTACTTAAGGCAAGGCAATGGCCTAAGTCATGGGAAATCAAAAAGGAAGATGTCATGCCTTCCCCAAGGGATTTGAAATTTGCCCAGTGGACTTAGAATGTACTCTGGGAATAACTACTTAGGAGACAGTGTCTTCAGTAGTGTTTGTTAAAGATGTAGATGAAGTGTTGGGCTGGGAGAACAGGAAAGACTCCCAATGGGGGTGCAGTACAGGCCCAGCAAGGAAGGGGCTGAGTTAGGACAGGTGAGGGAGCAATGATGTAGGGATCACTTGAGCAAAATCTCAGGATGACTTAAGTACTTGCTATGTTCAGAGCACATATCAGATGTCTTGGGCCCCTGAGGCTGAGCACAGGGCTACACAGGACCTTGCTGGCCAAGCTGAGGTGTTTGGACCTTATGCCAGCAACAATTTGGTCTCCAGACTCTTCTGATCTTCATTTCATCAATAACAAATTAAAAACCCTCCCCAAGAGATATCATTTTAAAATTTACAAAGGCCACATATGTATTAGCTACTTATATATTATCCATATTACAAATAATCCACAATTGGTAGAAATTTTTTAATGAGATAAAAAAATTAAAATAGTGGCTTGGCCTGTGTCCCTCCTTCAGAGGCAAAAATGACGCCTTGAAGGTCTGCAGCCAAGAAGACCTGATCAGATCTATGTCTGAGGAAAGTAACTGGAGTCGTCTGCGAAAGACTGAATTGGGAGAAGAGAAAAAGATAGAATAATGAGTTCTAAGGGAGGGAACACTTTTCTTTTGCATTTTCTCTGAAAGGTTACATCTATTTTCAAATTCCCAACTCCAAGTTCTCTGGATAAATCTATTTCAGTATCAGGAATCATTGGGTGGCTGAGAGACCAAGAGAGTCGTTTTGAGGAGGGAGAGGGTGAGCATCAGGCTCTTTCCTCCTGTGGGTGTGCATTTGAGACACCTGCCAAAATCCCTCCCAGGGAACTAGTGGTGTAGACAGCAGGAGTGTCCAGTTGGGCAACACTGGGAGCCATTTGTCTCCTTCGTAGCCTCCCAATGCAGCTGGCCTGGGAACTTCATTCTCAGAGATGTGCACTCTGCTCTCTGACAGCCATCAGAAAGGCGCAGCTCGCTCTCTCAGAGACAGGAGCCCCTGAATGGTTTGGTCAGACTGATGGCAAGCCCAGTTGCTGGTGAGGACTAGCTATGGGCAGGACAGGAAGCAAATGAAGTGCATCTCCACTCCCAGGATCTCCTTGCAGAACCTTGCACTCAGTTCCTTGATCACCTTCTCATCCATGCTTTCCAGGTGCCCCGTGCTGAAAACCCACCCTCAGAAAGGGTCTAGTCTAGTTGCTTAAGCCTTAGAGGAATTTAAACCAACTTATCCTTGCCAAAGGTATTTACACTTATCCCTACCTTGGCCCTCGTTGGAGGGATAGCAGGACACTTAGGAATGGGAGGGGCACGGGTGGAGACTCCTCCCTAAGCCCCAGAAGTGGGCAGTCACCTGTCTCAGGCCCATCAATCTGTCTATGGCTGTGCAATCTCCCTTCCCATCTAGGCCAAGGAGAAGGTCAGCTCTTCTGGGTCATGTGGATGAGATGGTTAGAGGCACCGTGTGAGGGCTTTAGGTGTGGGACCTTGGAACACTCTTGAGGAAAGAAACTTCCAGTTTTTTTCTTCTCTTCCCTTCCCTTCCCTTCCCTTCCCTTTCCTCCTCCTCCTCCTTCTCCTCCTCCTCCTCCTTCTTCATATATATATATATATATATATATATATATATATATATAATCTACAGTTGTTATAAGTACTATTACTAGTACTCATAAGCATTCTACAATGTCCATATTACTATAGTATTATTCACAATATTTTGCTATGTCAACATTATAATAATAGTTATGCTCCAGTATGCCATATTATTATGCTTCGTTGAGGGATCTTCAAAAGCCACCTCAAAGAAATCTAAAGTAACTAGTTCACTTACTGCATCAGTTATACAAAAAATTTTGACTAGAGAACAGTTTCAGCATAAAACAAAAAGGTCTCTTGGCTTAGTTTTTCCCATAACAAATCAGATTTACAACTACCCTTCTATAAATTGTGGGGAAAGGGAGATTCTAAAATTACTAGTGAGCTAGCCTGGGAATTAATTGAGAGAAATTAACTGTCCAGATCCAATTTCTACTAATTTGAATGTGCATAAAATCTTTAAATGGATAGTGAGAGTATGAGATATGATCAAAATATCATTTCTGGTCTCCTATTGCTAATATAATAATAGGTAATTTGAATAATGGCCCCTCAAGATGTTCATGTCCCAACCCTTGGAACCAGTGGATCTGTGACATTATGTGGCAAGAGCAATTCTGCAGATGTAATTCAGTTAAGGATCTAGAGATGAGGAGATGGTCTTGGATTGATGGGCTAGGTCCTGTGTAATCACAGGGGCCTGAGGACACAGAAGGAGACAGAGAAGAAAAAGGCAACAGCAGAGACTGCAGTGATGTGGCCCCAAGCCCAGGAGAACGTCAACCTCTAGAAACTGCAAGAGGCAAGGAATGGTTGTTCCTTGGTGTCTCCAGAAGAAGTGGGTCCTACTGACACCTTGATGTTAGCCCAGTCAGTCTGATTTAGGACCTCTGACCTCTAGACACGTAGAAAAATAAAACTTGTATTGTTTTAAGTCACAAAGTTTGTAGGAATTTGAAACAGCAGCAATAGGAAATGAACATGGAGATTATGAAGAAACCAAGTCAACACATCAAACCATCTCTTTGGACCAAAACAAACCGTCCCTTTTATTCCAGGCCATGCCGTATGTACAATTGTGTCGTGTGGCTTATTATTCTCAGACTGGATCATAGGTTTGTGGGATACATCCTGAGCTCCTTTAATGTTCTTCTGAACTTCCCAGCTTGACATTCTCACAGAGGAGTCACCTCTACTGCCTGCAGCCAAGCCTGATCTGCGGCCTCTTGATGCTTCCTGTGAGTTCAGAATGACCATCTCCAGGTGGCTATTTGCATAAGCAAAACAGTTGAAGAAGAAAGAAGGGAGAGTGCTGGGGATGCATGAGGGCTTGAAGCAGGGATGAGCAGAAGAGGGGCAGCTTCACTCCTGTCTTCCCAGTCCAGACTTAGGCCTTGGTCTGAGTCCAGTGGAACTGTAGGCCAAGGATGCATGCAGTGCTCTTAAGAACTATGGGTTGGCGGAAGGGGTGCAAGTGGCTTTGCTCAAGGTGACCAAGCAAGGCATTCTCTCCACTTTTGAACTGAGTACATGAGAGATCTGGCACAGTGAGGAAGGAAGGACAGGTGTTCCCATTTGGCCCCTGTAGGAGAACAGACTGGGTATACCCCTGGGCACTGTTTCTGGTCATCAAATCAGCAGGCAGTCCCACAGCAGAGGCAAGGGAAAAATCAACATCCAACAGGTGTTAGAGGTAGAAACACATAAAAGGGAGCACAGGCATGACACTCCCAGGAACTCTGAGAAAGAGTTGGTGGGGACTGTATTGTGCAGACAGAATGATGAGGGAGAAGCAAGGACGTGCATCAGGTAGGTGGGCACACAAGCCAGCCAAACACCAGCAATTAGTGTCAATTTGACCTTCTCTGTGCCCAAAGGCTGGTGAAGCCAGGATCCTTCAGGTATCAACTAGATCACAACTTTGACGGTAAATTGACTAAATCATAAACAAACTGAAGTTCTTAGGAGCTTCTAGACTGAGTCGAGGAAGAACAGACTGAAAAGCAGAGCATTAAACTCAACTACATGTTGATTTAACCCACTAATTTGCTTTTTGGATGCTGGCCCCCTGGATGCTGGTGTGCTATGGTAGGCAGGTTTCTGATGCAATAAAGCCCTGGTTTTCTTGTGGACAGTAGTTCTCAAGTCCTTAGCAGAGCACCTGACACCTAGAAGTTCTTGAATATTTATATCATCCAAATAAATCCTACCATAGCAAAGTCAAAGATGCATGTTTTTGATCCTTTACTACTACTTTTATCTCTAAGATTTGTAAGGTGTATCATGTCATCAAATCAGCAAGCAGGCCAAGAATGGTAGCTAATGCCTACAGTCTCAGCTACTGAGGAGGCTGAGGCAGGAGGATCACTTTGACCCTGGAGTTTGAGGCCAGCCTGGGCAACATAGTGAGGTCTCAGTTCAAAACAAACAAAAAATCAGTAAGCAAAATTCATCCTGTTTTTCAGCAAAAATCATCACCATGGTTTAACCATCAATGGCATCTGGCAACCTCCTGTGATCTTACCAATAAGCCTAGATTTGAGGTCACCTTGGAACTGTCCTGAGAATCTGATGGAGACACAGGGTGGAATACACTTGCCTGGAGTGGGGACATGAGCTCAAAGTCAGAGCCCCTGGTCACCATGCTGTCTCATGTTACACATCTTCTCTAGGCCTTGGGGAAACATAAGCAAAATCATCCCTCAACATACACAGTGGATTGCTTACAGAACGCCCTTGACCTCTGCAGCCTGTGGAGACCAAAATCTGTGGATGCTGAAGCCCCTTGTATAAAATGGTGTAGAATTTGCATATTATCTGTGCACATCCCCGGTATACTTTAAACCATCTCTAGGTTGCATATAATACTTACTAAAATATAAATGCTATGTTAGTAGCTGTTAGACTTTTTTGCTTAGGGAATAATGACAAGAAAAAAGAGCCTAAACATGGTCAGCACAGATGCAATGTTTCTTCTGAATATTTTTAATCAGAGATTGGTTGAGTCTGTAATTGTGGGAGCCACAAAAATGGGGTGCTGGCCAAATGGGGCTCAGACATTTGTGAACACGACACAGTCCCTGCCCTCACTGCTCTCGCTTGGGGGATTATAACGTCCCTGCTGCAAGACTGCCCCACAATCTACCATTTAAGAGTCCAGTCTTATACAGCTAACTCTGAGGGCTTTGCTCAAATCACTGGGCAAGCATTTCATGTGAGGTTGCCAAGGAAATGAGTTCCCTAATCCCTTTGCTAGGAGATAAGAAACAAGGCAAGGTTGGCAAGCCTTTAACATTTAATTACCTGCCTCTACAACAATAAAGGGAATTCAGACCTTCCCCTTACAGTTGTACATTATTACATTCCCATATTGTACCTTGAAATATTACTGCAAGAAATCAGTCCTGAGCTTTTTCCTTTTATCTGTGTTCAAATTAAATTTCTCACCGTTTGATTTTAGCTAAGTAAGAATGAAGTTTTCCTTTGGTGGTTTAAGATATAAATATTGGAACCAAAGAATGTTTAAATCTCGTTGCTTTCTTGAAAGATCTCTAAGAGCTTAAAAAGCCTCCTCGGAATGACCAGTCTAAACTATGTGGGATTGAGAATCCCAGGACATAAAAGAGCATTAGGTGAGATCTGAGGAGATCTGAATAGCGTTCAGACTTCAGCTTATAATATAACACCTCAACAGCTGCTTGTAATCGTGACAAATGTATCACACTAGTGTAAGATGCTTACTCTGTATGGGAGCTCTGTACTATTTTCACCATTTTTCTGTAAACTTAAAACTAGTCTAAAATAAGAAGCTTATTAAAAAGATCCTGATGTCATTGATGACTCTTTAGAGATTAATTCTGTGGCAACAGCAGAGCTCCAGTAGGTAATGCAGCATCACAATCTGGGTTCAACTGAGTGGCTATCAGACGGTGCAGGTGCAACTCCAAATGAGTTCTCCAAATCTCCGGCCACAGAGAAGATTCTGGTTTCCCTAATGACCCTGGAGGCCAGGCCTCTCAAGAAATGCAAATGGGAAGTAATCCTTTTACTGGAAACACATCAAACTGGGAAAGGGGAGGCATCAAGGAACACGGCAGGAAGGAGAGAGTGTGTGTGTGCGCGCGCGCGAGCGCGCGCGCGTGTGTGTGTGTGTGTGTGTGTGTGTGTGTGTGTGGTCGTCCCTGGCTCCCATTGTGTTCAATCCAATCCGGACTTGATCTACCCCTCTTGCAGTTTATACTGCCCCCCTAGGCCTGGGGAACAAATTCTGTTTCTTCTCCTCCAAGAAATCACCTCCGTCTCCACAACCGTCTTCAAATCTCACCTCTTTGGTGAAACCTGATGAGGCGAGGGACATAGCTGACAATTCTTCCTTGGCTCAGACCTCTTTTTTTAAGTGCCATGTCAGTTTCCCATAAATTGATTGAAAACAAGCTTTTCTAAGCAATTCTGTAGACATATAGAGGCCAGAACCTCTTTGTGTTAGTCCTTTTTTTTTTTTTTTTTTTTTAAATGCTGGCAATCAAATCTGTGCGAGGCAATGCTCCTGCCTTGAGCCTTGTAGCGCTGGTTCGATATTTCAGCCACTCCAAAAGGCTTATGTCGCCATCACTCAGAAACATTCTCATCAGGTTCTCAGTGACTTCCACCCCTGAGCACACCAGATTCAAAGGCCAATTTCCTGGCCTCATATCCCCTGACTTCTCACCAGCATTTGACATAGTTGCTTCTCCATCTTGAGCGAAGAACTTTCTCTTCTTCCAGGACACCCCATTCTCCTGGTTTTGTTGCTACTTCCATGGCCGCTCCCTCTGTCTCCGGGAAGTATCTCATCTTCCCACCCTGCCTGACTTTCTTCTCTATGTGCGTCCCCCTCCTGCTGACAGCAGAACACCACAGGGCTTTAGATACCCCCAGTGCCCTGAAGACTCACCAAGATGTCTCTCCAACTCCTAATCTCCTCTCCAAGATTTGGGGTTATATGTCTAGTACTTTCTGTGACAGTTCTTCCTGGATTTCTAATAGATATATGTCAAACATACAACTCTTAATTCCTAAGAAAATTTAGAGTCCTAGATAGAGGAGAAATGCTATTGTATCAAAATATCACTGTTCCTCAGCCCTGTGTCCTCAGGCTAACCTAGCTAAGTATAGAAATAGTCATAGAGCCAGGCATGGTGGCCCACGCCTTTAATCCAAGAGGCTCGAGAGGCTGAGACAGGAGGATTGCAAGTTCAAAGCCAGCCTCAGCAATGGCGAGGCGCTAAGCAACTCAGGGAGACCCTGTCTCTAAATAAAACTCAAAATAGGGCTGGGGATGTGGCTCAGTAGTCGAGTACCCCTGAGTTCAATCCCCAGTACCAAAATAAAAGAGGATGAAGGCAAGGAGGGGAGAATGGAAAATGAAGGAGCCGCGGAATGAATTGGCCACATTATGCTATGTATAGATGAATCTGCCACATTGACTCCCACCACTATGTATACCTATCGAACACCAATTAAAAAACAATAAATTCCTAGAAGGAAGACAAGTAGAATAGAGGAAGGGGGACAGAGGGAGGAGAAGGGGAGGGAAAGGGATTGAAATGGAGCAAATTATATCCCATGCTTTTCACATTACGTCACCATGAACCCCACTGTTATGTATAACTCGAATGCTCTAATAAAAACATTCAAAAAAGAAAACTGAAAAACAAAGTGGAAGTTCATCATCAGAACAGAGGACACTGAGCTGAGATCTGCATCTTCTAACATAGGCATGGAATGGGGGTGGGGGATGACAAAGAACACCCAAGAGAGTGAGCCCCTGGGAGGTCCTGAAGTACAGCAACTGTATCTTTCTACTCAACCCAGGCCCCGGGGAGAATGTACATAGATCTTTCTATGTACATCAGATCTTTCCCTGGAGTGACCTGTGCATGCCCAGTGGACCGGATCACTGGAGTTCAAACCCACAGCTTTTCTGTCTGCCCCTGGCCACACACTCACAGAACAGTGTGGCCTCATTCTCCTCACTGGGGCCCATCAGTTTACTGGATCCGATGGACAGGGAAATGAGCCATCGGGCCCTGGATTTTAAAAGCTGATTGAATACCAGTTTTAAACAATAAAAACTGGTCTGGAAAAATAAGTTGGGAAATCCCAAGTCAGCTGTTGAAAAGTGCTCACTTCCATACATGCTTTATTGAAACTATTATTTTTAGAAAATGCCCAATTTTTGTCAGAAAAAAATTGAATGAAAAATAATTTTTTTAATTCCAAACATTTTATCCTGCATTCTAAAAATAAAGAGTAAAAGCTTTTCAAGGACTGTCCTCTTCATTAAGAAATCTTTCAAACAAAATTTCAAATAAACGAGGTCTTTTTTGTTTGGTATTTTTCAAGGACAAGTATTTCATAAATATTATGCACAAAGCTTTTGAAACATTTTGTTTCCTTCAAATATACCAGAATACTTTTGTTAAAAACTGTCCAAAACATGCTTATTAAACAATAAAATCTATACAGGACTATGTATGGACTTCTGGATTTGAACTAAAGCACCCTCCCTTTATCATTTATTATTTATCATGTTTTTTCCACTTTTGAATAAAAGAGGCAATTTTTTAAAAAAAACTAACGAATCAATCCAAATGCTAATGCTCATCTAAGTTTACTGTTTCTTTTCATCTTTCTGTTTTTTTAATCTAATGAGTAAACTCTGTAAAAACCTAGTGTATAAACAGGCAGTAAATACATTACTACTAAAAGACAAACAGAGCAAAAAAACTACAGAAGCTGATGGTTTGAGAGTTCCTAGTTTTCTTTGTTTGCAATGACAATAAGAAAAAGAAATTTATCTTTATCTTTTATTTAATTGCCATTTCATATCAAAGAGTAACACAAGAGTATGGCCAGATGTCTCAAAATAGAAACAAAAAGCTCAGATTCCACAGAGATAAAAATCATCATATTTGTCGTGAGTTTATCTATTTAGGAACTAAATGAGAAGACCATTTCATTCTTTGCTCAATACACTGAAACGTTTCCTTTTAAAGGCAGATCTCAGTAAAAAGCAATTCATATTCTTGGAAGCCTAAGAAAGGCTGATGACCACGACCCATCCATGGGCTCTATATACAAGGAACGCAGAAGCCACAAAAAGGTGGCCCTGACAGTGGCTCTTCAAACTGTCTCACAACTTTTCTGCCATGCAGCAGAAATCCCAAAGCTATTTAAAACTGTCTGTTAAAGTCGACGTGTTTTGTTTTTTGTTTTTTGGTTTTTTTTTAGCAAAAAGAGCAGAGAAACAACTTACATCTCAGAATTCGGTGACAGGGCCTCGTCCCTCTGCTCCGAAGACCTCTGCCTGGCCACTGCTCCTTCACCCTGGCTTGACAGCTGGTGTGATCAGCGAGCCAGGCTGGAATGTGTGGTCTCGCACTTGCTGTTCTGTTAGGTTTTCAGAGGGCCAGCGGCCTGGTCATTTCCATGGCAACCAGGAGGAAGCGGCGGCCTACCAGTTTCATTAACCACACAGCAGGAGGGAACCTGCCTCAGAGACTGCTGACCACTCTTTGGGGGTCTCTAAACTGAGAAGTTTCCAGAAGAAACTGAGGAGACTGCTGTTATATGTTGACCCCAAAGGACTGACACAAATGGAAGAAATTCCACATTAGCAGGAAATTGAATGGATTAAAAGTAGACTGTGGAGACTCCTTGATACTTTTACTTCCATGACTTTTTCCACTCTTTTTGGCCTGATGAATTGTTTCTTAGGCTAAGTGCCGCCCTGGTGTATAAACCATTCTGTTGTGGTTGTTCCAAGAGGAAAAAAAGGACTCATTTCTACTTCAAAGATAGTTCTGTTCTCTTTTCTTAATTCATTTTCTTAGACGTTAGAAGCCATAAAACAAATAAATACATAAAAAAATATTCTGTATACATTCTACATTCACTGATGGCTTAGTTCATTTGGGCTGCTAAATATCATAAAACTGGGTGGCTTATAAACAATAAATTTACTTTTCAGCACTCTGAAGGCTGAGAAATTTAGGATGAAGGTACCAACAGATCCAGTGTCTGGGAACAGTGTCTTCTAGCTGTGTCTTCTCAGGGTGGAAGGAAGAGAACTCTTCTTCAGCTCCTTTGAAGGTTCCACCCTTGTGACCTAATCACCTCTCCCTAAAATCCCACATGGAAGATTAGGGTTCAACATATGGATTTTGGAGGACAGGGTACAAACACCAAGTTGTGAGCAACTAATGAGGGCTCACTAAATATGGGAGAAATCAGATGGATGGTGATAATGGAGGATAGTCTCACTAATTAGAAACACTAGGAGACTAGATCAATTAATGTGTATTACTTGGAGGTAGATTATCCCAATATTCTAAAGAAGAGAGCATTTCACTGGGGAAGTTCATTCATTCATTCATTCCTCATCTAGTGAATCCTTACTGAATACTTGCCCTGTGCCAGGAGATTTAAGGGACACAAAGATGAATGCCAGAGTCTCATCTTCAAGGAAGATGAAGCAATTGTATAATTTGATTGTGGGAAATTGTGAGAGGAGGTATACAACACATAGACGACCCAGAGGACGGGGGATTGTGCCTTGCCAGGGAGCCTGGAAAACTCTTTTTTTTTTTTAATTTAAAATTTATTTTTATTTTTATTTTTCAATTGGTTCTAATTAGTTATACATGATAGTAGAACACATTTTGAAACATTGTACACAAATGGAGCACAGCTTCTCCTTCCTCTGGCTGTACATGGTGCAGAGTCACACCATCAGTGTAATCACACATGTATACAGGGTAATAATGTCCATCTCATTCCACTGTTCTTCCCATCCCTGCAACCCATCCCCTCCCCCTCTCCCCTCTGCACAATCCAAAATTTTTTCATTCTTCTCTATCCCCCACCCTCAATTATGGATCAGCATTCGCTTATCAGAGAAAACATTCAGCATTTGGTTTTTTGAGTTTGACTTATTTAGCTTAGCATGATATTCTCCAGTTCCATCCATTTACCAGCAAATACCATAATTTCATTCTTCTTTAAGGCTGAGTAATATCCCATTGTGTATATGTACCACATTTTCTTTATCCATTCATCTGTTGAAAGGCATCTAGATTGGTTCCATAGTTTAGCTATTGTGAATCGAGCTGCTATAAATGGTGATGTGGCTGTGTCACTGTGGTATACTGATTTTAAGTCCTTTGGGTATTGAGGAGTGGGATAACTGGGTCAAATGGTGGTTCCATTCCAAGTTTTCTGAGGAATCTCCATACTGTTTTCCATAGTGGTTGCACCAATTTGCAGTCCCACCAGCAGTGTATGAGTGTACCTTTTACCCCACTTCCTTGCCAACACTTATTATTGCTTGTATTCTTCATAATTGAGAAAAGATAGCCTATTCAACAGATGGTACTGGGAAAACTGGAACTCCATATGTAGCAAAATGAAATTAAACTCTATCTTTCATCCTGCAACTCAAATCAACTCAAAGTGGATCAAAGACTTAGGCAGTAGAACAGAGACCCTGTGCATAATAGAAGAAAAAGTGGGCTCAAATCTTCATCATGTTGGCTTAGGACCTGACTTCCTTAACAAGACTCCTAAAGCATAAGAAGTAAAATCAAGAATCAATAAATGGAATGGATTCAAACCAAAAAGCTTCTTCTCAGCAAAGGAAACAATAACATAAAGAGAAAGCCTAAAAATGAAAGAAAATCTTTACCACACATACCTCAGATAGAGCGCTAATCTCCAGGATAAATAAAGAATTCAAAAAACTTAACACCACAAAAACAAATAACCCAATCGATAAATGGGCTAAGAAACTGAACAGAAGAAATACAATCAATCAACAAACATACGAAAAAATGTTCATCATCTCTTGCAATTACAGAAATGCAAATCAAAACCACTCTAAAGTTTTATCTCACTCCAGTCAGAATGGAAAACTCTTTTTGGAGAGATAATATTTGATCTGGGCCCTAAGGAGTGGCTAGGACTTGAGTGTTCAGATGTAAGGGAGGAAAGACAATAAATAATACATTATAGAGTAATTCTTTGACCAATGGAAGATGACAGCTGATGGATAAATCCTTCTTCCTTTTCTGACCCAGATGGTTTGACACACACAACTTCTCAGGGGAGACCAACAAACTCAACAAACAGACCAACAAACTCAAGCAATCAAGAAAATTGCTGGATTGAAAATTTGGAGAGAGCAGAGTCCCAGGTGTTATTGGCTGTTTTGAAAGCCAGTGAATTGTAGCCAGAACAAGGAGTATTGAGAACATAGTCTACTGTCACTGGCATTCAGTTTCAGCAATGCAAACGTAAATTGTATCATGAGACTAGTGAGACACAGAACTTGGTTCAAGTCTTGATTGTTATTTTATTGCACATTATTTCAACTTTATGAGCCCTCGCTTCCTTATCTGTAAAGGGAGGGGCAGTGCTAGTGCTTTGTTTAAAGGTTGAGGCAGGGATTTAATGAGATAGTATATGTGCACTGATGACTGGGGATGCCTGTGGATAGGGGAGGGGAAGGCTAGCCAACCGTGTACCAGGTGCCCCAAGTTACTGGAGCAATTGTGGCTAATACAATGGTCTGGAGTACTGAACCCCCATTCTAACACCTTTCTCTCTTGCTTTCCTCTGCTCTAGAGGCTCAGAAGTTACAATTTTCAGCTTATCAGAGTCTCCCGCAGCTGGCATTCCAGATTTGATTGAAATGTTCTTCATCACTTATAACTGATTTGGAGCTGAATTTGTGGGGAGGGACCATGAGGCTGTGTATGGGACCTGAGCTAGACGG
The DNA here is from genome assembly GCA_004024805.1 of Geosciurus inauris. NCBI lineage: Eukaryota > Metazoa > Chordata > Mammalia > Rodentia > Sciuridae > Geosciurus > Geosciurus inauris. The sequence continues at coordinate 139,759 of PVHX01000365.1, read as the reverse complement.
GGGGAGAGGAGAGAGTCCCCTGTATCTTTTTTGCTGGCAGGAGCCTCAGCAGAAGGAGTGTGGTCTACTTGGTGAGGACAGTTTTGTGACTGAGTTGCTTCCTTTTTGTGGCAAATATTGCGTTTCCCTAGAGATGAGGATTTGGTGATGGCTTTCTGTTGGAGAATATGGGCTTTCAGTCCAGCAACTTCGTGACTGTAGAAGACACAGCAGCTCCCGATGATCCGATTCTATGGGGTGACTTTCAGAGTTGAGCAAGAGTCCTTTTCTTGAGCTTTCCCAATGATTCAAGGACCCACGTGTATGTTTTAAGCAATTCCTAGCTGGCTTGAGTTAGCTATCGTAGACTCTGTGGTCAGCAACCAAGAACCATAAATGACATCCTTGTGTCACTTTTGGCTAGTCCAAGGTAAATGGAAATTTGCTGGTACCATCTCACCTACTTCTTTATTTTAGGGGCTAAGATAAATAATATAAACATTGAGCATAAACTGGGCACACAGTAGGCATTCAATAAAAGTAGCTATTATGAGTGTTACTTTGTCATCTTCTATTTACAGCTTTTAAAGAAAAGCCTCCCAAGACCTCTTCCTGAGTCGGGCACTAGGCTAAAGGCAAAGGCTGTCTGGAGGCAGGTACTTCCTTGGAAATGAAGACCAAACACAGCCACTGATGAAATATGACTGGGTCTTTGTGTGTGGCATGTTAAACATTTACCCTGAGTTTTATATCTCCCTATCTTGCAAAAGCACTTACTTCCATTTGTTCTTTGTGTTAACCAGGTCACATGATTTAAATCGCTTTAGCAAAAATAAGTGTTGGGCAGACTAATAAAACACACCTCATATTGTCTGTTCCCAATCCCAGGTGGAGGCAGGAGGTGGTGAGATTGAATTATAGCTTTGTCCTTGGGTAATTTTGTTTTCTTTCTCCTCCTCCTCCTCCTCCTTCTTCATTTTTTTGGTATAATCACAAAACCAATACAGGCTCCTTCCAGGACATTCAAATTGCATCCGCTGTATTAAATAAAAGTGAAAATAGACATCCTCTTCTCTATCCTATCTTGCAGAAATAATCTCTGCTAACTGCAAATACTCCCGTGTTTTAAAACTTTAGCAACAACTGTGATTCTTAGGTAACATGCTGAGTCCCTAAAATCTTTTACTGCAAAGCCTCAAATATCAGTGTTTCCAATACCCCTTGTCCCTGTATTCTCATCGGAGGTCTCCACTGCCACCCACTTAACGGCCTCCAAATTGTTACCTGCATCTTCTATGACTGTCTTCCATCCCAGGCCACATTAGGAGCCATCTCAGCATTTTCCTCTCCTTCCTGTTCTCTTCTTGGACAACTTCAACATCCATATTCTCAACTTGTTGCAGGATGAAACCCAGTGGCCTGATTTTGCCCTAGGCCTTGGCATCAGCGATGGCACTGGGTCTTATCTCCTTCCCTTGTTCCTGCCCTACTCTGTTCTTATAGATACCTCTCAATATCAGTGCCTCTAATGTTTTGTCTGTTCTATCCACCTTGGATGGTACCTTCCACGGTACCCTCAGCCCCATTGGATGACCCATCCCATCACCCTTGCTCTATGCTGTGTGCCAGGCCCTTCTGGGTTCCGCTCCACACCTGCCAGTCTGCTTTTTCAGCTGCCACTCTTATGGTGCAGACACTCATGAAGAGAATGAGAAGAATGAAAGTTCCTATTTCAGCTTCAAACAAACCCCTGACACTATCTGCTATGGTTTGGATCTAAAATGTCCCCCAAAGAATTCATGTGTTAGGAAATGCAGCAACATGCAGAAGTAAAAAATTGGACTGTGAGAGCTATACCATCTGGACTGGGGATATAGTTCAGTTGGTGGAGTGCTTGCCTTGTATGCGCAAGGCCATGGGTTCAATCCACAGTACCATAAAAAAAAAAATGAGAGCTGTAACATCCTCAGTGGGTTAATTCATTTTAGAGATTAATAATTTCATGGAATACTGGATGGCAACTGTAAGCATGTGGGCATGTTGGAGGAAGTCGACTACTGGGGGCAAATCCTTCAGGACTACGTCTTGCTCCTGGATCCTTTTTCTCTCTCTCTGCTTCCCAGCTGTCATGAGCTGAGCAAATTCTCGACTCCACACCCTTCCACCATGATGTTTACCTGATCGCAGATCCAGAGCAATGGAGTCAGTTGACCAGGGACTGGAATTCTTCAACCATGAGCCCCCAAAAAACTTTTCTTCCTCTAAGTTGTTCTTGTCAGGTATTTTGGTCAAGCAACAAAAAGCTAACACACTATCCCCAGTACTGTTTCTTTTCTTTTTTTTTTTTGGTACTGGAGATTGAACTCAGGGGCACTCGAACACTCAGCCACATCCCCAGCCCTATGTTGTGTTTTATGTAGAGACAGGGTCTCACTGAGTTGCTTAGCGCCTCACCGTTGCTGAGGCTGGCTTTGAACTTGTGATGCTCCTGTCTCAGCCTCCCTAAGTGCTGGGATTACAGGCGTGTGCCACCGTGCCCGGCTCCCACTACTATTTCAGTCAGCCCTTGCCCAGTAGCTTTGATGATGCCTCTCCACTTGACTCAAACACTCCTATCACAGCCTCCTGGTAAGAAGACCTTGTAATCTGAGAGGAGCTGGAGACCTGCCCTGAACTTTCTCAGTCTCATGCTCACCCCCAAATACTTCTTCAACCACAGATGTCTTGGATCAGGCACCTCTTAGTCACCATTTCTGATCCTGTCAGACACATCTGTCTTTTATTCCAGCAACCACTATGGTGACCAGCTCTGCCAAGACTCTGAGCTGCTGCACACACAGGCAACCTGCTAGCATTTCTTGCCTCCCATACTAAAGCTTTTCTGCTATGACTGCCTTTAGACTTACAGTATCTTCACAAGTGCAATGGGAAGTGATAGGGACTTAATGAGTGGTCCCTGTGACCAATGAGGACTCAAGCTGATGGACAGATGCCTCCTTCTTTCTCACCCCAGACAGGAAGATGTGTGTCATACAGCTTCTCTGGTGACCCATGGAATCAAGCAACTCAGTAATGTACTCTGTGCTCTCTCTCATGGCTTCACTCTTTCATTTCTGCTTCTTGTGACCACTGTCCTCCATAAAGTACTTGCATGCATATGCATATATTTTTCTTATGGTCTACCCTCTGGGGAAATCAGGCTAAGACACATTCTTTATTCATTCTCTGTTCCAAATTAAATTCTTCCACCTGTGAGCTAAAATCCAGCTCTTGCCAATTCCTAACAGCTTTTCTTCTATAATGGCCATACTTCTTCCAATAAGTACAGTCATGAAAATTTTAAGGAATGTACCCAAAGGGCTTTAAAAATCCCACTTTTTGGAGTACCTCTCCTATATAATTACTTCTATTACGCGGTCAGAACAATATTTGCAGCGTCAAAATGATATCACCAGTCCCCACATCATTTTCAAACACCAAAGTAATTTGTCATCATACACCACTTTGATATTAACATTATGCATAAGTTTACCTGGATCCACAAGGCAGCAGAGTTTCTATTGCTTCCTGATTGTTACAGCATATGCAGCCAATAGTAGAGAATAACAAAGGCATGATATGATACAGATGTTGGGCAGCTGGGTAGCCTTGCTCTCCAAGTAAGTGACTCACTGCTGTACACCAGTTTCTCAGCTGGTTTCCAATGTGTTACAAAATATGTGTCTTGGCAAAATGTACAAATTACTATGTGTCTTGGACCATGAGGGTCAGTAACAAATGGTAAGAATCACCAATACTAAAGCCATAAATGTCAGGCATCTATTGTACTTTCTACCTCTTAATCTCTACCATCAGGACTCTGGACTTCAGAGGTGGACAGACTCCTCATCTTGAAACAAACACACCATAGCTTGATTCTGTAGAGCCACTCAGCAGTCACATAGATCTACAGGCAATGCTGTCTTCTGTGTAACCCATGATTTGCTTTTCAATTTAGGGACTCTTTCTGAACCTTGACCTACTTTTTCTCTCAGTGATGCTGACCATTAGCCACCTTTACTTGGCTCTCCTTTGTTATCCATAAGTCCATGATTGTTTTTGATTATCCATCTGACTTTATCAGTCGCATTCTCTCCTTTCAGCTCCTCTTTCTCCTTCCTTTGGACACTGTCTAAAGTATGGTAATTGACCCTGGTCTTCTTCATGAGTTCTAGACCCTTGCTTCAGTTATGTAAAGGTCACTTCCACGTGAAAAGCAAGTTCAATCCAGACTTAGAAATAGGAGGACTTTGTCCTTGACACTTGGTAATTCCTTTTTGGTTTGAATGTTTCCAGGGAGGAAGGGCTTACCTCCTTACAAGGCAGCCTTTTTCATTTTTGGAGAGCTGTAGTATATAAAATGGTTTCTTATGTGTGGCTTAATCTTGACACATAGCCTGTTTGTGTGCCCTTTAAGATAACATTGGAAAAAATTTTTAAAAAATGCCTTCCCTCTTCTTTCTGATGGCCTTAGTAATACTCTGTTGGCTCATATTAAGCTTTTCCTTGTACCTCCAGCCCCAAACTCCAGAAACATTTTGATTCTTCTTTCTCTTTTAATCCAGGGAGCAAACAAGTCACCAAGTATTTCCAGTTTTATTTTGAAATTTCTCCTACATTCATTTCTTGAACATGTTTCAAGGTGGAAGGATTAAATATTGTAGAAATAACAATTTGTGTCAGATTAATTTATAGAGCTAATACATTGGTTATTTAAGAAATCCACACTGGATTTTTTGAAAGGGCTTTGATGTAAGTATTCTGAAGTTCAAATGAGAATAAAGAAAGAATATTCTAAAAATAAATAATGATAATGGGATTTTGGCCATGTGAGTCATTAAACCCAAAATAACAATCATGAAAATAATGTGGGCCTGATAAGGACATAGATGGAAAAATCAATGGAACAGTATAAGAAACCTAGAATTATAATTACATATAAATACTTGGTATATAAAAGAAGGCAATAGATATTAATGAGGAGATTAAGAATTGCTCAACAATGATTCTTAAGTCACTGGCTATGAATTTGGAGAAAAACACAAATATAGGTTATTACTACATATTAAATTAAGTCTCTATGGGATTAATAAACAAGAAAATAAAGTCATAGAACAATAAGAAAATTAATGGAATAGCAATTAAATCTCTGGGACACTGAGAAATTTTCAAAGTAAGAAGTGATTGATGGTCAACTACTTTGGAAAACATCCTGACAGTTCCTCAAAAGGTTAAGCACAGTGTTATCACATGAGCAGGCCAATTCTACTGTGAGGTAAATCCTCAAGAGAAATGAAAACACACATTCATGCAAAAACTTGTACACAAATGTTCATAGTAGCATTATTCATAATACCTTCCCAAAGGAGACAACTATCTCCATAAACTGATGAATGGATAAATAAAATGTGATATATCCATACAACAAAATATTCATCAACGGAAAAGAATGAAGTACTGATACAGACTGTAACATGGATAAACCTTGAAAATGTTACCTACGTGAAAGAATCCTGCCTGAAACCATCACATATTGTACAATTCCATTTATATGAAATATCCAGAGTACACAAATCCATAGAGACCAAAAGTAAATTGGTAATTGCCAGGAGCTGGGGGTTGGGATGAGATGGGGAGTTACTATTTGTGGGGTTTTCATTTTTTTTGAGGGATGACGAAAAGTTTTTAAAATTGGTAGTGGGGTTGGTCACACAATTCTGTGGATATACTAAAACCGTAAAGTTTTGCACTTTGAATCTTTGAATTATAAAGCATGTAAATGATATCTCAATACAGCTGTTAAAAAAAGAAGCCAGAATATAAATGCATCAATGAGGTTCTCCAGAGAAATAGAACCAATAGGATGCATAGATATAGAATAAAGTTTATTGTGGGGAATTGGCTCACATGATTATGGAGGCTGAAAATCCCATTATCTACCACCCGTGAGAGGGAGACCCAGGAAAGCTAGTGGTATTGTTCTAGCATAACCCCGAAGGTCTGAGAACCAGGATGCAAGTCTAAGTTCAAGTCCAAAGGCCCAAGAACTAGCACTGCTGATGTCTGAGAATCAGAGAGGATGGATGTCTGTTTTAGCTTGGAACTTAAATGTCCCCCCAATCTTTAACCTATATGTTAATAGCAGCCAGTGTGGTGCTATTGGGAGGTGGTAGAATATTTAAGAGATGGGCCTAGTAGAAGGTCTTTAGGTCACTGAGGGTATTCTTTTGGAGAGGACAGTGGGACCCTGGCCCCTTTCTCTTTTTCAGTCCCTGGCCGACTGTGCGGTGAATGGCTTTACTCTGCCATGCACGCCCTGCCAGTATGTGGTGCCCTGCCACAGGCCCAAAGCAATGGGACCAACCACCCATGGACTGAGGTCTCCAAAACCATGAGCAGAAAGAAATCTTTTCTCCTTATAAGTTGATTATCTCAGGCATTTGTTACAGTAATGGAAAGGCGACTGATACAGTGACCCAGCCCAAGCAGAGAAAGCAAACTTGCCCTTCCTTCATGAGTTATTACCTTATTAACCTTGATTGTGCAGAGCCCAGTTTGCAAAATACCTGTCCAAGGGGGAGATGACTCATAGAAAATCTGGGAGATAGATTAGCCGAGATATTTAAACAACCACTGTAATGGGATAGGTCCATTTTATCTGTCTAGGCGGAGAGCCAGTGATTAGGGAAGCTGCTGGGCCTACTTCCAAAATCCTCACCAAACCTGAGCATTCAGCTAAGCATGACGTGTTCCAGGGCACAAATCAGTTAGATGGAGAGGGTTTTGGTCTACATGACTGCATGGGAGTGGAGTCAAGATCAGAGCTCCATCTCTCAAGAGAGTGCCTGGAAAACCAACACGGGCACTGCCCCAACTAGTGGTGCCATCTCTCACTGACATCTCACACTTCTAGTTACTCTTGTGTCTCTTCTAGTTAAGTCTCCACTTCTTGATATTTGCCAAAGTACCTGGTCTAGGGGCATCCCTTCAGATTTCGCTTCAAACCACGGTTTAGACAGCAGCTTCCATACATCCTCAACAGGCCCGTGGATTTCTGGTCAACTGCGCCATCTACTGGTGATACTCGATTCTCACAGAATCAGACCTTAAACCCGGACTCTGATGCCCCAAGGACTGGATAGCACGTTCTCCTGCAGGCTGCTACCTAGGAGCCACACCTTTGGTCCTATTGCTACTAGAAGTTTCAGACTGGTAACAAAAATCGATCCCTGTTAGAAGTGCTGTCCATGAGGCAACAAGAGACTGCTTTTGCTATACAAAGGATGTTGATATGATACAATCAGGAACAAAACCTTCTTGCCTTGGTAAAAGGGGGCCTACTAAGCAAGGGGGTGGCAGGAGAAGACAAATGTTTATTTATCTTCTTCCTAATTCTGACTTGATGTCTTCTAACATGTAATCTTCAAGCGAGATTTGTTTTTCTTTTATAAAGTTCAGAAGTTTATTATGAAAGAAAATAGTAAACCCTTGATATTTCAGATCTTTAGTTACCACTTGTATGACCTGCCCCAAATAATGTCTTTACAAATGCATGGAACTCTACTGGTTTTAATGACAAAACTGTCACAGAAATTAAATTTAAGGTCTGAATTCACGGGATTTAAAAAAAAAAACTCTAGTATTTGAAATACCACTTTGCAAAAATCAGGAAATGCTGCAAATGTGTTAAACGGGCTGATAAAATCAAGATGACAGTTATAAATTTTCCTAGGAAAAAGCATGGTGTAACAGCAACATTACCACAGTAAACCACAAGCTGATAAATCTGCATACCATGATATTTGTTGTGGTGGGTGACTAACGTCCTATCTATACACTGCAGTTTTTCATTGTTTGAAGTAAAAATATCATGGAATTAAAAGACTGTCTAAATAAATTAATAAGTGCAAAAATACTCGTAAAAGGTGATGAAAGAGACTTGCTGTAATGTATATTGTATCTCCAAGAAGACTCTGTTTTGCCATTTCTCATTTCTACAGAATCTTACCAGAAAATTGTGCTTTCAAATTTCATCATTCCATCTATCTTTTTGGTTTCAAGCCTAGAGATTCAGTCCCTTGATCACCTGATTTCTATTGGCCACCCCTGATGCACCGTGCATTTCGGAATGTGAAGCTACAGATAAGACTCCAACCCCGTGGTTTTCTTGATGGGGGCTGTTTGAGGTTCCGTAGGGCAGATGTGCACAGATGAAATGGTAACATGAAAGAGTAACAACTCATTTGCATATGTTTGGTTTTTGGTATTAGTGGTTCCTGAAGTTTATTTTAAAATTTGTACTAATTTTTTATTTGTTCTTTTTAGATATACATGACAATAGAATGTTTTTTTGACATATTATACATACATGGAATATAACATTCTCATTAAGATCCCATTCTTGTGGTTGAACATGATGTAGAGTTGCACAGGTCATGTATTTCTATGTGAACATAGGAAAGTTATGTCTGATTTATTCTGCTGTTTTTCCTATTTCTATCCCCCCTTTCTTCCCTTCATTTCTCTTTGTCTGATTCAATGAACCTCTATTTCGTTCCCCCTTATTGTATGTTAGCATTCGCATACCAAAGAGAACATTCGGCCTTTGGTTTGGGGGGATTAACTTATTTCACTTAACATGATAGTCTCCAGTTCCATTATTTACCAGCAAATGCCATACTTTCATTCTTATTTATGACTGAGTAATATTCCATGATGTATATATATCATATTTTCTTTATCCATTCATCTGTTGAAAGGCATCTAGGTTGGTTCCATAGTTTAGCTATTGTGAACTAAACTGCTATAATCTTTGATGTGGCTGTGTCACTGTAGTATGCTGATTTTAAGTCCTTTGAGTATAAACTGAAGAGTGGGATAACTGGGTCAAATGGTGGTTCCACTCCAAGTTTTCTGAGGAATCTCCATACTGTTTTCCATAGTGGTTGCACCAGTTTGCAGTCCCATCAGCAATGTATGAGTATATTTTTTTTCTCCACATCCTTCCCAACATTGACTGTTACTTATATTCTTGATAATTACCATTCTGACTAGAGTGAGATGAAATCTTAGTGTGATTTTGATTTTCATTTCTCTAATTGCTAGAGATGTTGAACACTTTTTCATATATTTGTTAACCATTCATATTTCTTCTTCTGTGACGGTTCCTGAACTTTTAATTTGTCCTTTCTTTTTTTTTTTTAATATTTATTTATTTTTTAGTTGTAGGTGGACAGAATATCTTTATTTTTATTTTTATGTGGTGCTGAGGATCGAACCCAGTGCCTCACGCATGCTAGGCGAGCACGCTACCACTGCGCCATAACCCCAGCCCCTAATTTGTCCTTTCTTGATTAGGTCTTCCTGATTTTTTTTCTTCTCTGGTATTTTCCAATATTGAATATCCTTCTCTTTCCTTAATTACTAGAATTTCTGAACTTTGTTGGGAGTACATCTGCCAACTGGAGAGCACCTGCCCCTTGTACCTCAGTATACTACAAGAACATCAGTGAAAACAGCAGTGACTACCACTAGCAAAGCAGACAAACAAAAACACTTGTCAGTATTTTTAAAAAATTATGCACATTATTTATTTAATTATCTCCATCACCTGTACTATTATTATCCTTATTTTTCAGGTATGGGAACTAAAGAACAGGGAGTAACTTGCCCAAACTCACACAGTGAGTCATGGAGTTGGGATTAGGGCCAGTTGACTGGCCCCAGAGTCCTTCTCTACTCTGAAATTATAAGGATAGTCTTTATATTTTCTTCTCAAAGTTTTAAAGTTTTGCTTTTTACATTTAGATTTCAACATATCTTTTTTTTTAAAAATGTTTATTTTTTTTAGTTGTAGGTGACAGAATATCTTTATTTTATTTTTATGTGGTGCTGAGGATCGAACCCAGTGCCTTATGCGTGCTAGGCGAGCACGCTACCACTGCGCCATAATCCCAGCCCCTCAACATATCTTTAATACCTGAGTATGTTATGATTTAGGTGTTCATTTCTATGAATTACTGATTTCCACTTATTGATATGCAAGTATCAATTTTCTATATATGTATGGGATAGTTTCTGAGCTCTCTATACTGTTGCTAGGGTCAATATGTTAGTGTTTCCTTCCCAATTCCTCTCTTGAAATCTTTTTTTTAAATATTTTATTAGTTGTTGAAGGACATTTACTTATTTATATGTGGTGCTGAGGATTGAACCCAGTGCCTCACACATGCCAGGCAAGCACTCTACCACTGAGCCACAACCCCAGCCCCTTGAAATCTTTATCCTCAATATAATGTCATTAGGACCTTTGGGAGAGGTTTAGATCATGAGAGTAGAGCCCTCATGAATGGGTTTAGTGCCATTTATCGGAGCTGAAGAGACCCAAATTCTTTCCCTTCTTCCATGTGAAGACAGCATTGAACTATCTATGAACGACAAAGTGGGTCCTTCCCAGATCCCCAAACTGTTGGCATTGTGTTCTTGGACTTCCCAGCTTCCAGAACTGCGAACCAAAAATTTCTGATGTTTATAAGTCATCCAGTTTGTAACATGTTCTTACAGCAGCCCAAGTGGACTAAGATAGTTATAGGTGATTCATCTGCACTGGCTGTGGAATGCTATTCCAGTATGTGACCATAACACAATTTATTTACACATCCTACTATTGATGGCCATTTGGGTTGCATCCACTTTTGACTTTTACAAATACTGAGGCCACAAACATTCTTATAAATGTTTTTTGGTGAACACATGTATATGTTTCTGTTGAGTATGCACTTATGAGTCAGGGGTCAGCTTCAGCAGATCTTGCCCAGCAGTTTTCTAGTCTAATGGATATCTTCTTTGTGAAGTGACATAATTGTCCATAATTTTACTCATCATCTATTATGTTGATTAACTTTTTAAAAATCACTTTGTAGGAGTTTTTTGGTTTTGTTTTTTTTTGGTACTGGAGATTGAACTCAGGGCCACTTGACCACTAAGCCACATCCCCAGCCCTATTTTGTGTTTTATGTAGAAACAGGGTCTCACTGAGTTGCTTAGCACCTCACTGTAGGAGTTCTTTATGCAATTTGGGTCTGAGTTCTTTGTTGGCTACATATATTTCAAATATATTCTCCCATTTAGGTAGCTTAACTTTTAATTCTAAGCAGTATTTTTTGATGAATGAAATTTCTCAATTTTAATGTGTTCTAATTTACTTAATTTTTTTCCTACAATTATCACATTTTGTGTGTCAGTTAAATAATTCTTTGGCTACCTGAATATTATGAAAAAATATTTTCCTGTGCTCTATACCAAAGCCTTTACTGTTTTATTAGATCGAACCTCATGACACTACCAATATTTGGCTTACAAAAATGGCAGTTTCACACAGTTCAGTCTAACACTTTGAACCTACAACTATGTGGAATTGATTTGCACATTTGCTATAAAGTAAGGGGAAATATTTATTTTTAAATTAAATTTCCTCACAATCAGCTTTTCATAAAGTAGCCGACTATATCTGTGTGGCCCTGTTTCTCACTCGGTTCACCATTCTGTTCTATTAGTTCATCTTTTTTGGGGGGGGGGTAATGGGGATTGAACTCAGGGGCACTCGACCACTGAGCCACATCCCCATCCCAATTTTGTGTTTTATGTAGAGACAGGGTCTCACTGAGTTGCTTAGAGCCTCGCTGTTGCTGAGGCTGGCTTTGAACTCGCGATTCTCCTGTCTCAGCCTCCCTAAGTGCTGGGATTACAGGCATGTGTCACCGTGCGGCTAAATTCATCTATACTTAAGCCAATACCATACTGTCTTAGTTCCTAGGGCTTTATAATAGCACTTTTATAAATAAGCCCTAGTTTGCTCTTCGGGATCACCCTAGGATCACCCTTAGCCCTTTATGTTTCCATTTAATTATAGTATCTTCTATTATCTAAGTATTGCTTATATATTTTGATGCTATTTTATGTGATGACCTTAAGTTTAGCATTGTTGCTTTCTTGGAGGGTTGAATTTTAAATTAGAAAGCTGGTTGCCCTCTTTATTGCTATTTTTTCCCGAATTATGACGACTACCTCAGATTTTTTTGGTTCATCTTTGCCTTGTAGATCTTTATTCCTCATTTCACTTTGACTATTCCCTTGCCCGTATGTTTTGGGTTTCTCTTTTGTAAATGGAATATAGCTGAATGTTTAATCCAATCTGTTTTTAACGTGAGAATTTGGTCCATTAATATTTTATTGACGTATTTAGATTTTCTTTCATCATATTACTCTAAAATGGATTCTTTAAATCCCAATCATCCTATTTATTTTTATTCTAAACTTTCTGAGATTTGCTCTTCCATGGCTGGTGGGGCATATCTGACTGGTGCCTATCATTCCCAGCTTGACTGTCAGAAATCTGAAGACTTTATTCTGAATTTGAGGTCATCATCTCATCTGTATTTGTATAGAGATTAATGGCATGTATCCTCCCAGATGATCACCAAACCAGAATACACACCAGGTGGGTTTGCTATCATGAGCTCTGGTCTTCATCTATGTAACCTGAGTCCATGGGGCTGGATTAGGTGACAAAGGAATCATGCATAGGATGTTCAAGATCAAGAGGAAAGAACCCGTTGTAATGAGGGAAATGGCAAATGAGGGCAAACCCAAGGTAGCTTTTTTCCCTGTCATTTGCTTTCCCATAGAAAAACAGCTCCCGGTTGTGCTTCCTTCAATTCACTGTAGCACCTTTTAAAGTAGAAAGAAAAGTATAAAAGCTTGTCCTTTTATACTTAGGAAAGCTAAGTATAAAAAAGTATACTTTGGATCTAAGTATACTTTTATACTTAGGAAAGCTTAAATGTGATTTGGCTTCAAGGAGAGATGATTCTGTAAACATTCGGCGTTACGCCTGCTAGCTGGGGCGCAGTCATGGCGCCGTTGCTGTTCTGCCCGCTAGATGGCAGTGCTTCTCCGCGAACCAAGCCAAGCACTCGGGCTTCCGGGGCCTCACCAGCCGCCCCTAGGAGGGGCTCGGGGCTTGACGCAGCTGCTTTCATTCAAGTTGCCAAATGAGAAGTGGTGCAGGCTTCTGTTTACCTGGAGGAAGGTGCAGAGCCCATGGTCCCCTGAGGCTAGGGGGAAGAGATCTAGGCAAGGGAGGAGAGTGAGTGACACAGAGAAGGGATCCCCGGAAGCAGGTGCCTGAGGATCTTTGGATCTAACTTTGGATTTTAGAATGCAGTTATCTTCCCTTCTTCCTGCTGTCTTGAAAAGAATCTGAATTACAGTGGAAGTGCTGCTTTAGAGTTGCTTGTCACTCAACTAGGAGTCAGTTCATCTTATACAATGCTTATTTCCTTAGGCCCTTGTGCCTCCAGATTGAAAAACAAGACCAGTGACACCAAAATAGACATGTAGATCAAGGATATAGAATAGAAGACACAGAGACAAACCCACATAAATACAGTTATCTCATACTAGACAAAGGTGCCAAAAACATACACTGGCGAAAAGATAGCCTCGTCAACAAATGGTGCTCAGAAAACTGGAAATCCATATGCAGCAAAATGAAACTAAACCCCTATCTCTCACCATGCCCAAAACTGAACTCAAAGTGCATTGAAACCTAGGAATTAGACCAGAGACCCTGCGCCTAATTGAGGAGAAAGTAGGCCCAAATCTTCATCATGTGGGATCAGGTCCTGACTTCCTTAAGGAGACTCCTAAAGCGCGAGAAATAAAAGCAAGAATCAATAAATGGGATGGATTCAAACTAGAAAACTTCTTCTCAGCAAAAGAAACAAACAATGAGGTGAACAGAGAGCCTAAAATCTGGGAACAAATTTTGCCACGTGCACATCAGATCGAGCACTGATCTCCAGGATATATAAAGAACTCAAAAAACTTAACACCAAAAAACCAAACAACCCAATCAATAAATGCACCAAGGATCTGAACAGAAACTTCTCAGAAGAAGATATACAATCAATCAACAAATATATGAAAAAATTTTCAACATCTCTAGCCATTAGAGAAATACAAATCAAAACTACTCTAAGATTTCATCTCACGCCAGTCAGAATGGCAGTTACCAAGAATATAAACAACAACAAGTGTTGGTAAGGATGTGGAGGAAAAGGCACACTCATACATTGCTGATGGGACTGCAAATTGGTGCAACCAATCTGGAAATTGGTGATTCCTTAGAAATCTTGGAATGGAACCACCATTTGACCCAGCTATCCCACTCATCAGTCTATACCACTAGGACTTAAAAAAAACAACATACTACAGTAATGCAGCCACTTCAATGTTTATAGCAGCTCAAGTCACAATAGCTAAACTGTGGAACCAACCCAGATGCCCTTCAATAGATGAATGGATAAAGAAACTGTGGTATATATACACAATGGAATATTTCTCAGCAATAAAAGAGAATAAAATTGTGGCTTTGTAGGTAAATGGATGGAGTTGGAAAACATCATGCTAAGCGAAGTAAGCCAATCCCCAAAATCCAGAGGCCAAATGTTCTCTCTGATAAGTGGATGCTAATCCATAATGTGGGAGGGGGCATGGGAAGAATGGAGAAACTTTGGTCAAAGGGGAGGGGAGGGAAGGGATGAGATATGGGGGCAGGAAAGATGGTGGAATGCGATGGACAACAATGCCCTAGGTACATGTATGACTGCACATATGGTGTGACTGCACATATATTGTGTAAAACCAGAGAAGTGAAAAGTTGTGCTCCATTTGTGTACAATGAATCAAAATGCATTCTGCTGTCATGTAAACTTAATTAGAATAAAAAATATGTATTAACGAAAAGAAAAACAAGACTGGGTAAAGCTTTTTGGAACATTACTTTTAGTATTGCCAGTTTTCATCAATAGATATTTATGGGGCTAATTCCACTAAAAAAAATTTGTGCTAGCTACTGGGTAGATACAAGGAGTTCTTGGCAGTTACTGAAGAAGTACTGTTACGCTGTTGTATAATCATGTAACTCATCAAAATGACACAGCCAGCCCCCTATCTGTGAAGCAGTCATATTTTTAAATTTCTGGAACTCCAGACACATTTTCCAATTAAAATGATTTATGTGGTGATTAGTTTTCTTAGTTAACCCATAATATCACTTCTTATTAATCATTTTCCTTTATCATTTGGGCAATCTACAGTTGTTACAAATGTATAAAGAAAAATAGTGTAATCTCTCCAAATTCCATTTCCAGATACAGACTTTGTTAACATTCTGGTGCCAATGTCTTTCTCTGTACAAGGCAAAAACAACAACAACAACAAAAAAAAAGTCATATATTTGAATGATCAGGAGCATTTCCCTTTGTCAATAAAAATTCTTCAAATATGTGAACACCAGAGTAAGACTCCTTGATTGGATTTCTGGAACTAATGCTGAGCTCAGTTTCTTTATCTACACGGCAGAAGTGACGAGGATCTCTGCCCCATAGTCTTATTTGAAAATGAGATAATGCATGAAATGTGTTTACTTACCATAGTGCCAGGCATGTAAGAAATGCCCAGTAAATGTGAGCTTTTGTGTTGTTATCACCTGAACTTTTCCTCTATTATAAAATTATTTCAAAAAGTTTGGAACACATGCAGTAGAATAAACAAGAACATGAAAATCTCCTGTAATCCCACTGCCCTAAGGTAACCTAATATATTTGTAATGCTTTTCTTGTTCATCCAAATAGGGATTTATACTATATAGTTTGGTTTTGTTTTCTTTTTTATTTTGCGAGGGGGAGGAGGTTACCTGTGATTAAACCCAGAGGTGCTTAACCACTGAGCCACATCCTCAACCCTCTTTTGTGTTTTATGTAGAAACAGGGTCCCACTGAGTTGCTTAGCACCTCGCCCATTGCTGAGGTTGGCTTTGAACTTGGGATTCTCCTGTCTCCGCCTCCCAAAGTGTGGGGATTATAGCTCTTTGTGTATTATTGACATTATTTTCTGTGTGAAAATGGCTGTTCATATATGGAGAAAGATGCCTGAAACTCAATAAAGCAGTTACTTCAGTGATTTCACATATTTCTGGGTTGTTGAATGGGTCTGGTGAAGTGTTGAATCAAACATGCCAAGGGCCACAGTTTGCAGTTACAGAGGCCACAGGTCTGTCCTCTCATGTCCCCACATGTCCTCACCTGCTTACAGTTGAAAATGCAGGAAATCTGCTTTAAAGTGTGTTAACCACATTCACTTCTGAGAGCACGTTTGCTGTTATAAGTTGTTCTCTACCAGTTTACCATGTGCTAATGAACCCCAGAGCAAAATTAAAATGTGTTTTGTAGTTTGCTCTATTAATGAAACAATTAGTGACAAATCATGTCTCAATATATCTCAAAATCACTTCTGATAACATGTTTTGGCACAAGATTGGGTAATAATAGGCATGCCAAACAGGCAAAAACTATTAAAAATCACCAAATGATAAATAAAATAAAGTCTAGTAATGTAAATATATTGCAAATTAACTTGATGTAACTTTTATTTCCTAGTTCCTATCGTACCTGAAAATTACATTTTATGATAATCTCTTTGAATACGTAATTTTTAAATAAATGAAGCCTTACTAAAAGGTCCTGATTTCTTGAGATATTAAATGGCTGCTTAAAATCATTTGCAGTTACTATAACTCAAACACAACCTTTGTAACATTGTACTGGATGCCAAGGAACGAAACAAAAAAATCAATCACAAAGCAGATTATATTGAATTCAGGGGATTCATAATCATAGAATCACGTTACATCTTTGGAGAAGGGAAGGAATGCAAATTAATATGGTATCATGTGAGAATACAAAAATCCTAAGAACCTAAACCTGAAATATGAAGTTTCTCTATTTAAATAAAGAGAGAAGTACCTTTTCATTTTTGCTTGAACTTTTTTCTGGGTTAATTGTTGTTTTACTTTTTTACAAAGCATACCATAATCAGAAGGCAAAAAACAAACAAACAAAAAACAAATACAAACGCATGAAACTTTTTCATCAACAGGCTAATAAATGTTAGAGCATTCTGTGTGTGTGTCTTTTCAAGTTTGGAAAAAGAAACATTCATTCCTTTGAACAAACAACTTATTTTCATTGACTAGCAAAAAATACTTAGGTCCTATTTCATCATTGCCTGCGCCAGGTAAACTGGGAAACAGCAGGATTTGGGCTTATTTTAGTTGATTCAGTGTAGCTGGGAACACCTCTTTTGGAATTAAATTGTTGCTGGGATTGAACTTGAACTGGGATCCCCTGTTCCCCAACCATGCTGAGAGGCACTGGCCCCTCAGGATGACCTGGCCACCCGTGTTTCCCCTTGCAGGTGGGCTTTCCCTATCCAAAATGCTGAACCATCATCTCCTAGGAGGCTGACTGTGTTGTGGCTTTAGGGTCAGGCAGTCCTGAGCTCATTCTGTTCTTCCACAAGCCTCCCGGGTGATTCTATCTCCCTGAACCTCAGTTCTATAAACCAAGGCGAAATAGCATCGACCTCACATCTAAGAGACTAGAGGGTCTCGTGAGATAATGAGTAAAATGGCTGGCAAAATGTTTAGCTATGCTTAGTAGGTGTAAAGTAAAAATTTGACTTTTGTAGACTTCTAGCATTTAAGCTGGCTCCCACGACTTTGAATGAGTCATGATTTCCCTAAACCTCTGTGTTTAGACCTGTAAAACTAGGTCATAAAGTTCTATCAAGATAAAAATGGTGAACATGCTTTGTAAATGGTAAGACATTAAATAAATTGTGCAAATGTATCTTTGGTACATTTTTTTTTTTTTTTTGCATTCTTCCTGCAAATGAAAAAAAACCAAGGCTCATGTAGGATGAAATACAATCATACAGGTAGCATGTGAACCAAATATAACCATAATGCTATCTTCAAATAGTGTTAGGGTTAGGATTGTAATGTCCCCCAAAGTCTCATGTGTGAGGACTTAGTCTCCAGAGCAGCAGTTCAGAGGTGAAGCCTCTGGGAAGTGATTGGATCAGGAGGGATCTGGCCTCGTGGATGGATTCCTCCACTGGTGGGTTCATAGCTGGTGACATTTTTGGGAGGTGGTGGAAACTGTGGAGGTGGGGCCCAGCTGGGGGAAGTTGGTCACTGGGGCTGGGCCTTTGAAAGTTATATTTGTTCTGGCCTCCTTCTCTCTTCTATTTTCTGGCTGCCATGAGGTGAGCAGCTTTCCTCTGCATGCCCTCTCTGCCATGATGCTCCGCCTCACCATGGGCCCATAGCAATGGAACCAGCTGACCAAGAACTAAAAATTCTGAAACCATGAGTCCAAATAAATCTTTCCTCCTTAAAGTTTTTCCTAGGTATTTTGTCACAGCAATAGATAGCTGACTGATGCAAATATAATACTTAAATGTTAATACTCAAATGTTATAATTTTAATACTAATCCTCATATAAGATATAGTACTAATCTTCACATATTATGATTATATTATTATACCATACTCAAATGTTATACTAAAATACTAATACTCAAATATTATAATTAAAACACCATTCTCAAATATTATAGCATTATACAAATATACAAATACATATATTGTACTTAAAACACTACCTTATCTCTTTGTTTTGTGATTTGCCATTTATTTCCAAATTATGCTTCTGCCTTCTGGACCTATGATTCTGCTGGATCAGGACACAACTGCCTCAATAGCTCCTCATGGGACCATGGTGCACAGTGACCTGGTCCCAACTGCTTTATGTGGACAGACCCCCCTTGTCTGCATTCTGCCGCCATTGATCCAAGACAGGAGAAGTTTTGCTTCATCTCTGATTTTCCTGCTCATTCCATTCAGGTTCCATGGTCCCCCCTCATTTCTTGATCTATTTGGGTGCTCTGAGATAGTAACATTGGTTTTCGATGAAGTATGTTCACTGTTCAATGATGGTTTATTGTTGTCAAGTCTTAAACTTATTGTTTTCCTTGAGAATAGGAATCATGTTTTAAGAAGTGTTTAATAACACCTAATAAATACTTGTCCATTAGTTAATTGACATCTATCCCCCACCAAGCCTCAGTTTATCATTAAAAAAAAATGTCAGTCACCAAATTTGTCTCTTGCCTTCTTTATAATCTAACACCTACATGACCAAAAAGGACCAGGGGAGAAGGACTGGGCACCAGATCTGAATAAACCACCATGGATAGATATATTTCAGAACAAAAGCCGAAACTTGGATTTTTGTTTTTTGGGAGCTCACTTCCTGCAGAATCCTCCAAACCTTTCACACATACATGCTATTTTAAAGTTCATCTTGGTTTTTCTACATGGTATGATCTTCTCCCACCGCCCCTACCTTGGAATTTGCATTCTTTTTTAAAAAATTGGCCTTAATATTGTATAAAAGCTCCTCTGTTTTAAACAAGAAAACATGTGGAAAATCTTCAGACTTCATTAGTGATTAAACAACACAATCAGCAACAACTTACACAATTAGCTGAGATGGTTTTTTAAATATTTTTTTAGTTGTAGATGGACACAATATCTTTATTTTATTTATTTGTATGTGGTGCTGAGGATCAAACCCAGTGCCTCACACATGCAAGGCAAGCACTCTACCACTGAGCCACAATCCCAACCCTAGCAGACATGTTTTTAAATAAAATTTTGCTGTGCCAATGAGGTTTTGGCAAAATGCTTCAACTATATGTACCCAGTTGCAGTGTAACTTGGTTCAACTACTTTTAAAACCAGGAAGTAATTAGGATCGAAGAACCATTAAAAAATTCATATTTTTTGATGCAATAATCCTATTTCTTAGAATCCATCCTAGGCAAAGAATGCAAAAGAAGTTAAACCTTTGTGTTTGAAAATATTCACTATAATCTTTGTTTTTAGTACAGAAAATTTGGAATAGGCTAAAAATTAAAACAATTTGTATGGTTTGCAATTCAGGAACACACACATCAGCTCCTTTGATTCTATGGTAACACATCAGCTCCTTTGATTCTATGAGAATCAGGCACTACAGCCAACTTCCTAGATAAAAGACATGTTCAGAGTGGGTAAGGTTCCCAGATCACACTGCTGGAAATAGAACAGAAGTGAGGCTTTCTGATTCCAAAGGCTGGGCTGTCCTGCCTGAATATAACGTCCTTTTCCATATATGTTCAGCAGCAGGGCAAAGGTTGACTACATGAACTTGCTATGAGATGAATATCTAGCCATTAAAACAATCATTTAAAAAGGAACATAGCAATATTTAAAAATGCTTGGTGAAAAAAAGTACAAAAAAAATCACATCTTGGCTATGATTATTACAAAAATTAGGTGAGGCTGGGGCTGGGGGCTCAGTGATGGAGCGCTTGCTTAGCATGCATGAGGCACTGGGTTCAATCCTCAGCACCACATATAAATAATAAATGAATAAAATAAAGATCCATCAACAACTAAAATATTTTTTAAAAATTAGGTATGGTAGTCAAGGACTAGAAGAAAAAGGGAAAAAATCAAAATCATTGAGAAGTTTGTTGTTACTTCAGTAAGATTATTTTTATAATTTCATATTGCTTTGACCCATCTGAATCATAACTTTAGTACAATCATAAGTTTCTTAGGGAAAATAATGTATACAGGAAAAATATTGTATACATTGTATTTCTTAGGAAAAATAATGTATACATGGTTCTGCTGGGTTGTACTCACTTTGGGATTACTACATATTAAGTGCCTAGCCGTGAAAATAAGGTTTTTCCTGGAATTATGGACCCATAAAGTAACATAGGTCTGTGAAGGAAGGGGAAATGCTGGTGGCAGAAACTGGACCCACAGTCACCAGGCCATGTTCTGGCTGCTTCATTTCAATGACACTTGGGAAGCAAACCTTGTGTGGATCCCTGAGAGGTTGGACCTATTTGTGAGGCTGACAGAAGGGGTTAGGGCTTGCCAAATGAGCCAGGCTGGGGGAGCCCACACTGTGCTCATCTTGGGGGATTAAAGCTGGATTGTGAAGGAAACATTCCTTCCACCCTCCCAGCCCCCCAACTCCTGCTCTTCAGGTCCATTCACAAGGCTCCTTCCAAGAAACCTTGGAGAGAGTGCCTTGTACTCATTGCCCTCACGGTTGACGCAGCTACCCACACAAGAGGGCTTCAGGAGGTGGATGAAAACCAAGTAATAGAAGAAGTCCAGGACCAACACTGCAAAAATCCTACAGGGACCCTGGGGCAAGGGAAGATATCTGCAGTGTGGAGTCCTCTGGCCCTGCTCCACTCACATTCTGACTATGGACGGCACTTGGTTATTTCCTTATGCCTTCTGCTAACCAAGCACACTGTGCTTACTGTTATTTCTCACTCTAGCTAGTTTCCTATCTTTCCCATATGAGGTATCTTTTGTCTGGTAGCATCATTTGCAACCTCTTTAGCAAACCGACATGGATATTTGGTTTTCCTTTTTTTACTAAGAATTATGCCCTTCCAGAAGCAGCCACATAGAATCTGCCTGAATACCATCAGATTAAGCTAGTATATTGATTGAGGTCATTTTAATATTCCCTTGGTGCGACATACTGGAACACAGAATGTTGAACAGAAGTGTTGGAAGGCTGGGAGAAAGCCATATGGAAATAGTGTCTGGAATAAAGGGCTGCAAAATTTTTAGACTTTTGCTTAGACCTATATGTTCTTCAAAGTACTCCTTTCTTTTATAAAAGGAAACTACCATATAGTGCTTTGAAAATAAGAGGCATTCAATAGGTATATGTTGCAAGTTGAATAAATGAGTGACTCAGGGTATCTGAGCATACACTTTCATGTCAGATTGCCTGAACTTTGTCACTTACTATTTTGTGACCTTGAAAAGTTACTTAAGCTCAGTTTCCTCATATAAAAAATGGAGACACTTATAGTGCTTACCTCACAGGGTTGTTCTGAGGATTAAAAGCCTTAATGTATGCAAAGCTGTTAGATTGGGATCTATCACAGGATACATACTATATAAGTGTGAGCAAAATTACTATTATAAATTGCTTATAGCCAATAAATACTAGAGGTATTAATAAATAGCATTCCCTTTCCTATAGTGCAAAGAGAACAGAAATGCCAGTGCAGAGAGGTATAATTTTGATTATTTCTACATATTATATATCCTTAAGAAAACATTAGCATATAGATTCCAGAGTGTATTAAAATGCAAAAATCATAGGAATGCAAGGATGGTTTGATATTATGAAATTTGTTACCATAATTCACTATATTAAAGGCAACAGATAAAACCTCCATGATTAATTTTTTGGATTCAAAATTTTTTATCAAAATTCAATAGCCTTGGGCTGGGGCTGTAGCTCAGTGGTAGAGCACTTGCCTAGCATGCGTGAGGCACTGGGTTCGATCCTCAGCACCACATAAATATAAAAAAATAAAATAAAAGTATGAAAATACAATAACATTATTTTTAAAAAATTCAATAGCCTTTTATTTTATTTATAATTAGGAATAGATCCTAGGCACAATAAATTCACATGTAAACAGATACATGCATATTGATTGAGAAACAATCATGATTCTTCATGGTAAAATGCTAGAAGCATTTTCCCATTATCAAATATAAAGCAATATTGGCCACTATAAAAACTGTTATTTAATATTGTTCTGAGAGTATTAGCCATTGTAATTAGATAAGAGAAAACAAACTGTAAATGTGGAGAGGGAATTATTTGCAGATTATATCATGTATCTCTGAAATGCACAAAAATAAACTGAAAATATGTTAGAAACAAGATAACTAAGTAAAGTGTATTAACTATAGATAGTTATAAAAAAAAATCAACAGGTTTCTATATATGGTGGGGTGAAAGTGATCATTTCCAAGTCTGATAGGCTGGATGAATGTTTTTGTTTTTTTTCTTCTGAAAACCAGACCCCCTCTGCTCTGAGCCGTGGCCTGTAACAGGATGAATTTCTGTTGGATCAGCTGATGTGGTGACTTGAATGCAAAGCAATTCTTCATCAAGGTACACCTTTTTGTTGCTTCTGATTACCTGCTGGCAGCAGCTAAAAGTGTATCTTTTATATGTGTGCCATGTGTGTCAAATCAGAGTCTTTGAAGTTGTTCAAATAAAGAGGATTAGGCATAGTTCTAGGGATATATAAAGATTAAGTCCAAAGAAGCAGAGTTCATATGGCTTCATGCATGTTAACCCAGTATAGACACATTTTCTTGTTGTAGCATGGGTATTTCATGCACTGTTTGCCTTGAAATAGTCACAGATGTAATCAATTCTTTGTGATACCAGACCTCTTGTGTCTGTAAAGAAATAAGTTATTTGAGCATTGTCTTAATAGCCTATCTAATACAGAGTGGCAGGACAATTCAATCAGCTATTTCTCAGACCATTAAATTTATATGTAACCTCCGTATGTTGCTTTTAAGCTTTATTTTCTGATCTCCTGCTATTAAAACTAATGGGTTGTTTTATCGAGATTAGTGCTATGTAATAGTTTGTTTTTCCCTCTAAGATGTGTTTTAAGAGCTGAAACTATATTTGACAATATTTTTGAAACCATGTTTATAATATATATGGTGACACAATATGGTTACATGCATATGTTTGTAGAAAGTTTTAGTTTAACGAAGTGTCATTTAAAAAAAACAAGATTATTTTAAAAAATCAGTTTTAAAATGTCCAAGTTCTTTTTGTTGCTTTCATACTAGATACTTGATAATTACATAAAATGCAAAATAACTAAAAAATAGAAAACTTTTGGGGCTTCCAAATACACCACATAAACAAAGTTCTAGAAGAGAGGTTAAATTTTACCACAAAATTGGTAAATCCCTCAAACTTTTTAGAAAAATTAATTTTTGATCATTGTTACCTTTTAAAAAAATTCTTTGTTACAGGGGATGCAAAAAATATTCCTTGAGTAATCTCTTTTAGTATAACTAAGAGCATTGAATTTATAAAAATTAAAAATATATAGATTGATTTAAGAGCTCCTCCAATAAAATTTCTGGTTAAAATTTTTTGTAGACACATCTTTACTTCCCTTATTTCTACCTCTTCCTTCATTGGCTTTGGATCAACTTTTAAATGTAAGTTTTTTTAGTTGTTTATATGTTCTGGATATCAATGCCCTTTCTGAGAAGCAGGTGACAAAGATTTTCTCCCATTCTGTAGGCTCTCTCTTCATGTTTTGTTTACTTTGCTGTGCAGAAGATTTCTATGCCATTCCACTTATTGATTTTTGGTTTTATTTCTGTGCTTTAGGAGTCTTGTTAAGGAAGTTGATTCCTGTGTCAACATGACTTTCTTCTAGCTGTTGCAGGGTTTCTGGTCTAATTCCTAGGTCTTCAGTCCACTTTGAGTTGATTTTTGTGCAGGGTGAGAGATGAAAATAGAGAAAAGATCAGTGGATACAGGAAAGGGATGGAGAGGAAGGGAGGAGGGACAGATAAGGGAAGAACAGTGGAATGAATCTGACCTCACCTTCCTATGTACATGTATGAATATCCCACAGTGAATCTCACCATCATGTACATCCACAAGACACTAATTTAAAAGAAACTATAAATAAGTAGCAGAAAGATCAGTAGTGTGGAGGGAAGGGAACAGGGGGAGGGAAAGGATAATTACTGGGGACTGAATTAGAGCAAATTATATTCCATGGCTTTATAATTATGTCAAAATGAATCCTAATGTTATGTATAACTAAAAAGAACCAATGAAAAATGACTGAATAGGAAAAATAAATAATTTACAAAATAAATAAATATTAAAAAATATAATAATAAAAGTATTTCTTTTAAAAAGTGTTATATTCCAAAATATAATAAAAGTATTCCTCTGTTGAATTTTAAGTTCCTTCCCTCCTCCCATCTAACAAATATTTATTGAAAACCCACTGTGTGTCAGGCGTATGTACCCTAGGCTTATAGTAGTGGCCACTATTCCTGCCCTCATGGAGTTTATGTTCTGATTATAGTGGAGACAAGAAACTGGTGATTTAAAAAATCTTTTCAAGTCCATCAGATGTTCAGTTGGTTATAAAAAGACAGGAAAAGAGAAGAGAGCTCACATACCTTGCTAATGTAAATCTTTTGTAGAAGTAAGGTGTTCTGTGACATAGTAAGGTGTTATCTCCCTGGTTATGTGGCACCAGTGGACAAAGAAATCCTTCCCAGTCACAGTTCTCATCTCGTGAGTCATTGGATGTGAGTAACAGGCAGTGGAGATTTGCCAACAGCTTTGTACCAGTGTAAGGGTCACTCTGGGAAGAGAATTTGCTGGGGTCAAAGGAACTTGCCTTCAAACCTCACTACTTACTATGAAATGAGGACACTTACTTGATTTTTCTACCTAAAATGGGCATATTAATACCCCCTTAAAGGAGTATCATTAAGTCACTAGTTTAAAATAATTGATATATAGTACCTGGCAGATGGGAGTTACTTTACTCAAAGTTTCCATCCAGTGGCAGAAGCAGAATTAGAATGTGTGCCCCCACACTCTGGAGCCAGCCCTTGGTCTTGTATGATGTTTGCAGTTAGCAGTCTCTGGTGACCTTACCCACCGGAGACTAAACATACTCATCATCTATTAAGAAGACAGTGACCACTATACTTCCTCCTTGACCCTCTGGGCCTCAGTTTCCCCCTGATGTCAGAAGAGGGAGTTGGGCAGGAATCCAGGGCTATTTCAACCATGTAATTCTGCAACGCCAGGTCCTGGTTTGCCTGGGATGGAGACTTTCCAATTTAGAGCCTATGGGTGCTAAAACTGGGAGAGTCCTGGCAATTGGGCTGACTGTCCACCTGACTCCAGGCTTCCTCCGCATCTGATTCCCGCCATCATCTCCCCTGGCGTACCACTAAATACAAAAATTGAACCTAGTCCTGCAAAAGAAGAATGCAAGCATAAAGTTAGCAAGTAAATAAAACATAGCCCTGCAGTGTTCCCACCTCATCCTAGCTAGACAGCTTCTGACCAGCCATCTCAGTGCCTAAGGAACAGTCAGACATTCTCCTCTCAGTGCTCAGTGTCTCCGTTCACCTCAGTGAACGGCACCTCCATAATCTCATCACCTAGCCTTGATGGGAATGAATATTCTCCAGTGAATGTAAATGCAAGTTTCTTCTGTTCCTCCTCCTCTTTGTTTTTATTCTCCTTCTCATTATGATTATCATTACCACCAAAGGCAGTCCCTACAATGGGACAGTGACAAAAGGAGGATGTTTTGATTGGGAACTGAGGCCATACACATTGCTACTGCTCCCTGGAGGGGTGCTCAGCTCTGCCAGCCCCAGTTGAGATATCACTTACCCATGCGGGCTCTTTAGGGCCAGGGCCTGTACAACATGTTTACAAGATGTGTAGCTATTAGCAACATCTTACAGCTCACGCTAATTAACGAGGAGAGCGGCTGATGAAGCCTGGCTCTAAAGACAGCCAAATTGCATCAGTGTTTGGGTCTTAAATTGATACCAAAAAAATAGCTCCCCGCAGGTGTGTTTTGAGTAGCACCTTCCCCCAGCAGGTTGGTTGTTTGCTACGCTTCAGCTGCGGCATAGCCCAAAGTGGCCCAAAGCCAGGGTTACAAGTTTATTAAGGTCATTTAAATTGGTTAAGCACAGCCATTACTTTCGCTGAGCCATAAAGATGAGACACATGTGCCAGGGCCCATCAGTCCTACTCCAGAAGCAACCTGGGGGTGCAGCTTCACAGATTGTGTTGGAGGAGCTCACTCCCAGGCAGTCTTTTTCCTTTAAAATGCCCATGACTCAAGCAAGAACTCTACGTTTCTCACTTTTAGAATGGAAGTCTTTTCATCCTGCCATTTCTGGGCCAGAGATGAATTCTGCTATATTTCTTGCCAGAAAGCTTATAAGTACTTAAAATAAAATCACCCTTTTAGTTAAATACTAGTTTCTTCATCAGACCTTCACAATTGTTCAGTCCTGTTCTTTGAAGTTTTACAGTAACTTGGAGTTTTGAGGTTGCGCAAATTGCTAGTATCATGGATTTTATTATCTTGGCTACTTCGTTATCTATTGTTTTTTGCTCCTTGGTGGAACGGTGGTGAGCTCCCAGATGCACCTTTTATCAAGGGTAAAATACCACTGTACGATATTGTATGGTTCTACCAGAGTTAAGTTAGCTGGGATTAAAAACCAGTATTTCCCACTCTCTGAGGGAAAGCCTGTGGCATTTGCCCAGGATGAGGCTGTAGGACTTGTTGGCTCATTCTCAGCACCGTGGAAGAGATTCCAGTGCTACTGTGAAGTTGATTCAGCAGCACCCAGGACCTCTTTCAGGTGCGTTGCAACACACCAGCAACAGTGGCCACTCTTGGGCAGAAGGGGAAGGTGAAGGAGGACAGGGGTGCAATGACAAGACTTGGATTGTTCATTTTTATCCCCTCTGGTCTCTTTTGAATTTAAAAAAATCATGTCTTATCTTTAATAATAGTAATATCATAAAAGAATCATTTTTTCAGGCTGGCATTCAAAAATGCCCTACTGTCTTGGCTGTATTTGCCTTTAAGCAGAGATAGAAGGAGGCTATGGACATAGGGCTGCCTCCTAGGGGTGGTGACAACTGTCGGGTTAGAAGTAACAGACCAGAAAGTGGGAGCTGCCTGGTGGCAACCCCTGCCACCCCGCAGCAAGGGTGGCCAAGCCTTCTTATTTTGAGAGAAAGAGTTGCTGTTGGAAGACGATGAGAAGATGGCTTTGATACCATTCTAAGCTAGGCTCACAGGGGCAATTTGAGGATTGCTATTTGCTAATTACACACTGGTGAGCCTCATGCTCCTTGGAGGAAAGGCCAGCCACATCAATGCAAAATAGCAACCAAACATTGTTCCTAATGTTGCCTAATGACTTTTCTCTTGAAATTCAGTCTCAGGCTGGCCTCACCTTCAAGGGCTTATCAGCTGTGCATCATCAACTCTGAGAGTTCTTCTGGAACCTCCAGAAACTGACAGCTGGCTTCTCTGCAAGGCTTTTCATTGTTTCTCTCCTGATTGCTAGGGAAAACTCTCCCTCCCTTTCAGCAGGTCTTTTAACCCCGTGTAATTATTTCTATCTTGGTTCTAAAACAACCCCAGTCTGCTTTTGCCTAATAGGACAAAAAGTCAATTTCTCAGTCTTCAGCATCCATCCAGGTGGGAAGAAGCAAGCAGCTCTCTCTCCACCATGGTTACTGTCCCATGATGGCACAGGAAAAGAGGGATGGCCAATTTCCTCCCTCCCATTATGATTCCATCTACTTTCCTCCACATCTCACATCCTGGCCTTGCTTCCGACAACAGCAAGCCTGTGTGATGAAAAGCAACCACTCTTATGAGACATTGTTTTGCAAAAGCAAATACCCTCAATGTGTTGATTTAGAAGGTTTCAGGGGAGCCTCGATGAGGCGGCTCGTGCAATGCCAGGCTAACTGTGTCTGAAAGAGGACCATATGCTGCCTTTACAACATCCCTTTGGTGTTTAATTTGATGAAACAATGTGCCATAATCAGCCGTGAGGACAGAAGCTGTGATTGATGGAGGTCGGCTCACGTGGTACAACTCTGATTTCAATATCACCATGCTAATCCTATCATCCGCTTGAGTTGGCTTGTTTTGGGCTATCTTCAAAAAAGTTATTTCTTTATTGGTCAAATTGCCATGAGGTCTGGAAGATTTAATGTATCATAAAACTCATTAAATATCCAGCTTGGCAGCCCCCACTGCCTGCCGGGCGGTGTGCTGGCATATGGGGAATCCTAGCTGAAGACTCCAGCATTCATTTAAACAGCACCCAGCCAAGGCCTCGAGGGACAAATCCAAAGTGCAGAGAAGAGTGTGCTGGAAGCCAGCTCTCCTCCAGCTTCATCAGGCACATGGTTCATTGGAGGTCTTTACTAAAATGCAGATTCTGGTTCAGCAGCTGGAGGGTGGGGGCTGAGATACTGCCTTGCTAACCAGGTGATACTGATGCCACTGGTCCAAGGGCCACGCTGGCTAGAGCATCCTGAGAACATCCAGTAACAGCAGCCAACATTTACCAACCACATGACTGTGTTGTAAGTTCTGTACCTATGTGTCACTTGTGTTCATCCATTTGATCTTTACTTTCAGCCTCACGAAAGAGGTATGAATAGTATTATCTTCATCTCATAGACCAAGATACGAGGGCACAAGCTAAATAAATAACGACTGAAGCCAGACAACTATTAAGTAGTTGAAATAAAATTCAAAGCTGAGTCCTCTGCTCAGCCTAGTTGTTTGGTTTTTAACCTCTATACCATGTTTCTTTTCACCTAGTACTAATACCCTGGTCCCATCTGTACTTACAACAGTGTCTGTTATGTAGGTCCTCTGTGGGTTTGCACTGGGCAAAATTACACAATTCAGGAACTTCAGGCTTCTCTTTCTGTGTCCTTTTCTCTGCCTAACTGGGATGCCGATAACACTTGAAATTTAGAGTCACTTGAATCAAAGCAATAGGTAGCCCAGGTCCTAACCTGAGGCTCGGGTTAGGACTGTAGCAGCTCATTGCCTGGTTGTGTCTTAGCCCGTTGCGTTGAATGGTACTTGGAAGAAGATTGTTCTGGCAGCCACTGCAGAAAGGGAAGGGCTAAGAGGCAAATGTCAGAGGTTGCTGGGGTGGGTTAGGGCATGTTGGAAAACCTGTGATAGTAAAGCAAGTGCGTCTTTCCTACAACCTGTTTTAATTGACATTCCTGCTCGCCATTCATTTTACCCTCAGGCCATGAATTAGGTAGAGTCTTCTCAAGTCAATACACTTTCATGTGAAAGATGTGGTTTCGATGTGACATTTAACTTTGGTTTCCTCATCTGTAAGATGAGGAAGGTAGACACCCAGACCTGATGCTGGATGCATTGTCTTTCCTGGAGATGCAGCACTGGAGTGAGGTTATTTACTAAGCTAAAATAGTCACCCTCTGCTTTTCAGTGGCCCTTTTGAATGTCTAATAAGACATAGTATTTTTCTGCTTCAACCAAGTGCGATTGCTCAGAAACCTCATGAGAATTATACAGGCATCCCTTAGTATTTGCATGTGGATACCAAAATCCACAGATGCTCAAGTCCCTTATAT
This sequence comes from Geosciurus inauris, assembly GCA_004024805.1. Taxonomy (NCBI): domain Eukaryota; kingdom Metazoa; phylum Chordata; class Mammalia; order Rodentia; family Sciuridae; genus Geosciurus; species Geosciurus inauris. Next base: position 109,678 of record PVHX01000365.1, on the reverse strand, counting down.
AAAATAGAGCAGTATTTCCATATAACCTGTGTACATCTTCCCATATACTTTAAATCATCTCTATATTACTTATAGTAACTAATACCAATCTTGGTGCCATGTGAATAGTTGTTATATTTTGTAGGGCATAATGACAAAGAAAAAAAATCTGTACATGTTCAGCACAGATGACATTTTAAAAAAATATTTTCAATTCAAGTTGGTTAAATCTGTGGATTCAGGACCCACAGATACAGAGGGTAGACTATATATGAGTGTGTGGGGGAGGGAATATATATTTATATATGTGTATATATATTTGTCTATATTTATATGTGTATATATTTATATAAGCATGTATATATATATGTATATATAGACACACATAAATGTTTTCCTTTTTTTAAGAAAAGTATATATTTTTATTTTATTGCTGGACTAGACAAGGCACCGTGACACATATAAATTAGTTATTCATCACAACAGTGAGAGAGACTGTTGTTCCCATTTTACAGATGGGTGGGGAAGCTCTTAAAGTGAGACATGCCTGAGGTCACTGGGAAGCTGAGCCTTTGCCACTGCAGAAGATGGTACATGTAGGTGGACAGCACTCCCACCCACAGAGACCTGCCTGGCTGCTCACCTTTCCTGCTACAGAGGTGGCTTGCTTTCTTCCCCTTCAGCTCCTTTTTAGTGCAAGAAGGCTTTGTGTTTCAGCCTACAGCTGAACAATGCTCTACCAGCAGCTTTTGTTTCTCATGGGAATAAGACAATAAGCAGCCCCAAGTGTTCATCCGTTTCTCTTCAACCTCTGTGCAGAATTTGGGTCAGCTTTAGCTTTCCTCACCCTGTGCTGCTGGTCATCTTAGTGGGTTGTGTGGAGAAGCCTGCCCCACACACTTGATTCCCGACCCCCTCACTCTCTGATGGCTTTGCACGGTAAGGGAGTCATTGCAGGATAAAATCTGCCCAGGAATGGCATTTATCTTAGCCTATTTCTCTAAAAATGTTTCACTAGACAGATGCATTTTCTTAGCCACAGTTCATCCTAAGTTACTACCTCTATCTTGGAAATACCCGAAATGCTGTGATGAAGCAGGAAAAAAAAAAATATCTTGGGTTGAATGCAAAAGGAATTTACAGGAAAATGTTGGCCAAGTTCTGGGAGCAGAGGATAAAGATTGAAAATGGAGAGCGACCACTTAGGTCTGTCCCACTGGAGCCACAGTTCTGAGTTTGCTGTTGAGTTGCTTACAATTCTCACCCACCCACTTCTGTTCCCAGATTTAAGGGGCTGATTTTTGTACAAGGGTTCACAGGTGCAGCGTAGTCCTTAGGCTTGTGTGACTTCATAAACCATGGTTCATATTGACAGGAAGGTTGTCTTCTCTCCAGCAGTCTAACACTCTTGCTTTATTCAGATTTTTAATAGCTAACTGCCACTGACTTCTTACATTTTTGGGTTAAGATTATACTTGTTGTCTGGAACTCTCTATGCTGCAAAATACTGGTACAAGGTTTAGACATGGAAAAGGGAAAAGATTTGAAGGTAGTTTTAAGTTAATTCATAACTACTCCTTGCAAAATTCCTGAAAGGTCTGATTTTTTAAAATTATGTCTAGAGTGCATGGAAAAATGTGACAATGAGTGTACTGAAATATAAGAGTAACTCCTAGTATTACAAGGAATTTGGCCACTATCGTGTTGTATCTGATAAAAAAAAAAAAAAAAAAGAAAGAAAAGAAAAGAATTTTTGATTTAAAGGCTTTAGTTCAAGCTTGACATTGAAAAATTCTTAGTCTATTACCTTAGTTTCTCTATAAAGTAGTAAAAATATATATTACTTTATAACATATATTTATTATAAAGTAGTAAAAATATATATTAGGTTAAGAGTTACTTAACCTAATCCAGAACAGAGATGATCACATGCTGAAAAATCATGTAGAAAAATTGTCACTTCATTTCCCATAGAGCATTCTCCCACTTTGATTTTGCATTAGTTTATTCACAAAAGAATTCAAAAGGATATTAAAAACATAAAATGGGTTTTATCTAGTTTATACATTATTGCTTGTGAAAAAGTTTCAGAAATCTAAGTGACCCATTTTAAATGGCCAATGCAGTTAGAAGGAGGGGAGGTATTATAAGCAGTTTTAAGCAACAGGTACTAAAATGAATAGAAATGGAAGTTTTTGATCTCCCTCCCTCTCTGCTCTCTATCTTTTAAGATCACACATCTTCAATTAATTCCATTAGATTTTCAGCTGCTTTCTGAGAAGCAGGGTGCCAGAGCACAACAAAATGTTTCCTGCTAAACAATGGTCCTGCTTAATTTGATGCCTTAAGCAAAAACCCAACAATATTCCATGAGACCATTACGTGCTATTTTATCCTTTTCTTTTCTTTTTCTTTTTAATGTTTCACTTGCGGGGAGTGGGGAGGGGAGGGGAAAAGGCTAAAACAAACTAATTTTTGGTCATTTTATTCCTTTCGCAAACAGTTTGAAGACTAACCAATTTGTACTTACAAATCTGGGGCATTAGCAGACGGGGACCCTAAATCCGCATGCACACAAGCAGTAACTGTGTGCCAATCTGTGTGTAAGCCTGATTTGACAGGAGAGAGCTATTCATTCTTTTGTCAACTGTCAGTCTAAAAACGTTAACCTGCCTGGGTCCCGGGGTATGGGAGCGCTAAATCTTCCGTCCTACAACTGTATAATGAACAGACTGTTTCATTAGTGGGACAATTCACTCGACAAATCCAGCCCAAACAACTTATTTCACAAATTGTGAGCAGAATTAAATTTCAGGGGCGTTGCGAGAGGGGGGTAGGCGGGGAGGAGGGGGAGTAGGTGAGCGGCGCACAATATACTGAAGGATCAATGTGTCGGGATAAGTGTTCCAGGCAATTTTGCCAGCAGTCGTGGGCTGAGTTTTGCGAGGCCACCGCATGCAGATCAGCGGATTAGGAAGGGAGGGGGACTCAGCATTAGGTCAAGTGTCTGGAGAGGAGCTGATAAACACCCCAAACCTGACAACAGATTTTCCTTTCTTCCTGCACCACTTGTTAAGTGTCAGAGCAAATCTTTTGAATGGCAGTCGAGTTTACTTAGAGGCCCTTTCTTGGGGAAGACACTCTATCCATTTTCTGAAGCCCATTCCAGGCTGCCTCGGGAATAAATTTGCCCTGCATCTTGCACACACAAAAAACGTCTTTTTCCTCCACATCTTGACTATAAGCCTTTGTCTCAAGGTGTGTGAACCAGTACAAAAATCCACATCGAGAGCCCCCGAGGTTTCAGAGCCTCTGGATTTAGCTTTAATACAAATTAAACACTTTGAAGATTATACACTCGAATACTTTTTGTCGTCGTTACAGAATACTCTCATTTTAAACATGACCAATGTATGGATTCTGTTAAATGGGAAAATTTTAAGCAGCAAATGGTCACAGAATAACTGGATCTTTTAATAATATCTTATATATCCACTGCTATTAATTCAAACCAAGGAAATACCTCGTATGCTCTATTTTTTCCTATTTAAGAATCTCAAACAGGGGACCCATGCTTATTGTATTAAGTTGTATCTCTGTGTTAACTCAAAGTGCATGATAGAAAATCTGTGTTGTAACATCAAACATTTTCTAACTAGGTTTGAGCAGAGATGCTTGTTCTCATTTTGAGATGTTCGAAAACATTTAAACAGCCTCAAATGTTCGAAGATGCTTTGTTGCAGTTTGGTTTTGCGTTATGTTTTTACTTTTTTATTTCTTTGGGCTGTTTTATGTTTCATGTGGCAGGGTTTGCAAATCTTAGGTTAAGTTTTCAAAGGACCACAATTAAAATTATCAAATGAGAAAGCCCTCAGAGAGTAAGGATGCCCTTTTATCACAGCTCTTGTGAGTAACAAGTTTGAAGGTATTTTCCTTTTAATAAGTATTTTGGCTATACTTTCATAATACCTTGTAAAAAAATTTGTGCAGTGGAAAATATATGATTGCCGTATCGTGTTGGATCAATACTGTGACGATTCTTTAAAAAGCAAATACCTTTGACTTCTGTGGTTAGCTCCATCAACTCTATAAAGAGTATTTAACCAGAAAAAAACAACAAACAAAAACACAGAAATTAGGCCCTGAATGCTTCTTGTTTGCCTCCTTTACCCCTGGAAATTTTGTAGCATTAATGCTATTTTATACTTTCTGGTAAAGAATTATTCATATCTTTGGTTTATGAGGATTTCAAAGTATATATAATAATTACAGGAATATTCTGCAGCCGCATGCTACTGCTGAATCCCTGCAAAGTGAGAGATGTACCCTCTCATACTTCTTTTCACCCTTTTTAAGGAAGGAAACCAAAATTTACTCTATCTCATGGTGCTGAAGGCAACTACCCACCAAAATAGTTTGCAACCTACTCGTGGACCTTGATGATTTACTCTGCTCTGCGGAACAATTTCTCCTCCACCTCCAAAGCTGATGGCATTTCTTGAGAAAGTTAACTTGGTACTTGCTTGCCCAGCACAGGCCCCAAGCTAACCCAAAACAAAAAAAAATACTGGCTACCCACACTGTTGGAATGGCCCACTGAATTCCACAATGCCAGGAATTCTGTTACTAATGATGGCGACAGGCAATCCCCAGGAGCCTGGCGGAGAACTCCACCTAATCATCCAGAAATTCTGCTTGGTCATAGTCCTTTCTCTTGCTATAAAACTGCTTTGGCTCCTTCTTTGCCTCCACATAATTTAAGCCCTTTTGCCTGCCCTCCAGCATCCCTGAGGCCCAGGACTCTTCAAGGGGCTCTGTCAGCTCTGTCCTGGAGGCTTCTATGAGTACCTGATGAGGAAGTCCACCTCTCCTCTTGTAGAACACCCAAGCCACACACGGCAGAATGAGGAACAAAGTGAAAGTCTTCCAGAAATCTCCACCCACTGCCAATAGACTGGAGACCACCTTTCCAGATGTCTCTCTGTGCATTTATACATCTTGTGGAGTAAAAAGTGCTGTAACATTCTTGTTTTTAATGTTTTTATTTATTGATTGATTTGGTACCAGGAATTGAACGCAGGGGCTCTTTACCACTGAGCCATATCCCCAGCTCTTTTTGTTTATTTTAAGATAGGGTCTTGCTAACTTACTTAGGGCCTCACTGAAGTGCTGAGGCTGGCTTTGAACTTGTGATCCTCCTGCCTCAGTCTCCTGAGCTGCTAGGAAGATAGACATGTGCCTCCATGCTTGGCAAAAAGTGCTGCAACATTCTTACCATTGTATCAACTGCTTGTTTTTGCCCAACAACAAGCCCTGGTAACTTTTCAGATGTCACTGACTACATATGTGCTTATTCTTTTTTAAAGGCAGCAACAGAATGAACCAGACAGATATTATTTAACTATCTGATTGGTCCCTTTTTTCATTTGGTAGTATCCGTCATACTAGGAAGAAAGCTGTAATGAGCATCTTCATGCATACGCATTTGTGCATTCCTCTGGTTGGCATTTCTAAGATAGAGATTTAAAAGAGGGATGATTGGATCAAAAGATGCATGTTCTCCCATACTTAACCAAGCTGTCCTCTGGAAACTTATCATTTAATGTGAATTCCACTAACTGACCTTTTGGGGAAAGGGCACACAGTGGAGCCGGCAGCCATATTCACTGGTGTGAATTCAAGCTCTTGCAGGCTGTAGTTCTTATGTCTAGAAACTGTCTGTCCAGGGTTCTCTTCAGATTCTCAAGAGAACAATTTACAACATATCTCTGCTGTCCTCTCCCTCTTGCTTTTTTTTTTTAACCTAAGTAGCAGATGACATTTTAGAAACCATTTTTCTAATACTTATAAAAGTCTTGAATTATTTGAATAAATGGGCTACGCAAGAGGATAGTTCTAATTCTTTTTAAACATATTTTCACTTGTGCAATATAATTATATGTAACAGTGCAATTCATTTTGACATAATCATACATGCATGGAATATAATTTACTCCAGTTTAGTCGCCAGTACTATTTTTTCCCTCCCTTCTGTTCCCATTCCTCTACTATACTGATCTTCCTCTTATTTATTGTTTTTTTAAATTGGTGCTTTATAGACACACATAAATGTGCAATTCACTGTGGTATATTCATATACATATGTACATAGTACAATTTGGTCAATGTCATTCCTCAGCTCCTCCCTTTTCCCATCCCTCCTCCATCCCCCTTAATCCCTTTCCTCTGCTCCACTGATCTCCCTCCCATTTCCATGGATCCCCCACTTTTTTCCCCCTATTTTGCTCTAGCTTCTGCACATGAGAGAAAACATTCAACCCTGAATTTCTGAGACTGGCTTATTTCATTTAGCAATGACGTTCCCCAGTTCTCAATGACGTTCCCCAGTTCTATCCATTTACCAGAAAACACCATAATTTAATTCTTATTTATGACTGAGAGAAACTCCATTGTATATATGTACCATATTTTATTTATCCATTCATCTGTTGATAGGCATCTGGGCTGGTTCCGTAACTTAGTTATTATGAATTGTGCTGCTATAGACATTGATGTGCCCATATCACTATAGTATGTTGATTCTAGTTCTTTCAGATAAATAGCAAGGAGTAGGATAGCTGGGTCATGTGGTGGTTCCATTCCTAGTGTTCTGAGAAATCTTCATACTGCTTTTGAAAGCGCCCGTACTAATCTGTGGTTCCACCAACAATGTACAAGTTACCTTTCCCTCTACATCCTCGCCAGCAGTTTTTATTATTTGTGTTCTTGCAGAGTGCCAGAGGAAAATGTAAATTCTTATATTCCACGTGTCCTGTGACTTAACTTGCCTGCAGGTCATCTCTCTGCTGTTTTCTCTGGTGTTGTCCTTTGTCATTTTATACGAAAGGATCAAATCCTGTCTCAAGCTTCTCATCTCTAGTCATGGAAGAGGCTCACTCTCTATATTTTTAGTGTTTATTAAAACTATGAAGCAACTATGGCCAGATCCTATACAGATTAAATGTTAGAAAAAGAAAACATCACAATTTCTTCCAGTTACAGTGCCATCTTCACAACCGTCATCAGCATGGCTACACAAGCATCTGCCCTGTTGTGAGTGGGCCACCCTTTGTGGCTGGAATGTGGTCATTTTACTTAGACCAAAGACATACAGGGATTTATGAACCCCCAAAGAAACATAGGAGCTTATGAATTTTCAGAATACTGGCTTCTCAAAATATATGATGTTTTTTCTTCATTAAGTATGTTTTTTTTTTAATTTTAAAAAATAACTGTTTCTACTGGTGCAATACATGTAAGATTTGGCTTAGAAAACAGAAACAGCCAAAGGGAGCCCTGCCTAACTTTGCAGAATTTCATTATTGAGTCAGGAAGTTCACTTGGGCAGAAGGAAGCAACTGCAACAGGCTTTGTGTCCTGCTAAAGTGCGTTTCCAAATGTCAGAAATAATTTTCCATGATGGTACAGGAGGCACGGGGTGCAGCCCCGAGTCGTGGCTGTGACATCAGGGTCGCTTGGTCTTCTGCAAGGTGTAAGGTCTCCTTTGTGGGGGGGGGGGCTTCCCCATTGATCAGGATCAACATAGTCCAACTCCACCCTCGGGCTCCCCGGGAGCGTTGCTCCTTTGATGTGTGTGCGTTGATGCTTTCATTCCCATATTTTGACATTCTTCATTTCCAACAGCTGTGGGCTAAACACTCACAGGCACGGAGGCGTTTGGCTCTGCAAGCTGCTAGGATGCTTGCCAAAAGTTCAGTGTTTTCTTATTCCATCTATAAAGCCTTTAAAAATGCTTTTAGTTGTCTTTTGTCTTTCTTCTCACAGTCCTGTCCTCTGTTTCACGAGATGCGTCTGTGGAATCTGAACATTATGTTGAAACATTGTTTCTCCATGGGGTTTAATTTCTCTCTTGTAAGAAATCCAACTTTCACCGCTTCCATTTCTCTTTGTAATCAATCAGGTGGAGTCCTTTGTAATGCCTACACGCATCAAAATTATGTCAGCAAGACATTTGCTCAGCACCCTCAGTTCTCATTAAGTAGTTTCAGAGAAGTGTTCAAACAGGAACCTTGAGTGGAAAATAAAAGCAGGAATTTAAATTCTACCAAATACCTGGAATGTGTGCTCCCTGAGGGTGGTGATGTCTGTCTGTTTTGTTCACTGCGGTCTATTCAGCAATGTCTGGCACTTCCTAGGCACTCAGTGAACATTTATGGAATGAATGACAAGGGAATCCAAAAGAAAAAAGAAAAAGAAAAAAGAATGATATGCTTTGATTAATTCAAGGTAGAAGTGATATAAATCCCTTTTCTTGCTTTTTCATTGCTTATGTGGGTGGATATTTTAAAGCTCCTTGTGTTTGACCAGTGCTTTAAATTATCCAAATGTTGGTTTCCTTATTGATAAGACAAACACTTGATAACCTCTGAAGTCCCATCTAGCTGTGCATTGGATGTATGTCTGGCTGTGTGATGTACATGTAAGGAATGATCTAATCCATGCACCTGCTGCCAGGCAGAACCACTGGAGAAAAACTGTTCCAAGTGGAAACTTCCAGATGCTATTTGAAGTCTGGAGGTATTGAAGAATAAATGTATAACCTCAAGGTAACATTCCTGGATGATAAGGTGAGTTTAGATACACAGGTTCCCCCTTCCCTCTTTCCTTTCCTTCCTATCTTTTTCTACCAGTCTCATTGGTAGCTACATCAGGTGGACAATTGACGGGTCCTGTGAATAACATGGATTTGAGGACAGTGAAACGAAGAAATTAGGCATTTCTGTTTTTTCCGTACTTAAAGTATAATACTTTCTGAAAAAATGGATCAAGAATATGTCACACACACACACACACACACACACACACAATGAAGTTTTGTTCAGTCAGAGAGAAAAAGGGAATTATGTCATTTGCAGGAAAATGGATGGAACTTGAGAACGTTGTGTTAAGTGAAGTAAGCCAAACTCAGAAGGTCAGGAGTCGTATGTTTACTCTCACATGTGGAAGCTAGAGAGGAAAAAGGAAATGAGAGGTGGGGGGATCGCATGAAAATCAAAGGGAGATCAGTGGAGCAGAAGAAAGGCATAGAGGGAGGGAGGAAAGAAGGGAAAGAGAAAACACTAGGGAATGATATTGGCCAAATTATATTGTTATATTGTGTGCACGTGTGAATGTGTAGCAAACCCCACCATTGTGTTCAACTCTAACGTACTCATAAAAATGTGAAAAAAATTAAAATAGAGCAAAAAATTACAATCCTTTCCTTATCCATTCTAATGAGAGATACTTGAGAACATAGTTTCAGTGGTGAGCTAGAATTTTATTAGTCAATATCAAGTCAGTTATAATTACTAAAGCAATGCTCTAAAAGTACATTTTAAGACAGTTTACTGAACGTAATCACCTTTCCTAAGTAGCTGGACATATTCAGGAATGAGTTTATTTTGTCTATTTTTTAATGATTCAAAGTGCTAGAAATGATATTGCTTGCCCTGATTATTTTTTTATTTTTTAATTTGTTCTAATAGTTATACATGACAGTAGAATGCATTTTGACACCTCGTACACAAATGGAGCACAACTTCTCATTCCCATGGCTATACATGGTGCAGAGACACATGAGTAGTGTAATCATACATATATGTAGGGTAATAATGTCTGTCTCATTCTACCATCCTTCCCATCCCCACCACCCCACCCTTATCCATACTCCCCTCTGTACAATCTAAAGTTCCTTCATTCTTTCCTACTCCCTCTGTCTGCTGTGGGTCAGCATCCACTTTTCAGAGAAAACATTCAGCCTTTGGTTTTTTTGAGATTGGCTTATTTCACTTAGCATGATATTCTCTAGTTCTATACATTTACCTGCAAATGCCATAATTTTATTCTTCTTTAAGGCTGAGTAATGTTCCATTGTGTATATGTACCACAGTTTCTTTATCCATTCATCTGTTGAAGGGCATCTAGGTTGGTTCTACAGTTTAGCTATTGTGAATTGAGCTGCTATAAACATTGATGTGGCTGCATCACTGTAGTCTGCTGTTTTTAAGTCCTTTGGGTATAGACTGAGGAGTGGGATAGCTGGGTCAAATGGTAGTTCCATTCCAAGCTTTCTGAGGAACCTTCGTACTACTTTCCAGAGTGGTCTGATTATTCTATTTTTAAATGATTTTCACCTTTAATGGTTTTGGGGTTGCTTGGATATTTGAAACCAGTTTTCACAATAAGTCTTTCTTTTTCTTTCTCTCCTCCTCCTCTTTTTCTGTTTTGGTTTTGTTTGTTTGTTGGAGATGGGGTCTTGCACTGTCACCCAGGCTGGCCTTGAACTTGCCTCAGCCTTCTGAGTTGTGGAATTGCAGATGCACCACTACACCCAGCTCACTACTTCTTTCTTTTTTCACTTAAAGAAAAATGTACAAGCAATACATCTCTTGACCCCATGATACAATTTCTTTACAGTCACTTAATTCTAAGTGAAAAATCCATCTGTTTGTCTAATTGATTTCCCAAAGCTTGTGTGCCCAGTGCGGGATGTTAGCTTGGTTGGTAGGCTTGCTTGGAGATGTAGAGGGGGCTGCAGAGACCCAGCCACATAAGACACATGGATGTGTCTTTGACAAAGGGGAAGGGTGTGCAGATGGGCAGGCCTGTGGCTCTTCACCAAACAAGGGCAAAAACATCTTGCTGGCTCAGCACACGTGTTTTACTTTAGAATTTAGGGATAATTTAATTTGTAAATGATGGTTTCCTTTCATTATTTGCTTTGTTTCATGAAGATTTAAAAAGAAAAAGAAATAGGATGAGCAGTACAGAAAATGAGAGGAAAAGGCCAACAAAGATGTGTGCCGGAGGTTAGAGGCACCCCTGGCAGGTGGTGGCACAGAGGAAGGAGCTGTGGTGAAGAGCCTTCTAAGGCACGGCCACTCGCGGGAGCCTCAGCGCCCCGCTTCTCGCCATCCCCATCTATCCTGCCTGACTTCCTCCCTCCCTCCCTTTCTCTTTTCTTTCCACAACTCCTTCCCCACTCTTGCCTATGACGAACCTGTTATTCTGCACACCGTGGTGACGACACAGCCATGAATGCACACACACAGAGCCGTCCCCTGTGTGAGGTGGACAGAAACAAAGCAAATAACCACAAAGACCCATGAGATGATACATTCTGACAAAGCCAAGACAAAGATGACCAGGGAGGGTCTGAGGGAGAAGCAAGTTAGACTTTGGTAAGCACAGACCTCTCTCAAGAGATAAAACACTGATATTGAGAATTGAAGCATGAGTAGAAGTTATCCAGGAGCACATTGTGTGTATGTGTGTGTGTGTGTGTGTATCTGTCTGTTTAAGGGGCAGAGAAGGTGTTGAGTCCAGGCAGAATGAATAGCATGTGCAAAGGCCCTGAGGTGAAAAATATTTGATGTGTTCAAGAAGCTGAAAGGTCAGAGCAGCTGGAGTGTCCAGTAAGCTGGGCAGGGGGAGGGCAGCCCAAACGGAACCCCATAGCCTGGGTCACCATCTGTGTCATCATCTAGAACATCCACTGGAGTCCACTGAAGTGCACAGAGTCCCAGGTTAACATAAGCTGGGTCTTCATGAGATTTTAATAGTTTAAGAAGATTTTCTGACCATTCTACAAAGAATGGTTGCAGTTCCCTGAGCTGAGGAAAGCCACAATGCCAGTGGCCAAAGCTTGCGGCAGAGCACAGAAGCAGGAGTTGATTGTACAGGTTTGAATCTGGGCCTGTGTGTTGCAAGCTGTGTGGTCTTGCGTGAGTCGGTTAAACTTTCTGTGGCTTCACTTCTTCATCTGAGGGAGGAGCATGGTAAAAGCAGCCCTCTGAGGGCCCTTGTGAGGATTGGCTGGGCATGCCCATCACCTAGGTGCTCAGTAAGCATCAGCCATGATTATTATATTGTTCCTGAACATTGCACTTGGAGGGCTAGTTTGCAGAAGTTAAAATTAAATAAAACTGTATAAATGGAATGGGATTTTATATGTTTTCTAGGAAAAGTTGCCCTTGGAATATTTTTTAATAAAGCAAATTACCAAAAACACCCTGTGACCTTTCTAGTTGGAAAACAACTTCTCATATACAAGGTGGCTTAGGACAGGGGACCCTTGTCATGTCTCCTAGAAAGTCATCTAAGCACAGCAAACCAGTTCAGTCTGCCTACTTGGATTCAACCCAGCAAACCACAGAATATTTCCTGCTGCAAAGTACTGGTGTCAGATAAGGTGGGTTTAGACTGCAAGAAACAGAAAACTCCTGTACAACCAGATGAAACCATGAGGTGCTTTATTATTTTGCATGGTTAGTGATCAATCCAAAGGCAGGACAGATTGGGCTCTGGCTTAACCTCTCTGGAGTTCCCCCCGGCTCTGTCTTGCCTGGTGCTGTATAGCTCTGAGGCTGTCACGATGGCTGCTTTCATCCAGAGGCAGCACCCCTCAAAAGCCGAAGGACACCTCTTCCTTGTGTCTCTTTTGATGACTCTGTGCATGTCTCGGGGGCTACAAAATTAATCTGTTATGTATGGGACCTCTAATTGACTGTGCTGGAACCAGTCATCGGCAAGGCAAATGGAGTTATATTAATGGACTTAAGCTCCTCCTGGCTCCCAGGCTCCTCAGAAGCACATGGGCAACTAAAGAAGGGGGTGACATGTCTGAGGGTAAGGCAACAAGGTCATCTGCTGCAGAGAATCCAGCCATTGCCTCAAAGCCTCACTTCAGGAGGGACACAGGGACACTCACAGAGAACTTGAACATCAACCAGAATGTGATCGTTGCTATAGTAGAGTTTTGATGGAAGGATATGGGAATGCAAAGAAAGGGAATGATTGTTTTCCTAGCTCATATCAGAGGTGGTGATATATGATCAGCTCCTTGAAATTTTATTAAGAATTACCTGAAATATAACTTTCTTTGCCAAAAAAATATATGTATACATACATATTTTTAAAATATGATCTTGAAACTAAGCTTGATTTTTTTCCCATTTTGTAAAGGTATTAATAAAATAGTAAAACACATATAATTTAAAGCTTATCATCTTAAACATTTTTAAATGTGCAATTCAGGAATGGTAAATATATCCTCATGGTTGCATAATCTATCTTTGAACTTTTTTTTTTTGGTACTAGGGATTGAACTCAGGGGTACTCAACCCCTGAGGCACATGCCCAACCCTATTTTGTGTTTTATGTAGAGGCAGGTTCTTACTGAGTTGCTTAGTGCCTCGCCATTGCTGAGGCTGGCTTTGAACTTGTGATTCTCCTGTCTCAGCCTCCCAAAGTGCTGGGATTACAGACAGGCTTGCGCCACCGCTCCCGGCTTATCTTTAAACTTTTTGATCATGAAAACTGAAACTATATCCATTGGACACTTCTCATTTCCTCCTCTCTCAAGACCCTGGAAAAAAGCGTTCTACATTCTTTCTGTATGAATTTGACTGCTCTTGGTCATCTCACTCCTATAATGCAGAATCATGCAGTGTTTACTTTTTCTCTTCCATGATGGGTTTATTTCACTCAGCTAATGTTCTTCAGACTCATTCATGTTATAACACATGTCAGAATTTCATTCTTTAATTGAAGAAGATCTTATAAGATAGAAAGAACTCCCGTGTTCTTGGGTAGGCAGAATTAACACTGTCAAAATGGCCTTGCTAACAAAAGTGCTGATTCAGTGAGATTCTCATCAAAATTCCAATGACATTCTTCACAGAACTAGGAAAGGAAGTTACGAAATGCATTTAGAAAACTAAGAGAACCAGAATAGCCAAACTAATTCTTAGTGACTTAAGCAAAACAGGAGGGATAGGCATCACAGCAGCAGACCTTAAATTATTCCATAGAGCTATAGTAACAGCATGGTGCTGGCACCAACACAGACGTGAAGACCAAGAGAAAAGAATAGAAGACTCAGGGACAAACCCATATAAATACAGTTATCTGATACTAGACAAAGGTGCCAAAAACATATATTGGAGAAAAGATAGTATTTTTAATAAATGGTGGTGGGAAAACTGGAAATCCACATGTAGTAGAATGAAATTTAATCCCTCTCACCCTTCACAAAACTTAACTCAAAGTGGATCGAAGACCTAGGAATTCGACCAGCAACCCTGCAACTGCTAGAAGAACATGGAGGTCCAACACTCCAATATGTCGGCACAGGAACCGATTCCTTAAGACTCCTGAAGCACAAGATATAAAATGAAAAATCAATAAGGGGGATGGCATCCAATTAAAAAACTCCTGCACAGCAAAGAAGCAGTTAAAAGTGTGAAGAGAGAACCTATAGAATGGGAGAAAACCTTTACCACTTGTTCCTCAGATAGAACATTAATCTCCAGGATACATAAAGAACTAAAAAACTTAACACCAAAACCCTCCCCAAACCAAATAACCTACTCAATAAATGGGCAAAAGAACTAAACAGACACTTGTCAAAAGAAGAAATACAAATGGTAAACAAATATATGAAAACATGTTCAACATCTCTAGCAACCAGAAAAATGAAATTAAAACTACATTGACATTTCAACTCACTCAGTCATAATGGCAATTACCAAGAATACAAATAATAATAAGTGTTGGTGAGGATGTGGGGGAAAAAGTACACTCATATGTTGTTGGTAGGACTGCAAATTAGTGCAGCCACTCTGGAAAGTGAAAGGGGGATTTCTCAAAAAACTAGGGATGGAACTACCATGTGACCCAGTTATCCCACTCCTTGGTATATACCCCAAAGATTTAAAATTAGTGTATTACAATGATGCAGCCACATCAATGTTTATAGCAGCTCAATTCACAATAGCTGTGCTATGGAACCAACATAGGTGCCCTTCAACAGGTGAATGGATAAAGAAAATGTAGTACATACATAATGGAGTATTACTCAGCCATAAAGAAGAAAGACATTATGGCATTTGCTGGTAAATCGATAGAACTAGAAAACATCCTGCTAAATGAAATAAGCCAGTCCCCAAAGGTCAAAGATCAAACATTTTCTCTGATATGTGGAAGCTAATCCAAAATAAGAGGAGGGGGAATATAAAAAGAAAATAGAAGAAAGATCAGTGGAGTAGACAAAGGATATTGAAGGAGAGGGAGGAGGGATGGGATACGGAGAGAACATTGGAATGAATCTCATATAACTTTCCTCAGTGTATCTATGAATACACCACAGCAAATCTCACGATCATGTATCTCCACAGGAAAGTAATATAAAACTATAATAAATAACAGAAAGAGCAGTAGAGGGAAAGGGGACGGGGAGGGAGGAGGGGAAAGGAAGGAAGTACTGGGGACTGAATTAGAGTAAATTATATTTCATGTTTTTATACTTTTTTCTAAATGAATCCCAATATTATATATAACTAAAAAGAACCAACAAAAAAGGAATATAAAGAGGAGGTGACACGGGGACAGGAAAGACGGTGGAATGCGAGGGAAAACAATGCCCTAAGTTCATGTATGACTGCACGTGTGGTGCAACTCTACATTGTGTACAACCAGAGAAGTGACAAGTTGTGCTCCATTTGTGTGCAATGAATCAAAGTGCATTCTGCTGTCACGTATACCTAATTAGAATGAATGAATGAATGAATGAATGAATGAATAAATGGAAAGAAAAAAGGAATTTCATTCTTCACTTCAGCTGAATAGATAGAATTCCAATGTAAAGGCACAGTCAGTTCCACATCCATGGGTTCAACCAACCACAGATCAAAAATATTCAGAAACAAATTGCATCGGTTCTGAAGATGTACAGAATTTTTTCTTGTCATCATTCTTTAAACAATACAGTACGACAACCATTTATATAGCATCAGCATTGTATGGGGTATGATAGGGAATCTAGAGAGCATATGCGGTCTATGGGAAGATGTATGTAGGTTATATTCAAACACTAGCCATTTTATATAAGACACTTGAGTGTCCCTGGATTTTGGTAAGCTCTCCCCCTCCAATACTGAGGAATAACTGTGGGCTGCATTTCATTAATCCACTCATCCATCAGTGTTAACAACTGGGTAGCTTCCTCTTCTTGACTATTGGAGATAATGCTGCAGTGAACATGATGTGTAAATATCGCTTCAAGACCCTGCACTCCATTTTTTTGATATATACCCAAGAGAAGAAATATCAGGCTTGATTTTTAAATCTCTTCCTGGATAAGTATGTTATTGTACAAGCAAGAGCTGAAGGTAGATATTCTATGGTACATCTTTAGAGCTTTGCTGCTCAGTGTGGTAACCAGAGCAGCAGTCCTATTAGCAGACCTGAGGGCTGGTGAGACACGGGCATCCCAGCCCTGCCCTCCCTGCCTGCCGACTGGATCAGAGGCTGCAGGTCTTATGGAGTCATCAGGTGATTGAAATGCACAGGATGGTTTGCAAAGCTGGGGAAGCCCCACCCCCCTGCGGCAGGTAGGGCTAGGGGGTGCCACATACTGTCCTTCCAGGTGTGTCCACCAGGCCTATCTTGCTGCCTTAGGCTTTACCTTCATTCAAAAATTTCATTTTCTTCCCCCTTTGTTCTACATACAAATCATTTGTTTTCAGAGACTTGATTAGGAGTTGATACTTAACACTGCGGCTACAAAGAGTCTTGTTTTCCTTTCTTTACCCATTTGCTCTTTAATTTCTTCCAAAAGAGGCAGGAATTAGAAAAGAAGACCTGCTTTGAAGTAACCGTTAATTGGGTCCCATCTTGAAGATGATTAGTTTAATACAGCAACAAAACAAACAACCCAAAAGAGCATATTTTAGTTTTGGTCGTGAAGGGTTGACAGAGGAAAACACAAATATGTGAAAGGAATCGCTAAGTGAATAATAAATAGGCTTAAGTGACTTAAACTGGCACCCAGCACAACTCAAACAGTATGTTTTGCATCATCTAAATTTCTAAATACCTGGAGTATATTTGTAAACATGGCAATCTAACATGTTATTGAACAGCACATTCAGATTCAAATTACCATAAAGGAGGATTTAACAGCTGATTGCACAGTGTGAATCATAGTAACTAATTGTCAAGTCGGAAAGTTGCACAGATAATGGTACCCATGTGATCAGCACGCGGTGATAGGACTTACAGTAGCAAATCTGTGAATTTTCAGCTTGCCGTCCAAGTCCCCGAACATAAAAGGAGGATCCTGGATTAACGCAATGTGGGCCAAATGGGCAATCAGAGAGGAGAGGAAGGGCGAGAAGGGAGAATCGGAGCTGGCTTTGAGGGGTGGTAGGAAACTTTTCTTTCCCTCCATGTAAGCCTTCACCTCCTTTATAACAGTCATCAATGGGGCTCTCGGGCCATTCAGCGCTGTACCTCTTATGGGAAGCAATTGTTCGGAGGTGTGGCTCATTTCAGCCATTAATCTGCCCTGAATGGTGGCTGTGTTACCCATTTTGTCTTTGCCGGGAGCCTGCAGGCAGCTGGTCAGTGGAAAGTAACAATGGCTGTGGGAGGAGAATGGGGCAAAGCTCTGCTGCAGATGCTGTGTCCCCAACATTGACCTTGGGCATTTCCCTACCAGGGCGCTTGGCCCCTCGCAGCAGGAGCCTGGCCTTCCCAACCACTTCCATTGTGGGTGAGTGGCAGCTACCTGCAGGATTAGTCCTCTCCTGGTCACGTTGAGACCCAGCAGGCAGGCACGAGGAGGGTGGAAACTGAGGCCATCGTGGACGAGGCTCAGAAGGGAGAACACACAAGCAGATCTGTGATTTTCAGTGAGGGACTTTGTGTGTGTGTGGGGGGGGGGGTGATCTGCGCTGCGTTCCCAGCAGGTCTGCCCTGTGACCTGAAGCCCCAGTCTTGGGCAGTCTTCAGGGGACACAGCTTTTCTTGCAGCCCACATCTTGCCTCCTGTGTTTTCTTCATCCTCTGGTCACTGGCTTGCACCAGGTCAGTGAGGAGCTCTAGGGACTCTTTGGTCTAAGGTATCTACAGAACACTGAGAGGAGAAGTGTTACAAGAGATTGTGGTCTTTGCCTACTGCTAGCACATTCTGTAACTGCCCATCCCCCAAAGAAATATATATCCCTATTTTTATTCCTCATACCCATCCCAATCCCTTGTTACCTCCACCTATACCTCTAGTTATCATTTATCAGTCTATTGATTTATCTAAATCAATATCATCTGTATCTATTACCATCATATCATCCATATTTATATCAATCTATCAATCTACATCATATGTATTTGTAGTATTTATTTATTTATTTATTTATTTATTTTTATTTATTTAGTACTGGGCATTGAACCCAGGGGTACTTAACCATTGAGCCACATCCCCAGCCTTTTTTTGTCTTCTATTTAGAGACAGGCTCTTACTGAGTTGCTTAGGGCCTCACTAAATTGCTGAGGCTGGCTTTGAACTTGTGATCCTCCTGCCTCAGCCTCCAGAGCAGCTGGGATTACAGGTGAAGCTATCATTTATATCACAGCTGTCATTTATATCTACCTTATTATCTATACCTATTATCTACCTTTGTCATCTTTATCTATGATTTCATTATGTATCATTTATATATTATTGCTCTCATCTATGTCTATCATCTTTGTGTCTGTCTTCTCCATTTATGATGCAGATCTATCGATATCATCTAATCTAGCTATATCATCTATATTTCTAGCTATAGCAGCTGTGTATCACAGAAATAGATTTCATTCTGTACCACTTATCACTTCCCTGATTAAATCCTTAATAACTCCTTATTGGCAACAAAAAGCCTGAACTTTTGACTAAGACACCGAGAGTCCTTCATAACCTGTCCCCAGGTTGGCTCTGTAGCCTCTGTTGTCCCTCCCTCTCTCCTTTCCTTCCTCTGAAGTGACAGACACTCTGCTGGACATTGGATGTCTGGCTGCTCCCTCCCAGTGACCCCTTTGCCACTCCTCCCACTGCCCCATCATCTCCATCCCCACCAGGGGCTGGTCTCAGAGCTGGGCCAGATCCCTGGACCTTTAGTCTCCTTGCTTCTGTCTTTGCAGTTTCCTCTCTGGGGCACTCATCTCTAGCGAGCCCACATCCTGTGGCACAAGGGTCCTTCTTAGAGCTCCCACTTGTCAAGAGCCACATGTGGTTAGTTGTGCACCTGCTGAAGTTTCCTCCCTTCCGAGCCGAGCAGGGTTTCCAGCTGAGCAAGCGTGTGTGTGTGTGTGTGTGTGTGTGTGTGTGTGTGTGTGTGTGTGTGTTTGTGTGTGTGTGTGTGGCCGGAGGTGCCTAGAGGGCCAGGTCTACTTGGGCAAAGTCAAGGAGGCTTGGGCTGTAAAGCCAGCTGCCTGCCCCGTGGGCTGGTTTTCTCCTTTGCTCACTCTCAGCCTGATAGAGGTGCTCAGGCTAGTGCCTGCCCTTAGGGTTGCTGAGGACAGAATGAGGGAATGCATGCCAGGTGCTTAGTATACTGTAGGTGCTCAGTAAGAAGAGCATGAATGCCCCAGCATACCACCCTCATTGGATTCACTAGATAAGTCCTTAGGGCCTCAGCACCAAAGATCAGGTCTGGTAGGAAAATGAATCAGGGTGGCCATACCAGTAACTGTAGGTAAAAACTGGAGTCAGGCTGTCCTGCTGGCATTTCCATACACCTGAAGCTGAAGAAGTCTTGGTGACCAGCAGGCTGCTATTTGCTCTGTATTTGGAAAGACTGTGCCTGGGACATTGCCATTATGGTTTTGATATGAGGTGTCACCCAAAAGCTCATATGAGAGATAATGCAAAAAAAGTGTAGAGATGAAATGAATGGGTCATAAAAGGTCTGACCTAATCTGTGTATTAATGCAGTTAACTTGGTGGTAACTGTAGGCAGGTAGGGTGTGTTGGGGTATATGTTTTGTGGGCTGAACTTAGCTCTCTCTGCTTCCCGGTGTGATGTCTTGAGCTCCTTTCCTCCACCACACACTTCCACCATGATGTTCAGCCTCACCTCGAGCCCCCAAGGAATGGAGCCTGCTGTCTATGGACTGAGACTCTGAAACCATGAGCCCCCAAATAAACTTTTCCCCTTCCAAAATTGTTCTTTTCAGGTCTTTTGGTCACAGCAGTGAAAAAGCTGACTAAAACAATTGCTATTTTTTAAAAATTATTTTTAAATGTTGAGGGACCTTTATTTCATTCATATGTGGTGCTGAGAATCGAACCCAGTGCCCTACACATGCTAGGCAAGTGCTCTACCACTGAGCCACAACCCCAGCCCCAACAATTGCTATTTGGATACTGTTGCTCCAAACTCCTCTGGAACCACATACCTCTTCACCAGGGTGGGCCTGGCTATCCCAGCACTAGCACTCCCCAGTCACATTTCTGGAGTTGAAATTGTGTCTCTCAGGGTACCCTCCGCCAGCCCTCCACTCTGAAGGAGCATCTGTGTTCTCTGTTGTTGCACAGTTGGTGGATCACCTGGTCCGAGCTTCTGATTTGCCATGCCATATTTAATTTGGTATATCCTGTATGGCTCCGTCAGGTCCTGTTGTGGGCAGGGCACCTGCAGAAATTTTATTTCTCCCCCTTTTATATGTGTTGGCTTCCCCTCACCTAGTGAGGGTTGTGAATACCCAAAATAAACTTTGGTGGTGTAAAGCAGAGAAAGGGGGTGTGCATGTGGGATAGTTTATTGGAAGGAATTGGGGTAGCTCTCAGAACTGAGAACCAGGAAAGGCTGCAAGAGCTTGGCCAGTCACAGGCTACCCTCCACCTCACAGTGCTTGGCAGGGCTTGGCTAGGGCATGGGGGCCCATGGCTGCAGAGACAAGTTTCCTGAGAGAAGGTTCTACCCAGGGCAGGCCAGAGGAGGTGTTGGCTGTGGCATCCTGGATCCAGCCCTGGGCCTTCCCTGCTCTGATGGGCAGTTGAGAGGATTTAGTTTTCTGAGGAAGGTTGCTTTGGAACCAAGTGAGATATGAACTTTACCCAATTTTCCAAGCATACTAAAAAGCTGTGCTAGGAAAAGAGGCCCTGAGGGAATTGGTATTAGGGCCTGGCACAACTGGAATCCCCTGATGTGGAAAATGGGACCCAGGAGAAAGGCCTGAGCTGAGTCCACCCTGGCAAGCAGCAGATCACTGGGTCAACTCTGAGACCAAAGGACATGGGTGGGGCTGGTATTGGGATGGGAAGAGGCAGGTGGCAGGAGACAGGGTTCCTGAGGGATTCTGGGGATTCATCTTCTTTTCTTCAACCTCAAGTTTCATAGATAATCTTAGTTCCTGGGTTATGAAAGGATAATTCTTAATTCCAGGATTAAAAAGTTCTCATTTTAGGATTTTCGTATCAGTAATACATAGGTAAAGGAAGTATTGATACCAGGAGTGGACATGTGGGTTCCCAGCATTCACTCAGTTACAGTGATTGTAGGATTTGGTGGTAGTCTAGTTTTTGTAATTTAAATGGAATTTGTTTTTGCTGTGGTTTTCAAATGATCACTGTTACACAGAAAATGTCTACTCTCTACACATTTTGGGGCACAGTAAATTCTATTCAACTTTACTTTCATTTTTTACGAGGAAGAATAAAGATGGGCAGATGTACCATGTTCATGTATTAGAAGACTGAGAATGTTAATATATCTGCTTTCCTAAAATTTATAGATTCAACACAATCCCAACCAAAATCCCAGGAGGGGCTTTTGTAGAAATGGAAATGCTGATTCTGAAATGGACATGTAAAGATCTAAAGTAGTCAAAATGCTACAAGAAGAATCAAACAGCCCGGGAAGGGTTTTTAGAGAATTTGGCACCATATTTGGGTAAAAATGTTGGATGATTGTAGACAATGTATTGATCAACACATTGATCAACATTAATCCTGGAAGCCTGGTATTAGTGACTGTCTTTAAAATGAAGGGGTAAAGAAGATGTTCAGTTCCCTGAAGCTCCTTGTGTCCCCCAGGGTAGACACAAAGTCAGTGTTCACAAAATCAATGCTCTGAATAATCCTAGGGTTGGGAGCAGACCAAGGGAGCACACATGTGGACCCGCAGTGCATCTGGCTCCTGCCACTTCAGGATAAAGGCCATGTGCTGCAGGTGCTGGGTCAGGATGAAGAAAGAACCTGCTTATCTCCTTGGTGACCCTGTCAGTTTGCCACCTCAGGTCTTAGGGTTCCAGGAGAAGATAGAATGTTCTACTTGCTTACACCATACTCAACACTTCGACCACTTACTGCCAAGCACATTCCTTATTGAAAAGGCTTCTTTCATATATAAATTGACAGGTAGATATTTTGCAATGTTTATTTGAAAATAAGCATTAAAGATGGAAGACAGCAATCCTATTTCTAATTCTCCCATGCTCCTGTGCCCAGGCCTTCTGCCAGGGCAGTTGGCCATCCCTCGTGTTTGGGGAAGCACAGTGTTTTCCCAGCTCATTGATGGGAGAGGCTTGGCCACGTGGTTTGTACTATGCAATGGAATCGGAGGGATGTAGTTAAGCGGGGGCTTTCAGGGCAGTTATGGAGGGAGACTTCTGCCACCCTGACAATGTGCTCCATGTAGCTCTGGTCCTGGAGCGATGAGAAACAATGGGCATCAAACCATCCTGCAGCTCAGAGCCCAGCCCAGCTGCCCCGACCTGAGGAAGGCCACCCCAGCTGAGCCCAGCCTAGATCAACCACTGCACACAACCGACACACCCTAGGCATGGGAGTGAAAGCTTGTGGTAAGCAACCAAGCTTGGGGAAATGCTTTGTTTTGCAGTAATATTTTGTGACTGATCAAATCACATTAAAACTACAGTTTTGTGGCCTAGTATTTCAGTTAGCAATATATGGCAAATATTAACTTGCTTCTACTGCTTGAGTTTTAAAAGCTGCATAGTATTCCATAGTATGGACTATCCTAATTCCTTCAATTAATTCCATAAAATTAGATGGTCAGGAATTTTCAGAGTTTTATCTTTTTATTTTTATGTGGTACTGAGGATTGAACTCAGTGCCTCCCATGAACTCAGTGCCTCAGAGCTCTACCACTGAGCTACACCCCCAGCCCTATTTTCAGAGTTTTGATGATTGCTATAAATGTTTATTTCTTACTGCTTCTTGGCATAAATGTTTGTGCATGTTTCTTACTGTTTCCCCAGAATGTACTTCTGAAGAATAAATGCCTAAAAGTGGAATTACTCAATCAAAACATACACACATTTAGAAAGATTTTGATATATATTAACAAATGCCCCTGCATAAAGATTGGAACAGTTCCTATTTACCAGCAGAGAAGGAAAGTTCTCATTTCCCTGAATTTTTCCAGATTAGATGGTATCATGTTTATCATTTTTTGCCAACTTTTGATAGTTGGATTATAGTGACTTTGTTTTTCAGTGTTTTATGTGTTTTTTTAGTAAAAAAAAAAGGCTAAATACGGAAACGTGAAAAGAATAAATAACACATGCACTTATGATATTTACATGTTATTATACAGCCCAAGTTTTTATAGCTCAGGCACTCAAATATAGTTAGAGAAATTCAGGTGAGTTTTCTATTGTAGGAGCACTCCCCATACCTTCAACCCCTCCCCTCGCCCTTTTCCCCACCCTATGCTGATGGACTGCGTGCCTGACACAGAGCAGTACCCCATTGGCTGTAACCTCGGGGCCATGATTGGTCCGAGGACCTTACATAAGCTGTTGTACTTTCTGGAATAAATGGGTTCTGCATCTCGCTCGGGCAGAGCAGGCTTACAAACCCCCAGAGTCTGGGTGAAATGACTCTGCGACTGACCACCCTAAACCTCATCCCATGGGACCCCATTCCATCCTTTCTGAGGACCCCTCGGTACCCTCGTCCCCCGGGACCCCATCTCGTCGGCAGACCCACGCGAGGCACAAAAGTAAAACAACATTCTATAATGAAAATAAACGTGCTCTGGAGCTCTTATTCGAACTTGCTGGAAGGCAACACTTACACTGGTTACTTATGATGTTTATGTTTCCCTCAGAATTCACTGTGGAGAGGCTTTGACCCCTCGTGTGACTATCTGAAGTAAGAAAATAGCTGAGGTCAAATGAGGTTATGGGAGTGGGGCCCTGACATAAAAGAATTAGTGTCCAAGCACTCCTGGGTTCCAGTGTGTCTGCCCACTGCTTCCTGATGACTTTCCTGTCCCGGGCTGCCAGGACTCAGCAGGATATTGGTGTCCAATGCCTCCTTGTGGATGCTTCTCTCATCCCCCAGGAATTCTTTCCAAGTTCCTCTCCAGGCCCCTGGAAGGACTTTCTTCTTCCTGTGGGCTAGGACCTTTCTTCATGTCTCATCTCACCTGCTCTGATCTACTCTATAGCCAGTCCTAATCCTCAAAGCCTGAGTCCTTAATGCATAAAATGCAACTTTTGGAACTCAAGAAATCCATTTCCTTTGTCTTGTGGAAACATGACTTTCAAGATTTTTGTCTTCCCTTTCCCCAAATTACTCACCATACACCTTAAAAAGTTTGGTTTGAAGCATTTTGTTCATTGATGTCTTTCAATGCCCGTGTCTTCCCTGGACAGTGCCAACCCTCTTCCCAGTGAATCCTCAGCATCATAAGTGGAGGAACAAATTGTGTTTTAATAGTTATAAAAATACAATCTAGGAACAAATTGTGTTTTAATAGTTATAAAAATACAATCCCCACCACCAACACATGGTGTATATGTTTGTACAACACAAATACATTTCTTATGAATGCATTTTCCTCAGGAAGTTCAGTATTCCAAAATATACTTAAATGAGCTGGTTTCTTTATGATGCTTCTCTTTTGCTTTAATTCTGAGTCTATGTCCTCCCATGCCTACATGATTTCTACTCCCAAAATTGAGAGGTTCTAGGTCATGGTTAATTTGGGGTGTTACCAAAGATTGTGAAACATATTTAAAAGTTACAGTTTAGTGCATCAGAATTGCGCCAGTCAGCTTCACATCACATAACAAATACTTGAGATAATCAACTTCAAAAGGTAAAAGCTTCATTTTGGTCCATAGTTTTGGAAGTTTCAGTCCATTGGCCCCATTATTTGGGGCCTGTGTCCAGGCAGCACTTCATGGCAGGAATGTGTGGCACTGAGTAACTGCTCACCTCATGACCAGAAAGCCAGTGAGCAAGGGTCAGCTGGGGTCCCACAATTCTCTTGGAGCACACACCCCCGATAACCTAAAGACCATTAGGCCCCCTTCTTAAAGGTTCCATCACCTCCCAATAGCATCTCCTTAGGGAACAAGCCTTTAACATGTGGGTTTGGGGGAGATATTTGAGATTCAAGCTACAGCATGATAAAGGCACAACATGTAGAGGCACTCTCCATACCTTGAACTCCTCCCTTCCATCTCTCCCCATTCTATGCTAATGAACTATGCGCTTGACAGAGAGCACCCCTGTGTTTGTAACCCTAACCCTTCATTGGTCCAGGAGTGCATATAAGCTTCTGTACTTTCTGGAATAAACGGTGTTTCTGCATCTCAGTCCGGCAGAGCAGTTTTTACCTACACCCTGGAGTCTGGGTGAGTGACTCCACGGGCCGTCATCCCCGTCCTGGGAGACCCCATTTCATTTTCCTCAAAGACCCCTTTTCTTTTCTCTCAGGACCCCAACTCATTGAGCAGACCCACGCAGCGCGACTTCAAAACAATAATCAGTGCCCACGTACTCTCAGGCTTCTCGACTCCCTGGTAAGAATTCGTGAGGGTCCCCCTGTCTGTCTTGCTGGTGAAGGTAACACCAGCCTTTTTGTCATTGTCTTCTGTGTTTATCTTTGTGTGATAAAGTTAGGTCAGGGAACATACTTCTACTTCCTGGCTTGCCCGGCAGTCACAAAGGGTCTGATCAGCCCAGTGACTCCAACCCTACTTCGCGTTTTTATCTCTCCTAGTGTTTCCCCCTACTTTCGAGAGGCTCTCCCCTTTCCTTGGCTGCCCAACTACATGGGCTGGTCCCACCTCTCCCCCAGCCCTCCTCTCCCTGCTCCTCAGAGGACCCCCAACACCACCACCAAGTGGGCCCTCTGCCTCTGGGATTGGTGCTGCCCTTTGGCACCCAGGCCTCCCCATGTGCCTTCACCCAAGGTGCAGGCCCCAAGCCTCTGTGCACAGAGCACTGCTTTGAGGAACCCAGTGCTCCTGCCAGTCACTGCACAAAAAAGTAAACAAAACCACCTTTTGAGGCGGCCAGTCCTACTGGCCCCAAGAAGCGGTGGTCCAGCGCCTGGTAGTCCAGCAGTATACGCCTGCTACACCCCGTGTGGTCCCTGGCGCCCAGCGGCTGCCCCGCAGTGGCCCCGCCCCTGCCTGCTTCTGTCCTGCACATGCGCAGGCCTCAGTGCTGCCAGCCTTTCAGCGGCTCCGCAGGCCGGTCACCAGCTAAGGCTCCGCTTACCAGGCTTAGCGGCCCCACCCACACTGGCCATGATTACAAGCACCAGAGGTGGCCTCGCCCCTGCCACCCTGTCGGGGCGGGCCCCCACCTTGGGAGTAGGTGTGCTCTTGAACTCACGCAGACGCACACCAGCACGCCAGAAAGGGCTGGGATTCACACTGGCAGAAACTGTCACACTGCCCTATCCTGCTAATTTTTTTTTTTGCATCTGGTGAAGAAAGGGGAAATTGCCAAGCACTAAGGCAGCAGGCCCAGGCAGCCCGGAGTCCCTGCTGCCAGCCCATCCGCAGCACAAATGCAGAGGAAAACAAGCAGCCACACAGGCTTTCGCAGGCTGCACGTTCGCGGTCCACGTCTGGCCGCCATTTAAACATTGCTGTTTTCTTTTGCTTTAATGACTCTTTCAGCATGGGAGGTCTGCCTCACATTCGGCAGACTTTTCCTGCCCCCTGTTCCTCCAGCCCCTCCGCCCATCTGTCTTCTCTGCGCTGCCGCCTTCTCTTCGCTCTGGAGCCGGAGCACTTGGGCGGTCGCGGAGGGCGAACAGGCAGGGTCTGCAGAGAATCGCCCCCAAACGCATTTCCACCGTGGCCCGCAGCAACCAGCCCCAGGACAGCTGGGAAGGCCGGCCAGTAAAGGTGGCTCAGAGGCGCCCGGCTCCTCTACAGCTCCCCTGGTAGCATCGCTGCTCCCTCCGGGGCAAACGAAGGTCTCCAGGCTGCTCCTCCCACGGCACAACCGGTCGCCCACCCCTGGCCGCTCTCTCCTCCCTGCCCTGCAACCCCAACCACAAGGCTCACTTGCCAGGGGCAGGATGAACTGTCCCCAGTGCACCCAGGGCAGATCACACCCTCAGGCTCAGAGGGCAAGGCCCAGTTCCACTTCTAAACCAACAAGTCCGCCCCAGTGAGACATCAGGACTTCAATAAGTGAGTTTCTACCACTGAGGAAGTTTCTGGTCATTATGGTAGATTCATTATTAATTCATGTACTTCGTATTCAGTTTTATGTTGGGGAAATATACCAATTATCTATTTACTGTGCACTACCTAATGCTTATGCAAGAAAGCAAAATATTTCAGCATGCCTAAATTTGTAAAAAATATCAATATGCAGCCATATATGCAAGGTTTCTATGGTTAAATGGGGAGGACAAATTACATACCTCCAAGTCAATAGGAAATAAAGATATAAATAATTGCACATAAACGTGTTTATGTCTGTAACTGTCATTGGAATGATAGATAGTTTCTCTCACTTAAATTTGCTGTCTGTTTAGCCTGAAAACCTTACTGGCTCAGAATCAGATTCCTGATTAACTTGACCCCTCTCCTAGAGCTACTTTGAGCTGCATTGACAACTTAAATCACTTCCTAAAGACTAAATATAAATCTGACAAGAATGGATAATACTTTTAAGAATGTAGGCCTTAGAGATTTTTCTTGAGTCGAAACAGCAACTTTAAAAACAAAAACAAAAACAAAATGGAAGCACAAGTGGGTGGCACTGGCTTAATGATGTTAATGTTTTTTAAAGTTTCTTCCTTTATCTGATATATCTGATTCATATCAAAATACCTCTACTAAGCACTGTTTTATAACAAAAAATCTGACTTCAATAAATATTTTTGTATTCTACATGGGCCAATTTATTATACTGCTATTTACACTATGATTTCCTATAGCCACACATTCTCTGTACCTTTTGTAGTGTTTTGTTGTTGTTTTGTTTTACTGGGTGTGCACTTTGATGGTAAAACTCTATTTGGTTTTGGGTGTTTCTCATGTTATAGCATTTGTATAAAGAAACTGATCCATGTAAATACTTTCCATGTTTTTTTCCTCAATGTTTAAACCACTAGTTATCATATAGTATCTCTCTCTCATCCCTAATGATTTCGGCTCTCATGGCGACTCTGGACACCACACTCTGCTGGATGGAGCAATGGCCTGTTCTTGAGCCTAAGCTTTCAGCATTAAAGAACCTTGTCCATGAGCAACTAGCTTTAGATCATATTGAGCCTTCAACTAGCCCTCATAAGTAGCTGATTTGACTGCACTTATGCTGGTGCTGGAAAGATATCAAACCATTTCCCTTAACATAGTCTCTGATAGCATATATGCTGTCAAGGTCTGCTCTTCCATTGCTTATTCCACATTTAGACCTGGAGAATGTCCTGTTGATCAGCCTGTGGCTACCCTCAAGGCTATACTAGAAGTAAGACAACAACCATGGTATATCGGGCACATTTGCTCCCATTCCGGGTTGCCTGGCTATCTATCAGAAGGGAATGCCTCTATTAACAAACTTGTAAGTCAACCTAAAGTCATGATGTCTGCTCTAGAACAAGCTAAAGCCTTACACCAGAGGTTTCACCTCTCAGCAGATAGTCTTCATCACCTATTGCCTGAAATCCCAACCCAACAATGCAAACATCTGATCCATGCATGCTCCTCTTGTGGCCCATTGTTACCACTGGGTCCACTCCAACCACAGGGAGTCAACCCCCATGGATTGACACCCAACTACCTCTGGCAGATAGATATTACTCATATCCCTACCTTTGGGAAATTTAAATTTGTACATATGATAATTGACACATACTCCTCCCTTGTATATGCTACTGCCCTTGCAGGGGAAAAAGCAACCCATGTGATTAAGGTTCTAAAGCAGGCAATGCTATTCATGGGCGTCCCATGGTCAATCAAAACAGACAATGGCCCAGCCTATGTCTCCCTCAGATTGAAGGAATTTTTAACTTCCTGGGGAATTTCCCATACCAAAGGGATTCCCTATAACCCTTAGGGACAAGCAGTCATTGAGAGAACCAATCGCACTCTAAAGGAGATGCTTTAGAAATTTGATTCTACTGAGAAAGACCCTTCTTTGATATTGTTGGGTGCTTTATTTACCCTCAACTACCTCACTTTTGACAAACAAGGCCTCAATGCAGCAATCTGACACTGGGGTCCATTTACCTTCCCTACCCCTCTTCCCTCGGTGCAATGAAAGGACCCCTTAACCCTTCAATGGAAAGGCCCAGACCCTCTTCTCACACAAAGGTGAAGCTATGCTTGTTGCCCCCTCACCCCAGTCTAAGCCTCTTTGGTTCCCAGCCAGGAACATTCATCCAAGCCTCTCTTGAGAAGACAACCTGCCCCACCTGAAGTAAGAAGCCCCTTCTGTGAGTACCTAAACCAAAGTTAATGTTGTCTTTGACCCTTCTATTCTTCAAAAGGTGTGGAGTGAATCATCATCTATTAGATCCATCCATTTGGGCTATCATTGGGCTCGGGGTTCTAAGCCTTCTTCTGGTTCTTCTCTTTGTCAAACTAAACAAGCTCTCTTAGTTTATATCACTAAAGAATCACGGAAACACAAGAAAATTCCTGCTGCATGGATTGCAGCCCTCAGAAACATGTAAGAAGTTCACCCACCTCATCTTCGCTGAAAACACAAGGCTTCACAGCTTCAGTCGATCCTAATCCCAAACCCCTTCCCTTCCAATCCCTCCTAACCCCATCACCCCTTCACTTGGGAGAGAACTCATCTTGGGGCATGTGCACACGGGCTGGCTAGCCAAAGATGGGTAAGATGCTCAGAGGAGCACAACGTAAGACAGTCACAGCCTCGTTTGCCCCCTCTCATGCGCATGAGCTGATTGGTCAACGATGGGTAAGATGCTCAGAGGAGCACAACCTAAGACAGACAACAGTCTCGTTTGTGCCCCCCTCTCTCATATGCAGCATGTAGGAGTCTGGAAATCCAGTGGAATGATTCTCTCCCATGAGGAGATTATCACAGATCCCTCCAACATGCTTGCTTATGGGCCATACAGGCCCCACTGACATTTCAAATAAAAGTAAAAAGGGGGGATAGGTACGAGAACTCTCCATACCTTCAACCCCTCCCTTCCATCTTTCCTCATTCTATGGTAATGGACTGTGCGCCTGACAGAGAGCACCTCATTATTTGTAACTTTGGAACTGATTGGTCCAGGAGTGTATATAAGCTTCTGTACTTTCTGGAATAAATGGTTTTTTGCATCTCACTCCAGCAGAGCAGTTTTTACCTACACCCTGGGGTCTGGGTGGAGTGACTCCGTGGGCTGTCACCTGTCCTGGGAGACCCCATTTCGTCTTCTCTGAAGACCTCTTTTTCTTGTCTCTCAGGACCCCATCTAGTCAAGCAGACCCTTCAATGGCAAAGAAGGCCATAGGAATTGGTCAAGTTATAAGCAGGTAAGGCACAAGTGGAAGAGATACCTAGATCTCCTACAGGGGGGGCAGATATGATTCTTGTCTCTCAGGGGACATCAGGCAAAGGGTTAAGGCCTTTGTTTGTCACTATAAGATGGGTACTACTAGTATCTAATGGCTAAACATCCACTAAACATCCTACAGTTCACAGAGCAGCCCCTCCCCACCAAAGTCTCATCTATCTCAGAATGTCAATTGTGCTGAGGTTGAAAAAACCCATTTCAAAGTAATTAAATTCTTGATTTTTTTAGGTCACATTGCTGCCAGTACCAATGACTATTTCACAGCCTATCATCTGGTGTGACCCTGTGACTGATGGAATATAAGCTAACATGGTATGGTGACTTTTGGGAGTTGTCCCCAAAGGAAGGAAGAGTGGCCTTCTCCTGCCCTTTTCTCTCTCTTCATTGCTGGAATGTGATCCTGTTGGCTGGAGTTCTGGCAGCCATCTTGGGACGATGGATGGTTTCAGGGACATCCAAAGTGGAGCAATGAGGAAGAGAGCCCTTGACACTGTGTAGCACCTCCTGCTCCAATCTGTCTGCCTCTGAATCACTTCAGTGGGCCATCTCATTTAGGTCTTTTTCTGTTACACCTGTGTTTAATTTTAATTGAAACAGTATCTAACTTCTGCACTCCAGAATGTTCTATTTAATGAGACCTGCCTTGCCACATTGGGTTGCAACTACATTCTTGAAGGGGCTGAACTTGGCAAGGAGCAGAAGAGATCAGGGGGGAGCAATGATGGAAAGGGGCTAGGAGCCAGAAGCAGGCTAGTCACAGGCTTTACCTTTTGACAGGGTTGTTTATGGTTGACCTGGAGCATGACCAGTCTCCAACACCCAGGCTTCACCAACTATGGTGTCTACAATCATATCCTCAACCTCCTCATAGCTCTGCTCATCACTCTACACCTGACTGGGCTTGGCACTCCTGATGACTTCAGCCCCGTTAACAGACAGTGGGGCTGGTAGACCTGGCCATGGCTCCTGCTAATGGTTAATGTCTTAGGTGAAGAGAGCTAAGACCACCTAGTAGCAATTCATTTTCAATTTTGAAAATCTATGATTAATTACAAGTTTGAATATGGATAGAAATTAGTGCCCTAAACCTCAGTGGACTGATAAGAGGACAACTTATATTTGAATCCTTCCTGGCCTTCAATTTTGTCTGTCCTCAGCTCCCTGAGGCCTTGGTGCCTGTGGGCTAGTCTTGAGCATCCCATAGCACAGTGGGAATACCCACTCTCATGTGCCCTTGGCCAGCACCCCCTCTCCATCTTTCTAGCCTTTCTGCTGGGACACATTTTTCCTTCAAAATACAGCATTTGCTAGATGATCAGAGCTAAGGCACTAATAATTTTCCAGTGGGTTAAAGTGTTGGTGTTTTCATTTCCTGGGGCTGCTATAAGGAAGTCTGGTAAGTGAGATGACTTAAACAATCGCTATTTATCATCTCACAGTTCTGGAGGCCAGAAGTCCAAGATCAGGGTGTCAGCAGGGAGGGCTCCTTCTGAGGGTTCTAAGAGAGGAGCTGTCCCCAGATCCCCCAGCCTCTGGTGGTCTGCCGTCAAGCTTTGGTGTTCTTAGGCTACAGATGCATCGCTCTGTCCTCCGCCTTTGCAGGGCCTCCTCCTGTGTGTCCTTTGACATGACCTTCTCTGTCCAAATTTCCCCTTTCTGTAAGGACACCAGTCGTATTGGATTGGGTCTCACCCCAGTGGCCCCATTTTAACTCCATTACCTCCCTAAAGGCCTTATGTCCAAATAAGGGCATAGTTACGAGGAACCAGGGCTTAGGACTCTAACATAGTTTTGGGGAGGATAATTTAGCCAAGTGGCACAGCCACATTTTAACAGAGCCTTGTGGACATGCACACATAGTCACTGGGACCATTGGGAGAATCAGAGGCATCCAAATGTGGGAGAATTCACACTCCCCATCATCCCTCCCGGCCCAAGATGTGCAGCCCTTTCTCACCTCGCATGGGAAGCTGCTATTCCTGCATCTCACAGACAAGGCTAGACCCAAAAACTCCAATAAAATCCAGTGATTCCTCCACCTCTGCAGAAATCTCATGGAAATGATGCTGAATGATGGCTTTTCCCACATGGTGTTGAGCCAAGTCGGCTTTGTCTAGGGAGCAGCCTATGGGCCTGGAACCACTGGGCAATGACTACATTTTTGCAACCAGAGAAGAAACTAGTGATAAAATTTAACAACATAGAAAGTGTTCTAGAAACCAGACGAACACACCCTAATCAGGAGTGTCCTGTGCATCGTCTTAGAAATGCTTCATGGTGTTGTTAATCCCAGTTTTAATTTCTAGCCTTATTAAAGACTTAAGGCTTTATCTCCATTTCTTACCCCTGGAAAACCAGAGGCACGTAATGATCTTTATTTCTGTCATTTTCCCAGTGGTCACAGTGTCTGTGCTGCTAATCATTTTTATTTCCACGTGGATTAATAAGGGCCGTGTGGGTCTTTCTTTGTCCTTCCCCCCATGAGTTCTGGGGACAAGCATCTGGGGGATTCAGCATTGATTCTCAGAGCGAGATTTTTGCCGTGTAGATAAACACTGTGGTGGAGGGGGGCAAACCCTGGACCCCAGCTTTCCTGAAATGAACAGAATCCAACGTAGGTCATTGAATAGCCCCCCATTTATCTGCATTTATGTTCCACCCACGGAACTTCTCTGGAAGGCTCTGCCAACTGCAAGCAGCATAGAAAAATAGGGAAAGAAGAGCAATCATAGCAGAGTCCTGGGGCCAGAAATGACCTTGGAGATCATCTGATCTAGCCTTAGTGAAACAAAACAAAGCAGAACAAAACAAAACAAAACACCAGAGAGGTTATGTGTATCTCTAAAGGGCACACAGCAAGTTAATAGAAGAGAAGATGCACTCTTAGAAATGTGCCATTGATGTAGCCTGATTACCTGTTTGCAACCAAGGGTGAATATTTGTTTTTTCATCTGCTTTAAGGACATGGGCACAGTTAAGGGATAAAAATGTCTGATTTCTGCCACAGGCAAGTTCTCACAGGATGAGGCATAGCAGTCTTCATGAGTGTGCTTTATGCTTAACATCAATATTATTTTTCTTCCCCACCAAAAAATTATCTTTGAGGGCATTCCAAAAACTACAAAAAATCTATGCCTTTTGCCCTTACAGTGAACTTTGAGCAATTGAACAGGGATGTGGAAAAAGAATTACTTTTGAAGTATGCCATTAGTAAGGGGTAAGGCACATTCACACTTTTGGAATGAAAAGAAACAAGAATGTCTTAAGAGCTCTCTTCCAGTTATTCTTGATGCACTGGCTACAAAATAAGTATCCAGAACTTGGATCATTCACTTAGAGTGCAGACTCTTCTTATTCCCCCAGCTGGCGAGGGTTGGAGTGTTTTCATGCCCTTGGGTACCATGGAGCTTCAAGGAGACAGGGGATGTTTGCCTGGTGTGGACAACATGGAATTTTTCTAGGGACATAAAGGACAATGGTGATGTGGAAGCTGGGATTCCACAAATAGGAAAATAGCGTGACATGGGAAATACAAATTAGGAGACAGGATTATGAAGAGAGAACTCTACAAACAGGAAGAGTGTTTGGTCCAGCCGGGGCAACTCAGAGAACATACCATCCTTTGTTGGTAAAAGGAGAGTGGAAATGTGTGGCTGAGACCCACCACGGAGATAGAAAAGATGGCAGAGAAGAAGCTCAGGAGTGTGGTGTGATGTGCCTTTTGAAGG
The DNA here is from genome assembly GCA_004024805.1 of Geosciurus inauris. NCBI lineage: Eukaryota > Metazoa > Chordata > Mammalia > Rodentia > Sciuridae > Geosciurus > Geosciurus inauris. The sequence continues at coordinate 75,342 of PVHX01000365.1, read as the reverse complement.
AGCTGTAATAACTCAGCCTCCTGAATCTTATTTTTGGGTTGACGGTTTGGCTGCACGAGAGCATGGCCGTCAAGAACTTGATATCAGCTTCAGCTAAACCGGGTTTTAATCGTGTTCCACTCTCTGCAACACGTGTGGCTGTGGACAAACCACTTAACTTCTTTAAACTTCAACTTCTTCAACTGTAAAAGGGAGAGGGTCACATGCAACTTGCAGAGCTGTAGGATTTCATGCGATGATGGATGCAAAGCACTTTGTTCCACACCTGGCACAAAATTGATGATGATTATCACTAATTACTTCCAGTAAGAACAAATATTCTTTAAGATGGTCTTAAAGCAAATATAATAATTTTCACTTCATTAATTTTTTTCCAAAGATTGTCATTATGGATTTTTTTGGTCAGCTATTTGCCCTCCCTTGGGAACAAATTCACCTTTCCTCCTTCGGCTGATATAAAATAAGGTATCCCACCTACCCACCTGCCCGCCCCTGAAGTTGGGGTGGAGCCCTGGTCTTTTGTTCTCCCGCCCTAACCAGGAGGATTCCATTCCAGCCTGTCTTCTCTCTAAATGGCAAATTCACACACTGCAGTCCACTTCTTGGAACTCTCTAGAATCTGAAAATTCTTTTCCAACAGACAGTGCAGGCCATCATGACTGCTGAAGTTAAATATTCCATGACTCAAAAGAGACAGTGAATGTCAACAGACAATATTTAGAAAAAGAGTAGCAAGAAGAGTAGTCTGACTCCCTCTGTGCAGATCAGTGACTGGAGTATCGCCTTCAGTGTCAAGGATTCACATGCCAGGGGAGGCAAAATAAATGGGAGCTGTAGGAGGAGGGGAGGAGTTGAGACGCTCAGGGGAAGAAACCTGTGTTATGAGAGACACAACTGAAAGGACTGAGATGAAAAATGAAGAGAATAAAAGATGCCAGAACTCATGACAGTATCTTCTATTATGTGATTAGCTGTCTTGGGGGAGGCATATTGGATGAAGAAAACCTTAAAAGGAGCAAACAGAGTCACCAGGTGGAAGCTCTAAGTAGAGAAATTTGGGATTTATCAAAGAGCTGTACAAAGATGGAATCAGGATGCTTCAAAAGGTTGTGGAGTAAGTTTCCTGTCCTGGAAGTATGTAATTCATGACTTTATTTGATTTTTAATTGGACCAAGCAGGAGGGAACCAGGCATGAGATGGGAGGTCTGGATGGCCCACACATTTCCTAGGCTCTTACATGGATAAATGCCTCTCTCTCACCTCTTACCTAAGTCCACCACCATATTTCAATGGAAACTCAATCCTCCTCTATTTGAGTGTCTTAGGGCTGCCATAGCCAAGTGCCACAGCACACAGTGGCTTAAAACTGCAGAAATTTGTTCCCCACAGTCCTGGGGAACAGAAGTCTGAAATCAGCTGTCAAAGGGCTGTGCTCCCTCCCAAGGGACTGGGCAGGACCCTTCCTCACCTCTCACAGCTCCTGACAGTCCTTGGAACTTCTTAGTATGTGTCTATATCTTTCTAATCTCTGCTTCCATCTTCACATGGCCATCTTGTACTCTTGTAAGCACAGTAGTCATTGGTTTTAAGATCCAATATGATACCATTTTGAGATCCTTAATGAGTTATATCTGAAAAGATGCTATTTCCAAACAAGATCACATTCTAGAGTTCTGGGTGGACATGAATTTTGGGGGGATGCAATTCAATCCACTCCCATTCCCCCCCACCATCTGTTTTGGATTTTTTGTCTTTTCCTTGAGTCCAATGCAAGATGTTGATGCTGCTATTTCTTTTCCTGTTAATTTTCCAGGAACACTTTGCCAAATACAAACAATCCCTAGATTCTAAAGATTCTGTTTGGGGCTAGTGGCATGGCTCAGTAGTAGAGCACATGCTCAGCATGCACAAAGCTCTGGGTTCAATCCACAGCACAATAAATAAATAAATAACCCAAAAGATTCTTTTTGAGTTAGGATTCAATCTTAGGAGACAGTAGAAAGCTGCAAATTGAGGACCTTTATGAGCCCACTCCAGGAAGAGGTGAAACTATGAGCATTGGAGTTCCTGTGACAGGCCAGGCTGTGATGTCTGAGGGTCAGTTGGACTTAACATTAGGTGGACAGCTGCATGGACCACTTTCTTTCAAGTGGGAGGGTGGGAGACAGGCTACCAGCAATGCCACTCCTTTCCTTAATCCATGAGAATGCATTACTCCTTCTGGTTACACATACAAATGACTGAGGAACGTCTGTGTGTATGAAGGCTAAAGGGGGCTTCCTTCCTTGTGTTCCTTTCTAAGATTTTCCCCTAGGATGATAGTTTCAGTTAGAAACTCTTCCCATATACTCTTCCCAAAAACTCTAGCATGTGCTAGAGTCTATGCAGCAAAGAGTCACATTCTCAAAATGCTGGCTGAATTTCATGGATTCTTAAAAGATCCACCATTGTTTCTGAGTTTATAGGCCCCTTGGCTTCTACAAAAAGCCAGATGTTTTGACACCTGTAAAGAGCCAAAATATTTTACACCTTTTGGGATATCTGGGGGGGGTCTCTGCTGCAGCTACTCAATGCTGCTATGGTAGTGTGGATGCAACCACAGCAATGAGTCAACAAATGAGTGCAGCTGTTCCAATAAAACTTTATTTGAATCCCATATAATATTTGCATGTCACAAAATGTTTCATCGCTTTTTCAACCACTAAAAAATGTAAACTCTTAGCAGGTGGGTCATCCAAAAACTAGGCGGCAAACATTGGGAAAGCTCATAAAATCTAGAGAACCATTGCCCAGTCTAGATACAGGAGGTGTAATGGTCAGTTTGAATTGCCAAATTGATTGGATTAAGAGATGCCAAAGATTATGAGGCTTCTGAGTGAGTCAATGAGAGTGTGTCTAGGAATGACTGGCATGTGGGATAGCAAACTGAAGTGGAGACCCTCCCTAAGCGTGAGCAGCACCATCCAATAGGATGGTGGCTTGGATGGAATAAAAGTTGGAAGAACAAGGAAGCAGCAGCAGATGTAAGCTTGATTCTCCTTGAACAAGTCTTGATGGCTTTGCGATTGCCTGAGGACATCAAACTCTTGCTTCTCCACTCTTCTAAAGCAGACTCTGCCAGTGATTCTCCAGAGAGTTTCCAGAAGCCTTTGGTCTTGGACTGGGGTAGCACTGTTGATCCCTCTTGTTCTGAGGCTTCAGCCTCTTGGACTGCGCAGTTACCGGTTCTTCCAGCTCTCCAGCCTGCAGACGGCCATTGTGGACTATCCAGATTCTGTTAAATCCCCTTTTTAGAATCATACTTCCTGTTGATTCTGTTCTTCTAGAGAACCCTGACTAACATAGGAAGAAAAGACAGAATATGGCCTCAGACACAGCTACATCCAGGAACCTGGAATTACCAAGTACTTCTCTGTCTCCTGTCCCTGTTTCTTCCTTCTTTGCAAGTAGACCTGAAAGCTGTGGTTTACCTCATGCAGGAAACAGGATGGCTGCCATCCCATCTCACATCTATGGCCATGGAGACTTATGGAGTAGTTCCCTGGGCCCCAGGTCTATACTTCTTGGGGTGGTAGGAACTGGTCCCCTGGGGTCAGGAACCAACCTCAGGAAAAATCAATCATCTGAGGCTGGTGGGTAGGGGGAGGTGAGAACATGGCAGATCCTGTGGGAATTCTAAGGTCATGGACAGTAGTTCCCAGACAAATAGGAATCGAGGTGCACCAATCAATAGGTATTTCTCTCAGTGGTTTATGAATTTGTGCGTGTGTGTGTGTGTGTGTGTGTGTGTGTGTGAGAGAGAGAGAGAGAGAGAGAGGTGAAATGAAACATCTACGCATTATTACCAGTTCTCAGGATGTGTTCTTATGGGATCTTCAGATAGGCATGGCCTCCATACTTGTATACATTACCTTTTCAGGACCCATAAGACTGGTTAATAGTACTACCCAAAAAACAGTATTTGAAGCATGCTGGGAATATATGGCAACACTAAATATTTTTCATCTGTGAATTTTACCATTCCTGCTCATTTTGACTCAGAATTCAATGAGCATCTTTCATAGAAACTCTTTTTCCCATTACCCTCTGGCTTCCCATGACTGTCATTTCAGAAAGAAAATGTAAAAGATGCCCCTGCTCTGCTTTTCTCTGGGGAAGTAGCTCCTCTTTCAGCAAAGGCCCCTTGGTCAGCACCCACCCAAGGGTGTTCACTCTCAGCTCTCCCCTCAGGGATGGCAACATAAGGACCATGAGTTGGGGGCAACTGACCAGTGGTGGAGCCTGTTAGTCCCTGGAAAGTGCAGGATTGCCCAGCCTCATCAAAGGAAGAAACGCCCGTGCTCCAAACTCTCTGCAGAGATGTAGGAGCTCTCTCCATACCTTCAGCACCTTCCCTCCTCTCCTATTTCCTCAGCCCATGCTGATTGGCTGCCTTCAGCACCTCCCCGCCCCTCCCCTTTCCTCACCCCATGCTGATTGACTGTGTGCCTGATATGGAGCGATACCCCATTGGCTGTAACCTCAGCGCCATGATTGGTTCAAGGACCAGATATAAGCTGTTACATTTCCTGAAATAAAGGGGTTCTGTGTCTGGCTCCAGTGGAGCAGTTTGACCTAACTGCAGTGCCTGGGTGAGTGACTCCCCAACCGTCCACCCCATACCCTCATCCCTCGGGACCCCATATCACTCTTCCTAAGGGCCCCATACCCCCCCCCCCCGGCAGCTCATGGGCAGACCCACACAAGGCAGGAGGTAAACACCATTAAATGCTGATGGGCACCTGTGGGGCAATTTGTGCGAATCACTTTCTAACCTGTAATTCTCCTCTTGGTCTTTAACAGTGGGATGCTGCTTTATTTTCTTGGCTGACAGCAATACAAGAAATAAGCATATCAGGTGCTTACGGGGCTCATCACACTATGGTGCCTCCTTACAAAAACCATTGACAGCCTCTCAGGAGTAAGCATTTTGGTAAAAGGGAAAACTAAACTATTAGCCAGACTGATTCATTCCAAAGCTATAAGGTGCCAGAGGAGGCGAGTTGTATAAAGAGGAAGCAACCTGTCCTTGTTGCTACTTGATGCCACCACAAGTGTGACCCACGTTTGTGAAGAGGGCAACATTTGTCTTCTGGGTTTCCTTCCTTCTGTCCTTTGGTATATCTTACCAATTTCAGCATCCTCATTCATTCAGCAAACACTTGATAAGTGCCAACAACTCTAGGGGACCGATGGTAGGTAGAAAGAATAAGATTTTTGTTAGTGTGGTGGTGCATGCCTATAATTACAGCAACTCAGGGGGTTGGGGCAGGAGGATGTTAGTTCAAAGCCAGGAGGATGTTAGTTCAAAACTTAGTTCAAAGCCAGCCTCAGCAACTTAGTAATATTCTCAGCAACTTAGTGAGACTCTGTCTCGAATAAAACTAAAAAGTACTGGGGATATAGCTCAGTGGTAAAGCACCCCTGGGTTCAATCACCAGTACCAAGGAGGACAAAGATTAAAGAATAAGATTATTACAGAGAAGATCAGATCTAGAGGGATAATCACACAGTGAACCAATAGTTAAGATACCAGGATACTGTAAGTACTAGAAGAAGGGAAGCCAATCAGGGTGGGCTTCAGAGAGGAACTGACATTGGCTAGAGGTTCTGGGGGATAGATACACTTTTCTAGGTTAAAAAGAAAGAAAGAAAGGCTGCTGTAGGTGGAGGGAGTAGAACTAGATAAGAAAGCATGTAAGTTTATAATTCAGTGAGATGATCTCTGGGGTCCTGGAGGGGAGATGGTGACCTGAGGCAAATCTGGAAGGTTGGGTTGAAGTCAGGCTGCCCAGGGACCTTGACACTTATGTGCTCAGTTCCTACTTTCCCAAAAGTGGCAGAAAGAAATGATGACAGTAAAAGCAATAATAGCCATTTACTGATGTTCTACCCGTTGGTTTTATAGATTTATGAAGTATTGGGAAGGGGAAATAAGTAATTCCACAAATGTAGTTGCTTATTATATTCTACTATATCATAATCCATCTATCCATTCATCTTATCGATTATTCATCATCTTTCAATTCATGAAAGACACAGTAAAAGAGTAAAAGCAAAAGAGAGGTTTGGACTTCTCTGATCTTAGGTCCTTCTGTGACAGGATGACAACAGAGAAGAGGGCCACGTCTGACTATCTGCCCTGCCTGTCCCAGCATCTGCTATGGGGAGTGGTCACTCTGAAGGTGAAACCAGGTCCCTGGGGGATGCTGAGGTCAGTGTCCTAGGGGAAGTTCCCCTCCCAGGGGTCTATATAATGCCCATTCATGGAAGCCTTCCTGCAGGGTAAGGGCATGACCTCAGACAGAGTTCACCATGTGCCAGGTCTGAGCCTTGATGTTTGGGTGAAGAGGGCATCAAGTTACCTGGCAAAGCACAATTCCCCTTTCAGAACAAGGATCAAGTTAAGAGTACACACGTTAACATGGAGAACTGTAGAGATTTGGGGGGCCAACAGCAGTTGGAATCTATATGGATTTTCTGAGATGATCTTTTCACCTGTTCAAAGGGTCGGGTCACTGCTCAGGGCACATCATCTGGCAGATCAGAGAGAGGGAGCTGCTTTTGACATTGCAAGGAAAAGCATGGAACAGATCCTGCCTGTTGAGAAAGCCTGTGCAGGCTCTGGAGGAAAGGCACGAGGGCTCTGCACACAGAAGGCTGTCCATGCTTACAGGCACCAGGGGTGTGTGAGTATCATGCATGAGAGTGAAGTGCAAGCACAGCTTGAGCCTGTCTGCCACCACCCTGGGAACAATAGGGACTCATACCACTGGCACTGCCACTGTGCTGATCCTTGCCGGAGCCTCCAAACTGTGTTCTTCTACTAGACTTACTGACCCAGTCTTATGTACAGTTTTCACTAATTTTTCAGAATCTTGTGTTTAGGTGGAGGGCAAACAACTAGTTCTAGCAGATGATATTTGGCAGGAGAGATGTACACCCTGACTGAGTCTCTGTGTTTTCCACATACTTTTTCTTTCTGTACCACAGTAACTCTGAAGACCATTGGTTTGAAAATGCAAAACTACAAGATGGAGGACGTCTGGGTTCTTGCGTTACTGCCTGGAAGAAGACTTCCCAATCTAAAATGAATTGTGGCACAAGCAGAAATAAACGTGTATTATGCTAAGTCACTGATATTTGGGGGACATTTGTTACTGCAGCTAGTATAACTTGCCCTGACTAATACACTCTGGTACCATCCTTGCCAGGTTATATCTGATCTTTCCACACTTAACACCATCTATGGATTTCAGTGGGAAAATCTCAAAGGCAGGTAATGACCCTGTACGTGGAAGTTGACATTTCTTCCTATATGACTAAACATTGGAAAGATTGTATTTGTTTAGAAAAGTTTTCACCAATCTTTTGTCTTGAATATTCCAGGGAAAAGTGACCATGAACTGTGTTAAGGTCACTGTTTTATACACCAATTAAATAGCCTGATTTAATGATTTCTGGATATACAGAGAACCAGAACAACTTGGGGAGTTCTGACCTGCAGAGCTCCCAGGGCCTAATAGCTCCTCTGTTACATATGGACACAAATGACCAAGCTTATGCTTCTTTTAACCTTCTCTAGGATACGTTTTCTTCCCCCAAGAAAATGTGAAAATGTCACACTGGTCATTGCTTCTAAGTCCTATGAGTTTATGTCTCCATTTCATGTTCTAGAAGAGGAAAAAACTCAGGGTAATTTTTCCTGTTGCTAAAAAAACAATTGATCCACAAAACACTTGGAAAAAAAATCACTGAATATATACACTCTTTCACTTCTTGTCATTATTCCCTAAACAATCCAATATACCAACAATTTGCATTGCATTTACATTGTATTGAGTGCAAACAAGTAATCTAGCAATGATTTAATGTGTACAGAGGATTGTGTAGGAGATGTGCCAATACCATGTTGCTTTACATGAGGCACTTGCGCATCTGCTGATTTTAGTACTCAATGTATAGTATTTAGTAGATTCTTTCAAAGATTCTATGATTCAAAGTGAAGGATTTGATAAAGTATAATGGTAATTGTGGGAAATGAGAAATTAAAAGAGGGTTGGAGTCTTTTATATATTTCAAGTTTAAAAACAATTTGGCCTCTGCATCATTAAAACTAAACTTTCACCTGCTACAAATTTCCTCCTTTGTTCCAGAGACTATTGTTTGTTTGAACAGAGAGGAAAGGAAGCTGTCAGAGGCCTTTTACACAATGCAAATGAGAGTAAAAATCAGCGGGGCCATGAGTGTTAATGAGAAAAAAGCTGCTGGTCAGAGGGTGGACTTGGCCACAGGGACTTGATCTTGGACTTTTAGTTTTTCAAGTGGTGATGGTGGTCATGAAAAATGAATTACTTTAAAAAAATTGAGTAACTTTAAATAATCTCAAATTAATTTAAAATTAAAATAAATAAATAATTTTTGCATAATTATGACAATACTTGGAAAATCTTTTATGACTTAAACTTCACATTTAAACAATTAGCCATATGTAGATTTTCTAGATCTTAATATACATTGCAGCCCAAATAGTTTTGAAAATATATATAATTAAATATCAATGCATATAAACAGGTGTCTTTCAAGAGTAGACAATCTGAGCCGGGTGCAGTGGCTCAAGCCTGTAATCCCAGCATTTAGGCTGAGACACCCTCAGCAATGGTGAGGCGCTAAGCAACTCAGTGAGACCCTGTCTCTACATAAAACACAAAATAGGGCTGGGGATGTGGCTCAGTGGTCAAGTGCCCCTGAGTTCAATCTCCAGTACCAAAAAAAAAAAAGAGTAGACAAATCTGTTGTTCCTTCATCTATCACCTCATTGAAGTAATATTCACTAATTAATCAGTATGTAGGATCTTGACTATTCTGAATACTTCATATTAGGTGGAATTATATAATTATACAGGAGCTGTCCTTTCATATCTGGCTTCTTTCACTTGGAATTATGATTTCAAGGTTCACCAATATAGTGCCATATAAAGAACTTCATTTTTCTTTATGACTGAGTAGTAGTCCATGGTATGGATGGGATATTTGTCTATCCACTTTTCTCTTTGTCTATCCATTTGTCTGTTGATGGGCATTTGGGTTGTTGCCATGTGGTTGATTGCCTTTTGATATTCCCTGCCCAGTCCTCAGTCCTGACTTCCCCCTTTCCAGGGGAAAGTCAACTCAAACAGAGGTTTTGGGCAACACTCATGCACACCCAACTTGTTTAAGGTTGCTCTGGATCATATCTATTCAGATATGATCCACCAACCAAGATGGACACATAAAAAATTCAACTACTATTGTTTGAAGAGGCAGTCATTCTTGTCATATGGCAACCACTGTGATGGACATCCTTTTGAGGGACACCATCATTTTAAATTTGGCATTGTGCCACCAGCTAAAGTTTGTCGTTAGCTCCAAACTCACTTTTCTAATTTCTGCTCTGTGCTGTTTGGGCTGAGGTCTTGCAAACCATATATCCACATTCATTGCAGGATCCATGCTAGACTCTGCCAATAGGGTGAAACCATCAACGGTAAAGTTTCTGAATTCGACTAATTGTACTGTGGTCATACCAGAGAATCTCCATGCTCTTGGGGAGCACACACCGAAATGTGTAGGTGTAAAGAAAGGAATCAAATCGGCAATGAACTTTCAGAAGGTTTAAGGGGAAAAATAAAAAGGCAAAACTCAGGTGACAGAGGAGGATGGGACATCAATTATAAGGGAAATGTGGAAAAATGTTAATAATTGGTCAACCTGAGAGAAAGATGATTTATACAATGGGAGTTTTTGTACTATTGTTGCAGCTTTTCTAAAAATTTGGAATTGTTTCACAATGAACAATATGAAAGAAGACGAGGAGGAGGAAGAGGGGAAGAAGACTGGAACTGATAAATGCAAGCAGCCTAAGATATTTCTGTCCCCTCGTGCGTCCTACTTACCTGCTGCTCCTCCCTTGGCAGGACAGAAACTGCAGCAAAAAGAGAAACTGCAGCAAAAATATGCAAGACAGGCAAAAGGAGAAGTATCCAGCAAGTCTATCTGCCCACTCTGGCTTTGAGCCTGGAGCAGATCTGAGCTGACGGGGAGAAGGGTTGATCCCCATATCCAGGCTGGAATTGTCAGCTGTATATGACATGAATGTCCTAATATTGAAAATGATCCAGGGTTTGGGACTTAAAGTGACAATTGAAATCCTGGGGCCTGCAGAAACTTTTATTCAAGGGCAGAGGAAGGTGTTCACTATTAAACATTCAAGGGAATCCTGAGAGGACCAAAATAAAGCTGCATCTTTAATTATGTCCCTAAAGGAAGTTGTCTCCCTATTGCTGGCCCAGGAGAAGGAGGTGTTGTAGTGAAAGGACACTACTGTTTCTTTATACTCTCATCACGTAATTACTTCCAGAAACCAACAGTTGAGAGAATTCTCTCATCCATTGCAAACAGCTTGGACAATGTCCTAGAAAACTGGGTTAACTTCTCCATTATCAGGTGACATCTTAACAGTGTTTCCTAAGAATGAGGCTTTGAGAGCAGCTAATGGAGGCAGAGGTAGGAGGGGCCAAGAGGCTGACAGGAGAGGACACAGGAAACAAGACAAGCTCCCCCTTGTGTTAGTGCTGGGCCTGACCTGGGGCTGGCTCACCCTCCTCGGTAGACTCCAGTGGCGAGACCCTGCGTATACAGCATTATGCCCCGTATGGTTTGAAGGTCTTCAAGAAACAAACTTGTTCCCACAGTCTTGCTATTAGAGTCTACCTTTGCTATTACCTCCTTCACTGCAGAGGAATTTATGAAGGGTTCCTGATCCCTAGAATAGCCTGAGAGTCATCCACAGAGACAGACGGACAGAAGAGAGCAAGGGAGCTGGCAGAGCACCTGGCCAGGTTACCTGAGATGGGCCCTGCTCTACCCTGTTGGCTGATAAACTTGGATGACCTTGGACTTAGTCTTTTGCCACTTTGTCCTTCCCAATCCATGAGACTTTGACAATTTTGAGGAAAATGCTCAGGGACTTAAATAAACCCAAATAGCCCCATATCCTTCAGGGTTCAAGCAAGCAGCAGTTTGCTCAAATTGAATCATTTAAGAAAAAATTAATAAAGGGGTCCCCTACAAAAGTGTGAGCAGTATATGGGGCAACCACAAATGTCTTAGTCTATTTTCTGTTGCTGTAACTGAATACAACAGGCTAAATACCACAGGATCATTTATTTAGAAACTTATTCAAAGTAAAAGTTTATTTGGCTCAGGCTTTTGTAGGCAATGAAGTCCAAGATCATGGTGCCAACAACTGCTTGGCATTTAGTGAGGGCCTTTGTACTGCATCAGACATGGCAGAGAACATCACATGGTGAGACAGAGAAAGTGTGCCAGCTTGGGTCTCTCTTCCTCTTCTTAAAAAGCCACTAATGCCCTCATGGAGGGTCCCACCCTCATGACCTCATTTCATCCTAATTACTCCCCAAAGGCCCCATCTCCAAAACCAGCCACCTATGACTTTGGAGTTTCTTTCCGACACATGAACTTCTGTAGAACACATTCAAGCCACAGCCATAAGGAATAATGTGGCTTTGCCTGCCTTGTGGTAGTGGATACCTCAAGCCTAAGAGCACAGGAACCCAAGACACAGAGGACTGAGTGGAGAGGACAGGGTTTGGAGGGATTCCATCAGCCTCTAAGTGACCTCAGAGAGGAACCAGGAGAACACAAGGCCTGACCTCACATGTCCATCCCCCTCTTATCTCCAGCCAGTGGTGTTCCATGCACTGAAGACAAATAGGAGTCGCAGAGCACACAGGAGCCCTTTGATGTAGCCATTCAAATCAGACCTCTGGGAACAGAGCTGGAGGGGCAAAGAGAAGACATTCAGCACAGGCTACCTTTTGCCCCCCGGTTTTACTCTTGTCCTTTATTGAGTTGGCAATCACAAATGCCTTCTTCCTCCACATTTCTGGGACACCCTCCAGCTTATCTTATGTCAGCTTCAGTTAGACTGAGGTCTTTACCGACAGGAATAACCTGAGCTTTCATTTCATAAGGATTTAAGTCCTTGGAGATCTTTATTCCATTGTCTAAGCCCAGTGGAAAAGGAAGTACTAAGAAATATTCCAGTTACTCTCTTGGGGTCCACAGTAATTTGCCTTTTGGTTATTGGGATCAGTCACTGTAGAGAGCCATCCGTGGGCTGTATATGGACTATTGGTATTGCAGCCAGTGAGGGGATAGTTCTGGCATTGGGAACTCCCATGGCACCCCCACAGGGAGAGACCACCTGATGCAGGTGAACTCCCTCCTCAGCTCTGCCAAAGATCCCACACTTTGGCAGATGGGCTGACCTGCTGTAGCTAGCTGCACAGCCCCTCTGAGATGGGTGTGACCTGCCAAGATGCCAATCAACCTGCTGACTGCAAGACATCACTAAGCAAGATTCCGCCCTTGAAACCTTATCCCTGCCTTTGATGTACACCCTTAAATAAACCAAGGGAGCCATTTTCTTGTTGTCTAGCTCCAGCTTCCATGTGGGTGGGACCTGTCAGGGGCTCCAACTTTTGAAACTATCTTTCTGACTTTGTCTTTTGTTCTTTACTAATTTTTCTAGACTTTAATTTCTCAGGTGGCTTACATCCTCCTCGGCAGGAAGAACCCCTCAAGAAGACGCTGGCCATCTCCCCTTAAGTCACAGTGATCCTTTTCTCTGCCTGTTGCTTAAGTGACATGAGGAGTCCCCCAAGAGTCATGACCCAGAAAGAATCCTCCTTTTGCACATTGTATTAGTCAGGGCTCCACAAGTAGGGTGTACATATTTGAAGATTTCTTGTAAGGAACTGACTTATAGGATTGTGAGAGCTGGCTGGGCAAAGTCTAAGGGCAGGCTGTCAGGAAGGGCAGACAAACTAGGGCAGAAGCTGATGTTGTGAGCCCCAGGAGCGACTTCTTCTTCCTCAGGCAGGCCTCAGGTCTGTTCCTCAAGCCTCACACAGATTGGATGAGGCCCTTCCAGATCATCAAGGATAATCTTCTTTCTTTAAAGCAAATGACTGCAGATGTAAACCACATCTGCAGAACACCCATAATAGCTAGGATGTAGCCTAGTGGGGCTGATCCATCGGACTGGCCATTATTGGCACTGAGACCTCCAAACACTCGAAGTCCAAGATGATGGAGGATGGTTGGCAAACCTACCTCCAAAGGGTCCAGTGGTGAAAGAGGGGGAAGGACACTTTGATCCCACCTGCTTGCTCCCCTTCCCATGCATTCTGGGTGAGGGGAAGATGGAGCCACATATTGGCTCTCTTTAAAGGCATGTAGGACAGATGTAGACCACAGTCTGGCTTCCCAGCATGTCATCTCCCCTGCACTGCACCTGAGCTTTCAGCAGGTCATCTCATTCTTTCATGAAGCCTGAAACTGCTGAGTGACACAGCGTTTGGACGGGAGCTCATTATCACATGTCCTTCTCCCTACCCCGTGTCTCTGGTCAGAGGTGATAATGCAAGATAACAGGGCAACAGATAAGGTTTCCTGCAAGGGTGTGAACCAGGGTGCTGGGAGCAGCATCATGAACAGGGAAGACAACTTATCAGGAGCATGTCTATCTTCATAAGGACAAAAATGGTGCCCTTCCTGTAAAGTCAGATGACCAAAAGCAAGTAAAGTAGAACCGCTGGACAGGCTTTATTTTGGAAGGTACGCTCCCGGGCTAACCCTCCCAATCACCAGGCTTGAGCGGGAGGAATGGCGCCTGTGTCTCATGGCACAGAAAATTTAAAAGGCCCCGCCCGGTAAAGGAAGACTTAAGGCAGGAAGGGAAGGGCCTGAGGTAGGAAGAGGAGATGATCTAGAGTCCTGTATCCTCTGGGATTGGTCAGGGGATCCTGCTGAGGTCAGCGTCCTTTTGGGATGAGTCAGGAAGAATGGCGGCGGCCATACTGGGTGTTCCAGGTTCCTCTATGCATGCGACCCGCGTCGGCCATGTTGGTGTGTTTGGTGCATGTGCACTGTTTGCTGCCTGGGCAGAGGCAGCCATGTTTGTGGGTTCTGCATTTGCCTCACTAACCTAACACTTCCATGATGGAAGGGGTCTATGAGGGTTAAATTTATGTGTCAACTTGGTGAGGCCATGATACCAGGTTGTTTTATCAAACACCAGTCAAGATGTCACTGGGAAGGTAAGTGTCAGATTGATTGATACTAAATTTGAATGAGCAGACTTTGAGTAGAGGAAATTGGCCTCCATAATGTGTGTGGGTCTCATCTGATCGGTTTCAGGCTTAGGAGCCAAGAGTGGGTTTTCCTGAGGAGGAGGGAATTCTATCTCCAGACTGAACCCTGGGACCCTGGCTGCAGTTTGTAGCCAACTGCCCTTTGGAATTTGTACTCAAAACTAGAACCACCACTCTTCCTTGAGTCTCCAGCCTGCTGGCCTGCCCTGCAGATTTTGGACTTGATGGTTTTTACAACTGCCAGTTCCTTAAAATAAACCTTTCTCTCCCTCTTATCAGTTATGCTTCCCTGGAGAACCTGACTGATGCAGGGTCCACTGGAACCAACTTGCTGTTCCCCTGGGCAATGGTGACATCTTAAGAGCCAGATAGAACCTCTACTGCTGACAAGTTGGAAATGCATCAGGAGTAGGGGCTAAATCTGCCCTGAGGAGAGACCATCCACAGAGATGAAGCCCTGTGTAACCCCCACATGAAATGATGGCTTTCTTTATTTGAGCCCATTAAACAAGCAAAGAGGTTATATCAGCACCCACATGATGTGTCAACTCAGCCAACTGTACTAGTGAACTCAGACCACTGTAACAAGATACCACTGACTGGGTGGCTTAACAGACATTTATTTTCTCACAGTTTTGAAGGCTGGAAGTTCAAGATCAAGATACCCATAGGGTATTGGTTTGTCCTAGTGAGACCTCTCTTCAAGACTTGTAAAGGGCCACCTTCTCACTATGTCTTCACATAGACTTTATTTTTTCCTGTGCATTTGCACAGAGAGCTCTCTGGTGTGTCTCTCTCTTCTTATAAGCCCAGCAGTTCTTTCAGATGAGTGCCCCACTCTTACAACCTCTTTTAACTTTAATGACCTCCCTATGGGTCTGTGACAGTGTGAAATGCCTATTTGATTTTCATTCCTGGCATGCAACTCCTAACATCCCGGGACTCTGAAGTTGTAAGTCTCTTTCAGGGTGCTAATGAGGTGGCTGAATGGTTGATAGTCTCTAGGTAGTTTCAGGACAGAGGCTGGACACTAGAAAGACCAATGCAGGATGAGAGGGTTGGGACTTTCTGTGCCACTCCACCACTTCCAAAGAGGGGAGAGGGACTGAAAGTTCACAAAGGACACTTATCACTGCATTGCCGAGTCCCTCCTCAAAGTGTCCCTGCTTCAACTTCATTCAAGGGGCTCTGATTTTGTGAACTAGTTTAAGTCTGGAACCTGATTAAGAGGGTATAAATCTCTTTAAAGGAGGTTCCAATTGGATTTTCCCACCTATATATTATATATCACATAGACTGAAAATCTATTTCATTCTTGGGACTCTAACAAATTAGTTATTGCCTTAGTTTCCTGTGATGGAACATTCTACTTATCACTCTTTTCCCATCATTTATGTTAATTGCATCCACCTGGCTCCTGCCCCTCACTCCTGACTGAAAAAGTCAGAGAACCCAAGTCTATGAGAGCATTCCCATTATTGCCTAGCTTACAGAGCAGAGACACATCAGAGCTTCTCAAGGATGCTGGTATGTCCCTCATCAACCAACTTTTTGGTTAAGAACATGTCCTCTCAGTCTTCTCAGAAGCTCTGAGTGTGAATGGATGAGTATAATAGATCCCCTCTAACATTCCCATCTCCACAAGCCATTAGAGTCCTTTCTCTGGCACTTCATGGAATTTCTGGCATTCAGGCCTGGTAGACTACAGATCATCATTGAAGTTCGGCTCTGATTAGTGAACTATTAATTAGACTATTAAGGCCACTCTCAGGTACTCAAAACACATATTAAAACCTGAATCTGTGATGCAACCACTCTGGAAAGCAGTATGGAGATTCCTCAGAAACCTAGGAATGGAACTACCATTTGACCCAGCTATCCCACTCCTCTGTATATATCCATAGAATTTAAAATAAGCATACTACTGTGACACAGCCACATCAATGTTTATAGCAGCTCAATTCACAATAGCTAAGCTACAGAACCAACTTAGGTGCCCTTCAATAGATGAATGGATAAAGAAACTGTGGTATATATACACAATGGAATATTACTCAGCATTAAAAAAGAATAAAATTATGGCATTTTCAGGTAAATGGATGGAGTTGGAGAATATCATGCTGAGCGAAGTAAGCCAATCCCAAAACACCAAAGGCCTCATGTTCTCTCTGATAAGTGAGTGCTGATCCATAATAGTGGAGGGGGCATGGGAAGAATGGAGGAAATTGGTAAAAGGCTAGGGAGAGAAGAGGAGGGGACATAGGGGCAGGAAAGATAGTGGAATGAGATGGACATTATTGCTCTAGGTTTATGTACGACTACACATATGGTGCAACTCTACATCGTGTACAACCAGAGAAATGAAAAGCTGTGCTCCATTTGTGTACAATGAATCAAAATGCATTTGCTGTTATGTATGCCTAAGTAGAATAAATAATTTTTTTTAAAAAGCCAGTCCCCAAAAGCCAAAGGTCAAATGTTTTCACTGATATATAAAAACTAACCAACAATAGGGGGGAAAAGGGAAGAGCAGATATTCAGTAGATTAGACAAAGGGGAATGAAGGGAAGGGAGGGGGATAGGAAAAGGAAATATAGTGGCATGAATCCAAAATAAGTTTCCCGTGTACTTACATGAACACACCGTAGTGAATCCCACCACCGTGTCCACCCACAAGATGGGCATCCTAATTAGATAAGATCATATTCCATGCTTGTATAATTATATCAAAATGAATTCTGCTGTCAAGTATAACTAAAAAGAACCAAATAAAAAGAAAGAAAGAAAAGAAAATCTGAATCTGGATGAGAACACCCATGCCTATAACTTTGGTCAATTGAGGCTTATATTTTTAATCTTTAGCTTTGAGTTCCGTTCCTGTTTCTCAGATTCCTGCTGATTATGGTGAATGAAGTCCTGTTAATCTTTTATTGAATAGTCTCTTCCAGGAGCGGGTCTTGTTTTTTTCCAACAATCTGTTGGATTCAATTGTATGTTCTGTATGAAGTCAATGAAGGGTCAGCGATACATGTGTTTTAATGGTGTGAAGTGGCATCAGTACTTGCCCAAACTGAAGTCATCAAAAAGCTTTGAAGAGGGGATAGGTGTCCTGCAAATGCTATGGAGCAAAAGAGAGCTTTAGGAGTTTCAGATTCAGTGGGATTTGGGGTTCTAAAGTTTTCATCCTAATGTCTCTTTCTCATGTCTCAGAATCTACTCCTTTCCTACCAAGGCCCTTACCTTAGCACAAGAGACCTGGAGGTACAGCTCTGCCCCTGGTGGCACAGCTTGGCTCTTAGTCATAATTCATGACTCCAGATGCAACGTGTGTTCACACTGCCATGAATCCTCTCTGCTCATGTTTGCTAGTCATTCCCTCAAGCATGTTCCTCTAGGACCATCAGAATAAGTCAGCTGACTCCCAGATGTTCATAATCACCCCAGCACGGGCTCTCTATACCTTGCACTTTATCTTGTGCTACCATCGATCAGCACAGCATGCTGTAGAGGACCTGTGCGCCATGTCTCCTTGACAAGATAGGGATCCTCCGGCAACTCAAATCGATGAGCAACTGGTGGCATGCTGGGAAAGAAGGAAAGAAGGAAGGAATGGAGTGAGGGACAAGGGAAGGAGGGAAAAGAAACAAAAAGGAGAGGAAGAAAAAGGTCCTCATCTATAAAATTTAAAATTTCTGATGTTACAAATATCCCCATCATGGCTAATTTCAAGCTACCAACATAATTTCACTGAACACACAGTTGGAAAGAGATGTACATAACTGGCTCTTATGAGCCAGTCATGGCCAACTCTAGCACAACACCAGAGTAACCAAACCATCAAAATCTGTTCTCAAGTCTCCTTCCTGGGCTACTCTTGAAACTATAGTATTAGTCAGGGACCTGGCAAGAAATAGATGGTTCATATAAAAGGGAGTAATTCAAGGAAATTGTAATAAGTATTTACAAATAGTAAAGCAATAGTGGGTTGAGAATAGTAAAACCACAAAGGATAGTGATATTACAGACCCTAGGTCTGGGGAAGAGAGGGAGTGGTCACTGGAATCTTGCTAGGAGACAGAGGGCCACCTTCCGAACACGCGGAGAAGCCAACTTAAACCAGTTCCTCAAGGAGGAAGTTCTACTTTCATTTCTCTGGGGCCTTCCAAGCTATGGTTTCTCCTCATTGGTAGGGCAACAACCATCTCAGATCTCCTGGGATTATCCTTGTTTTAGCACTTAAAGTCCTAAATTCTGGAAAACTGATTTGATGATTAGTATGGAAAGTTAGGGAAAAGGTATAAAATTCATGGTGGTTCAAAAAACAGGGACTGAATGCAATCCTATTTTAGTGTAAATGGATAAAGGTAGATTATCCATCCTCCTTAGCTGCTGTCTCTGTTTTTCTTCTGACTGCTGAGGTTACCAATCATAACTTGCCATTCACAATAATGGATAATCCATTGTTACATCATTGCAGTGATGCGTCTAGGCGTACATCAAAACCGTGCGCATAACCATCTGTCTTTGACTTTGCCTGTGAATTAACTATGGTGTTTGTTCAACAGACACCACAAACTGTACTTGTTTGGTTTTTAACACAGTGAATGTTGTGCCATGTTTTCTAAGAGTTCAGATAATTAAAAAATAGACTGAATATGGTATCAATGCCAGCATGACCTTAATTATCACTGAAAAAGTAGGTTAACTGACTTTGTTATTTTAGTAGCAGATGGAAGGACATATCGACTTGATTAGAGAAGTAAATAACCAAAACAGAGCATCATGCACAGATGCAGAAAGAATTTTAAATTAGGCATGATGGAGATATGTAGAGACTAAATCTCCCAATTCTAGAATGAGACAACTAAGTATTTCTAAGTCGATCAAAAAGTTGTGTCTACCAAAAGATGTTGAGTAGAAAAATAGCAACTGCTGCAAACTCAGACATACCACACAAATATAATCCTTCTCTTTTGATTATTTTACAGATTGAGTTAAGTTACAGTTCCTGATTCAGAGGTTGCAGCTAAAATGTGTTGCAGGTGGACAAAAGTGGAAAATTTTGATATGACATATGTAAGTATCAAATTATATATCAAATTTTGATACTTACATGGTAAAACTCATTTTTTCAGTTCTTAAACAACAACTATGCTTTCTATCACACCAAAACAGAGTAACAGCAACAACAACAACAAAATGTTCTCCCTAGCTCTTACTTACACTTGAAAAATGGAGTTTTGAACCCTTTTGATTCCTATGAAAATTTTAGTGAAACTCAGAAAACGTAAGCCAGAAGATTGTTGATATCTTGTCCAAATACAAACTAGATTCTGTTCATCAACTTCATATTTGGCTGATGGTGCAAATGTAAACTTTGGCAAATTCTTTTTAATTTACAGATTTCTTACCAAAGAAAGTGAAGGAACTTACTTTCTAATTGTCCTGCATGTAAAGAGTGTGATTTGCTCATCCAGTATATTGGTACTTTCATAATGAAAGTTTTCGGTTACCTTTTATAACTTAATGAAACTTTTGAGTCTATAGAAATGAAAGAAGCAACCCTCCCCAGAGGTGTGCCTGCCAGATCACTGTCACTACTGCCTGCCATTGGGAAGACACCAAGATGCCAAGCTGTTACAAAGTCGCATTTTTAAAGGTTAGGACAAGAAGAATATCCTTTCTTTATCTGGAAATATATCAAGGAGGATACTAGAGAAAAGATTATAACAAGACAGAATCGATATGCTCTTTCTCCCAAATTCTTCAATGACCATGGGACAGAAGGAACATAAAAAAGGAGGAAATGACTGCACTTCAGTTGGGCGATGTTATGTGGCAGTGGTGGTAAAAACGCACAAAGAAGAGGATACAGCAGATGAGGAAAATAAGACTTAACTTCACTCCAAAAAATGACTCTTTCTTTAAAACAAATAAAATACTGATTTCAATCTGGAAAAAGAAGGAAGGAAGGAAGAAAGAAAGGAAGGAAGGAAGGTAAGTTACCCTTGATGGGTGACCAGAAAAGGGCAATAGGACTTTCTCAATTTCTTTACTAAATTGGCAACTTATTTGTGACCCAATTTAAGATTTCACAAATTAAAATCATCTCTGTGTTTTAAAACCATTATCCATGAGAAAGAGAGGCTTAACTTACACAGATGGTCTCTGACTCATGATTTGCTGATGGTATAAAAGTGTACTCATACATCCATTCTGCTTTTCACCTTAAGTACAGTAGTCAATAAATCACTTGAGATATTCAACACTTTATTAGAAAACAAGTTTTGTGTTAGATGATTTGGCCAACTGTATGCTAAGGTAAGTTTCTGAGCACATTTAAGGTAGGCTGGGCTGACCTATGCTGTTCAGTAGGCGAGGTGTATTAAACACATTTTTAACTCATAATGTTTTCAGTTTGCAATGGTTTGTAGACAGGTAACCCCACTGTAAGTTGAGGAGCATCTGCCATTCGATGTGCTTCAGAGAGCATAAAATGATAGCTGTTTTGGAGTTAACAGCACAGCTATGTTGACAATTCCACAGCACCTGAGAAATGGAGAATGTTGATTTCCATGAAGGAAAAAGGGTTTCCTTTGAGTTGCTTCCGAATCTCTGTTCAAGAAAAGGTAGCACTTTTGCTGTCCCAGAGAATGTCAGCCGAGTATGATTCCTCTTGTACCTATAGCCAAAAGTGTGCAAGAATTCCCGGTTCGATTTTTTCACTGTCTATCAAAGCAAAATGAAGCACGTTTGTTGTGAGCTTAAGCATGCCAGATCTGAAAATGCTCTGAAAAACTGAGACTAAATCATTTCTTGGCATTTCTCTCTTCTGACATTCAGGCCACCGGCGACTTCCAAAACACAATAATTCTCTAACGTCGGGTATTTGATTCTAACCAAGCAGTAATAACTACCATAACAATGGCAGACATTTATTAAGGCTGACTATGTGCCAGAATCTACAGGAGGTACTTTTACATGGATTATTTTCTTTAATCTTCAGAACAGCCTTTAGAAGTTCTAATATTGATATACTTGGCAGATGAAGAAAATAAGGCTTAAAGCATTAAATAACTTGGCCCAAGTTTTCATGACTAGTTAAGTAATAGGTCTGGGATTTGGACCCAGGCAGTCTGATTTAGCCCTCACTTTTGACTATTAAGTATTTTGATTTCCTACATGGCATTTTATAAAACCAAGATAACAACCAGGTAACTATTCCTTGTAGGGAGATTGCAGAATGATGCTGAGAAATGAGAACAGCAGGGAATGTTAAACTTCATCAAGAGTCATGCTTTGAGTCTCCCATCAGTGCTGAGAAATGAGAATTTTTCAAAAAATTTCAGTGCTTAAAAAAATAACAACCGCATGGGCTGTTATAATAAAACTGAAGGGTGTGCTGAAGCAAACACCTTGGGAACTAAAGGTCTGAAAGCAGCTAGAGGAGGCAGGGAGCTTGTTTCCCACAGTGATTAGGACTACAAATGTCTCATGCAAAGCTGGGGATCAGAGCCAGGATAGAGAGTAGCTCATACCTTATAGAGAGGATAAAAAATACTTCTGTCAACTTCTGGTCACACTTAAGATCCAATACCCAGTAGGAGGAGGGAAAGAAAGGCAGTTTGCAGCCAGGATCTAGTGCAATAGCCACAGTTATCCCCTTTGCATGAGTGCTCTGAAAACCCACTCTATAATGTTGTTCATCACTAAGAACAACAATGTTGTTCTCCTAAGAGAGCAGATAGAGACGACAACCCCCTGGAAAAGGCATGGTGAATATAGAGCCAATGTACCTGCAACAAAAGGAAACAAAACAAAAACTAACTCTGGGGGATGGGGCTGTAGTTCAGTGGTAGAGTGCTTAGGCACTGGGTTCGATCCTCAGCACCACATAAAATAAATAAATAAATCAAAAGTATTGTGTCCATCTACAACTAAAAATATTTAAAAAACTAACTCTGGTGGAGCTTATACCTAATTTTAAAAAATCAATAATCAGGACATGAGATCACTTAAGAGAAAATTAAAATAATGGTACAATCTGAAAAGAACTTTAAAAGTCACTGTGTTGAATCCTTTCTTAAAGCTAAGGGTAAAGCAATGAAATTTTTGTAAAGACAAGCAATTAAGTACTTGAAACAACATATGGATATGAAAAAGAACCATTTAGAAATCTTGGATAAAAAGGATTAAAGCAGCTAATCACTGAAACTTATAAAGCTCAATAGATAAATGGGATAAACTCTAGATTAGATGTAGCTAAAGAGTGAATTGATGAACTGAAAGATCATCATGGAGGAATTCATCCACAGTACAACAGAATGTTAAGTTTTCCAAATGACCAACAACACAAAAAGGTATTTGACATCATTAGTCTCAGACTGTATTTTAAAATAACAGCTAGACATTGGTTACAAGTCAGTCCTAAAGCAAAATGAAACAGAACTGCCAAAAATATTGAATATAACAAGTTCTTGTGTAAGAGCTAACCAAAATTCTGTATTAGTAAATGTTCTCCAGAAAAACAGAATTAATATGACGTATACATATATAGAGAAAGAGGTGTGTTAAAAAGGATTGACTCATGTAGTGATGGAGGCTAACAAGTCCCAAGATCTGCAGGGTGAGTCTGCAAGCTGAAGATGTAGGAGAGCACATTATGCATTTCCACTTCAGTGGATGGCAGGTTGGAGACCCAGAAAAACTTGTGTTTCAGTTCATGTCTGAAGGGAGGAAAAAGCTGATATGTTTGGTAGTAGGACATTAGGCAGGAGGAATTCTCTCTTACTTCAAGGAGGGTCCCTCAGCCTTTTTATTCTGTTAAGGCTGTCAACTGATTGCCACCTTTACTTGGGAGGCCAATGTGGTTTAGTTGGTCTGCCAATTTTAATGTTAATCTCATCCAGACACACCCTCACAGAAATATCCAGAATAATGTTTGAACAAATATCTGGCACCCTGTGGCCTAGTCCAGTTGACACAGAATTAACCTTCACACCAGGCCTTGGGAAACTTAACAGCACAGCACCCTGGTCAGTGGAAGAAATAAAGGGAGGAAGTTCCCCTTCCTATTGACGAGGGAGGAGAATGGATCATAAAAATGGGGTCTCCAGGTGCATATGGCTGGATTTTGGGTGCTGTCGTAAAAAACACATGTACTTTGAAGCCAGAGAGACCTGGGTGAGACTCTTCTACTAGCTATGTGACCTTGGACATGATGCTTAATTCCTCTGCATTTTGGTTTCTTCATCTCTTAAGAGAGAATAATCAGCAATCTCAAAGGGATAGTGGAAGGATTTTAAAAGATGATATACACAGTCCTTGGCAAAATACCCAGCCTACAATGGTTCTCTGATGGCCAGCATGGAGGTTAGGACTTTTGCCCCACTGGAACAACTAGACCACCATGATCACAACCAGAAAGGATTGTGCAAAGGACATTGTGTAAATGTCCCGGGGAATGAGACCTAGTAGACTTGGTCTGAATCCTGCTCTGCCCCCTACATCCAGCTGTAAGAGCTGAGGGGTCCTCCTTTACACTTCCTTGGTGTTTGCTTCTCATGTACAAATAAGAGTAATAAAGGCTATCATCATCATCATCATCATCATCATCATCATCATATGAAATCAGTCAGATAAATAGTAGATGGGTTTCTGTTCTCCCCACTTCTCCTCCCCCATAGAGAGGACATGGGACTTCCCCTCTGGCAGCACTGCCCTGGAGGGGACTCACATTTGGCCTCACATAAAGCGTCAGCAGGCCACGTTCTGGAATGCAGCTTCCAGGCAGAGGCATCTGGAATGTTTTCTGGATCTCTCCGCAGACCCAGTCTCCTATAGCTCCTTGGCTGCCTCTACAGGAGCCTCAGGCCCAGGAGGCTGCAGCCAGCTCCTGATAAAGCTCCCATCCCACCTCTGGAGCTGCTGGTGGGATTTGGCTCAGCTCTTGGCTATGGCCTCTCCTCAGACATAACTCCAAGATTTATGAAGCCTTTCCTTTAGGATTATGTATATGCCCCTTCTGTGCACAGGCATTGGAGGAGAAGACATCTAGGATTAAGAGGAGAGTGGACAGAAAAGAAATGTCCAGCTCTCCTACATGAGCCATCTCTCTCTGTCTCTCTAGAATTGAGTCTTCCTCTGGCCTGTGACTGATGACATTTCCCTGGACAGATGTTTTCCTGCCTGCCCCTGCAAAGGAAGCCAGGGCAAAGGATCTACTGACACATGCCCAGAAGAAAAACACAAAGACAACCAGCATGCTGCTCCCACATGAATTGCTAGCACCAGCCATTTCTCCAAGCTCTTCAGGTTCCACTTGAGAATCCCGTCTTCAGCTGGATCTAAAAGCGGGGAGACTGTCTGCACTCAAATCCCTTGCACAGAGACTTGCTGTTTAGCTACAGTTGAGGCAAGTCTCCTTGCAGAACTTGCCTCTGGGCTGCTGATTTCGCCTTTGAAGCAGTTTCCAACAGTAATACTGTAATGGAAACAAAGCCTGCTCTGCTTTCACAGAGCTTATTTTCTCCTGCAGAACTCCGACTGCGTTTGCAAAGATAGAGCAAGGCTCCCTCTCTAGAATATGCTTCCCCTGGCCTGTGAGGGGTTGAACTTTTTTTTTTTCCTGCAAGAGAGTCATAAACACATAGGTACCAAAGAGTTAATTTGCGTTTTTTAAACCTCCTTCCCAATGCCTGCTCTCATTCCTGCATAAAATCTCCATGTCCAGACATCAAATCAGTAAGCCCTGTTGCCTGTCAGAGAATACAATGTCAGGCCATTAGTATGTTAATAAGTCCGGAGGGCGACAGGTGGCCTACTAGACAGCTCAATTAAGCTGCTCATTAAACACACGCTAACGAACAGCCAAGGCAGGGCCTGAACAGCACCATTCTGTAATGACATGATGTCAGAGTGAACAAATGAGGAAAAATAACAAAAACATTACAGCCGGGACAGACGCCACTAATAAGGACCCCTCGCACTACATCAGCCCGCAAATCAATGAGTCACAGGGATCAAAAAACTCGACCCAACATTCTCAGGAGACTGAATGCAGCAAGATTTTTTTGGTCACTACCTTAAAAAAAAAAAAAAAAAACCTAAAATTATGGCAAAATATCAGAAACTAACTAATTATTTTTTTTTAAAAAGCAAAGTTTATTTGACACAGAGCTAATCACAAAGCCCAAGAAATTTGTATTGTTGGGTTTGAAAGAAAATCATTATTTAATGGGATCATCATTTACATTTGATTGGCATCTTTTTTTTTTTTAAGCCCACAGGTTTGAATCATTTGCTACTCGGTCAGTGTAAGGGCATAGTGGAATGTAAAAGACCACATATCAAGTTTCTCAGGTGAAGATTATTTATTATTTTAAGTGAAGGGACTTCCAGCAGCTGCTGGAATTTTCTCATTTTTGAGGAAGGCGCTTCCTGGATAATAAAGAATCAAACCTCTGGCAGGCATGGCTCTGACTCTGCAGATACACATTGCTAAACTAATAGGCTGGCTGGCCATTAGGAGGTTGTGACCTCAGCTCTTATCTTTTGTCAAGGTCACAGCTGATACCGCCTGTGCATAGGCTTTCTTCACGTCTTGGACCCCACTGGCCCTCACTGAAATGGAAGTGGAAGGTTAACAGCAAACCATCGCAGCGGGGGTTTGGTCTGGAGGAGCTGAAGCTGAGTCTCCTGGAAGCACCGTTCTTCCCATATTTGTTGAGCTTTCTCTGTCCACATGTATATAACACAGGCTGGTGAGGCTGTCACCTGTGTGAGCTTGAGCAGGTCACTTTGTTCCCTAGTTCTGTTTGCTTATTTATAAAATGTGATTGAACTGACTGTTCTCTCAGCCCTTTCCATTTTAAGTGGGTCTTTGATACAAAATAAGTATAAGATGCTCTTGGAACTTGCCATCTGGTTGGAAAGATGAAACTGGGAGCTAAAAACACTTGGAAGAATTCAAGAACAAAGTGCACTGTGTGACCTAAAAGTACAATAAGAATTAGAAACAGGGATGGAGAGGCTGAGTGGTAGAGCACATGCTTAGTGTGCACAAGGCCCTGTCTTCAATCCCCAGCACCATAAGTAGGTAAGTAAGTAAGTAAAGAAATAAATAAATAAAAGCAGAAATGAGAGACAGTAGAGGTCTGTGAGGGATCTAGGTCAATTCCCTGAAAATCAGCTAGCCAGTGTGGATGGTGGGATGCAAACAGAGCTTCTGCTATCTCCAGAAACCTGAGGAGGGTGGAGGAGTGGGAGGTATCCCAGGGCCGCTGCCTGGTTCAACCACACATGCCAATCAGTGGGAAAAGTTAGTGTGCACCCTAACTTTTTTTTTAAAGACACAGCAGAACAAGATAATTTTAAACAATGATCATTAAAAAATAAAAGTACAAACATTTTCTCTCTACATACCAGAAGATCATACGGGGCAAGTGTCCTACAGATGCACACACCCCAATTTGGAGATCACTCTTCCAGGGGTGAGAAAGGAAGAGAGGGGATGTCCAAGCAGAGCAAATAGTACAAGTGTGAAATGCACATGTCCATGGGTGTGAGTAGAAGGGGCTGAGGATGACCTGTGACCCCTGCCTTCCTATTGCAAAGCAGCAGGGGATCAGTGGGAGGAGGCAAAGGAGAGGAGACAGCCAGGTGCAAGGGCAGAGGTGAGAGGGAGGTGCGCATGTCTGAGGAGCACAGCAGTTTGGCTTCCTGTCCTAGTGGTACTAAGGTCCATCTGAGGCTGCAGATGTGTGCACATGCGAGCATTCAGCAGACGTTTGTTGAGGTTCCCTCTTTGCTCAAGGAATCCAGAAGCACAAAAATGAAAACATTTTGTCACTGGCCTCAGGGTATTTACAATGGAGTCATTCATCAACTCATATTAATTCAGGACTTCTCTTTGCCAGACTGTGCTCTATCCAGGTGCTGGGAATAATGACAAATGACACACGCTTGGTCCCTGCCCTCATGAGCTTATGGTTAAGTGGAAGAGATGGGCATATTATTTAACTAACTCCATGTCAAGTCAAACTGTGATGAATGTTTGGCAGAGGTGGGAACAAAGATTTGTAAAACACAGCTGAGGTCGTGTTTAATTCTGTCCGTGAGAATCATAGAAACTTTCTGGCACCCTGAAGAGCTCTAGAATAATGTTGCTGCATATAAATTTCTGGAGTGACAGAAATGTTCTATATCTGTACTGTCCAATGTAGTAAACACATGTGGCTTTTCAGCATTTGAAACGTGACCTAAAATAAGAAACTGAATTTTTTAATTTTAATGAATTTTAGTTAACTGAATTAATAGCTCTCTGTGGCTACCATATTGGACTGCACAGCCATGGAAGATGGTGAGGATGAAATGACTGGTGGTGAGTTTTGTGTGGAATGGCCTCTTCGTTTAAACTGGTGCTTTTTCCTTCTGTGTAGGGTAGTGTCACCTACAAGTTCAGAAAACAGTTGTTCCTATATCCCCAGTGATTATTCTGGAACTCACACAGTGAGTGTACTGATGGATGCTGACAAGGGCACACTGGTAAGAAATGGAAAAAGAAGTTTAAATTAGAAAATCTGTTC
Source organism: Geosciurus inauris (assembly GCA_004024805.1). Taxonomy (NCBI): domain Eukaryota; kingdom Metazoa; phylum Chordata; class Mammalia; order Rodentia; family Sciuridae; genus Geosciurus; species Geosciurus inauris. The sequence continues at coordinate 47,497 of PVHX01000365.1, read as the reverse complement.
CCCTCTTCTCTTCTGGTCTGAGTTCAAATCTCACCTCCTCTAGCAATAGTGTCTGATCTTCCATTTGCCATTTTGGAGAGCACAAGGACAGTACTAGCCTGTCCACTAGGGGACAGTACACATGCCCTGGGATGTCTCACATATCCAGCCAACCTTCCTCTCATTTGCTAGGCTGTGGTTGTTTTTCAGGAATGGGGAGATATACTCATGTCCTACTTCAGAACCAACCCTGCACACACACACTGCCCTTTCTTCTTTTCTTATTGCTTGTGCTAGATGTCCTAGAAAAAAAAAAGGAGAAGTAGGGAGACACATCTCACTTCATACATTAAAGCAAAGTTAATGAAATGGTAGTGGACTCTGGAAATAACTTTAGTTTCATTTTGGTTTGTTTATTCATTTGCCTTTATGGTAAGGATAGGAAGTTCCAAAGCCAAGCCCAGTGAGAACTGATGAGAAGGGACATCTCCTCAAAGATGGCAAGTTGAATGCAGGGGTTAGCCTCCATGTCTTCTGAAATCCCATTGAAAAACCAGAGGAAGTATTTTGCAAAATATATAAACTCACAGATGAAAAGAAGTGATGATACAGTCATCAAAGCCGGAAGCCGGACAGCAAATGTGTGTTTGGTAATTAATACGACAGAATCAAAAAAGCCAAATCATAGGCTGCCTCGGGGAAAGCCAGAATAACTACAGTCCCCAGGAGCTGGTGACAGGAAGGACCCATGAAAGTAGAAACCAAGGTGGATCTCCACATGGATGACTGATGAAAAGTCCTTTATAAGTAGTTATATCCCCAGCCTTCCTCTCCAATGCTGAGAAGCTAGGCCAAATGTCCACATTCTGAATGCTGAGATCTTCCTGGTCATTTTTATGATCTGTTTCTGGAATGATGGTGGTCAGGATTAGAGCTTCCATGTGAGACCATGAGACACTTCACTGCAGTTCTTCCAATATGGTGACAGGAGAGACTCAAAGATACTGACCTCCAAGCTTCCCCAGAGAAATGGCCCTGGGAGGTCAGGGTAACTAAGCCTACACTGTTGATAGGTCCTTTGTGTGTGTACAGAGCTTTCTACTAGCTTTTACTGCCCCCTTCTTCAATATGAGGGGACAGTGAAGGACCATTTGACATTTGAGAACAGCCTCTAGCAGAAAAGGCAGAACCAGAGAAAGGGTAGGAACTAAGTTGGAGGAAACATAAGTTATAGAAGTTATGGAGGGAAAAGAAGATGCTTAAAAATTAGCATTAATGTTTTCAGAGAGGAGAAGATATTGTGTCCATGAAACAAGAGGAAGATACCAACTTTATTTTACTTTTTAAAATTTTATTTTATCTTTATTAAAAATAATTATATATATTTTATGGGTATAATATGATGTTTCAATACATGTATACATTGTGAAATGATCAAATCAGGGTAAAATATCCATCACCTCAAATACTTATCATTTATTGGTGGTGAAAATCCTCCTCTCTTTTAGTTATTTTGCAGCATGCAATACATTATTAGTAACTGTGGTAACCATATTGTTTAAGTTTCTAGAATCTATTCCTCCATCTAACTGAAACTTGGTGCCCTTTGACCAAGATCTCTGTCTACCCTCCCCTTCTCCCTTTCCATGCCCTCAGCCTGTGATAACCACTATTCTGTTCTCTACTTCTATGAGTGCAACTTTTTAGATGCTAGCTATAAATGAGATCATGGGCTATTTGTCTTTCTGAGCCTGGTTTATTTCACTTAACTCAATGTTCTCCAGGTTCATCCCTGTTGTCACAAATGACAGAAGTCCCTGCTTTGTAAAGGCTCAGTAGTATTCCAGTGTGTACACATATCCCATTAACTCTCCATTTGTCTGTCAATGACACTTAGGTGGCTTTCCCATCTTGACTATTGTGAATAATACTATTAGGGATAAGGGTGTGCAGGTGTCTCTTTGACACACTGCTTTCAGTTCCTCTGGATATGTACCCAGAAGAAGGACTGCTGGATCATACAGTTCTATTTTTACTTTTTGGAGGGACCTCCATACTGCTTTCCAAAATGGCTATACTAATTCATATTCCCACCAGCAGAGTCTGAACGTTCCTTTTCTTCATATCTTCACCAACATAATTAATATTTCATCTTTTTTGTACTAGTCAATCTAATAGGTATGAGGTAATATCTCATAGTTTTAATTAGAATTTCTCTGATGATTAGAGAAGTTAAACTTTTTTTCATATATCTTTTGGCCATTTGTATGTCTTGTTTTGAGAAATATCTATTTTGGCAACTTTTTAACAGGGTTATATACTTGTAACTGAATAGTTTGAGTACTTTATATACTTTGGAATACAAAGTGAGTGTTTGCTTCTCAACTCTTTATATACTCTTATTTGATATAGGATTTGCAACTATTTTCTCCCCATCTATGAGCTGTCTCTTAGCTGTGTTGCTTCTTTTGCTGTGCAGAAGCTTTTTATTTAATGCAATCATATTTTTCTATTTTTGCCTCATTGCCAGTATAAGATATTAATTTTTAAAAATTCAGAGAACATAAAAATGTGCTTTGGAACAGGAAAAAATTAAAAGTCAAGGAAATCTCTCAAAATGTGGAATAAAACACTAAGAGAAAATAGGTGAGAAGAAGTAATGAACTCATAGGGACAGAGCACAGTGCCTATCATCTAAATATGGAAATCAGTTCCAGAGACAGAGGAAGGCAATCTCCAAAGAAACAATTCATGAAAACTTCTCAGGTATCAGAGATCTTAATTTCCCAATGGTACCCAGCACAGTGGATACAAATCAATTCATTGAGACAGATCATTGTGAAATTTTGTCAGGCTGGGGGATAAAGAGAAGATGTTAAATGTTTCCAGAGAAGAAAAAGAAAAAGGTGACCTATAAAAGGAACAGAGAATCAGAATGCCCTGGACTTCTCCAGAGCCACATAGTGGAAGATAATGGATAATGTTTCAAAATTGGAACACAAAGTGTTTCCTAAGGTAGAGTTCTATACCCAGCAAGACTATCACTCAAATGTGAGGTGAGGATGTAATAAAATAAGACAACTGTTAACTTCAGGAAATGCCTCATTGGGGAATGGAAGAATAACATAGTTCAGCTACTGCCAGCATTGACAGAACTATAATAATATAAACACTGAATATTAGTCTTCAAGATTTCAGTGAAACTATAGAGAGAGAATGGAGGGTAGGGAGGTGTGTGCATGTATATGTGCATGTTTGTGAGTGTAAATATTGTGTTATATGAAAGAGAAATATCCTCTTTTCTTCCACAGAGGATGTCAATAGTTAATGACCAAGACTAAAAAAATTAAATAATAGTAAAATCATGTTATTGTAGATACATGGATGTAAATATGAAAAGACTCTTACAATAACAGCAATAATGGCCTCAGGATGAGGTAATGGCAGTTGAGGGATTGCTGTCTATTATCAGCTTTCAAAATCATCGGACTCAAAACTCTGTGGATTTATAACTTTTATTTAAAATGAAACAAAGAGATAAATGGCCAAAAGTTACCGAGTGGTACAGGAGACAGCGCCCAGCAGGAGACAGCGCCCTTCACAAAGGGCCAGTTCCAAGGTCGGGCCACCCTAAATGTGAGATCTGCCTCTGTCCCTGGTCTCTCCTCAGTCTGGGGAAATCTGCTTCATGAAATTACAAGCTGCTTCATTAACTTCAAAGCTATTCTGCTTGTCCCAGGATGCACTGCTTCATGTCACCATCCCCTACCAGTATTGACTCAACAAAACTTGAGTGTTTGCTTCTCAGTGATTCTAGCTTTGTGTCTCCATCTCATGCTCCATGTCCCACCACCACCTGGACACGCAGGAAGTCTGAGTCAGGCCATTATGTAGATTTCAGTACAAGTTCTACAAGGAGACAGATGAGAGATTAATACAACCTCACACTGAGCCACATCTTTGGTCCTCATGAAAATTGGCTTGTGAAATCAAATGCGTTGTATTTTTTTCCCTTTGCTCTCACATGACCTGTTGTCCTTCCTGAGCACAGAGGAAAAAGTCTGTTGGAACTTGTAGATTTAACCCTCAATGCACAGAAAAAAACAAAACCCTGAATTCTCCTATACACATACACGATCACACTGAGTTCCACTGATTATTTGATGAAATTGAAATTATTTTTCATTTTTTCTAAACACAACCATCATCTATTTAAATAAAGACTCCTTATCTTTTAAAGGCATATACTACATACTTACATATGAAACAGTCTAATGTTTGGGATTTGCTTCAAAATCACCTGGTACTTGAATAGAAGTAGGAGGCAGGGTGAGTGAGGCCAGTGGCCAGGAATTGAGGCTTTTCGTGGCCCGATGTTGGATAAATAGGGATTACTTTGTGCTCTTTCCTCTTCCTTTAGTTTGAAATTTTTAAAATAACATGCTAAATAAATAATATGTGTGTATATGAGTTCTGTTAAGGCAAAGTGAGTGTTGACAGTGGTGATTTGTTATGTTCTGGCTCAACGTCTTTTACAGTGAAGTCCTAGGGAAGCGAAAGGACTTGGCCAAGGTCACAACATGGCTGATCAGTGACTAGGCTGGCCTAGACCTCAGATCCAACTATTCCAAGTATAGTGGACTTTGAAATACCTGAAGGAGAGGAGATGAAGCAGGAGGGATGCCAGCTGCTTTATCCTTTCATCCAGAAGCTTTAAGTCTTGTTGAAAATATAATGTGCCTAGTCAAGGCAACCTCTGTTCAGCTGTTACTATGCAGCTACGGCTTGGTGTGAATGAGTGTGAAAAGCCCACAGAACAGGAAGGACCTGTCACAGGAACTCCAGAGGAGAAAGAGGCCAAGGCTGAAGGAAGCACAGGACTCTAAAGGACAAACACACTGATAATCAGATTTGTCTACTTGAAATGTTTGGGGCCAGTAAATATTGGCAGTGGTTATCTCTAGGTGTTGGGATAACAGTTGATTTTATTTTGTTGATACTTTTTTGTTTTATATCTTCCTTATTTTTGACAAAGAATGCTGACTGTTTTTGACCAAGAACACAGCCATCAAATGCCTACTATGAGACAAACTCTATCTTAGGGCTGGAATATGATGGAAAGACAAATGTGGTCCAGTCCTGCCTTTGGAGCAGTCAGGGATAGAGTGGCCCTGGGGACACACTGGGTTTTTCTAGGGATCCTGTGTCTGGATTGACTCACTGGTGCTGGGAAGGGAGAATACTCACCTACATGCTGTGAGGAGTTTAAATGCCAGCTGTGCCACACCCCACCTGTATAATCTTAGGCACATGCCACTTGACCTTTCTGGGCTGTGGTTTCCTCATTCAGAAAATAGAGATGATAATGATGGTAAAACCAAGCTCCCAGGATATTTGAGGGGCATACTCAGCTAAAAACGTTTTCATTGGTTGTCCAAAATTTCAAATTCAGCTAAGATTCCTGTATTTAGCTGACAACACTGCTTCCCCGGAGGCCTTAATTCTGAAGGCAAACCCTCAAGAGGACCCAGATCAGGTGAGGAGTGTCCAAAGCTCAGTGACATTATTGAGTTGGCCTCTCCATGTGTGCCTGGGTCGGCCTCTGTCTTGGGATCATTCCAAGTGTTTTCCACCACCTGCAGGCTCCAGGTGAGCTCCAGGACACCAGCCTCATCATCCTGGTGTTCTTGGGCTCAGCAGAGAACAGCCCACAATGTAGGGACCCTATAAGCAACAGGATTAATGTCTCCAGAACTTTAGAAAAATAAAGCAGAAAGAAATATTTGCATATTTTAGGCAGTATCTCTTTCCTAGTGGACATTGATCTAAAATTCTATTTTAGAAACTATCATGGAAAAATCAATTTCACCCAGAAATGGTTATAAATGGCTCAGTGTGTCAGGAATTTAACTGCAAAAGGAAATTTGGGGTGGTTGAGTGCAGACACTAAGCCCAACACTCTCAGGCAGCGGAAGCGACCGTCCCTGGGTTTGTAGTCTGTCCCTTGATTCTGTCTGAAGACTAATCCTTGTCTTCATGCCTGAGTCTGCTCGTTTGGATCTTCTATATCTTAAGAGGCAAAGATGGCCTCTGCATTGTTGGAGGTCAAAATTAGTTCAGAGCAAACATGAGGCCCAGGAATCATGACAAGAAAGCCCTGTGGCCCATTCTGCTGGGATTTAGAAAACTTTTGAGAATGCAAATTCAGTAGCTATCATCTTAATATTTTTTATACCTTTGTGTGGATCCTATTAATGGCAGAATATAATTGAAGAATAGTATGGGATACTCTGTGAATGTGGTAACAATTTTATTTAGATGAGGACCTTGAAAGTACAGGGCAAGACAGGACGGGTGTTAGGCAAGAAGTAGATGGTCTAAAACAGTGGACTTTGTGTTTTGGTGAGCTTTTCAATTGGGATATGCAAATTAGAGATGCCTTAGGATCTTCCCCAAGACCTATTGAATCAAAACAGCAGGACAGGGCTGGGGTTGTGGCGCAGTGGTAGCGTGTTCGCCTAGCATGCGTGAGGCACTGGGTTCGATCCTCAGCGCCACATAAAAATAAAATAAAGATATTCTGTCTGCCTACAACTAAAAAATAAATATTAAAAAAAAAAACAAAAAAACAGCAGGACAGGGCCCAAAGTCTGTCCCACCTATTCCCCCATAGCAATTTGGGAATGTTATCAGTGTTTGTAATTCCAGACTGAATTATGGGTCTTTGTGCTTGGTGTCCTGAGATACCATGTTGCTTTTCTTCTCTATTAGTCCTTCCGTCTCTGTCTCTCTCCTTTTAAAAGTGAATGTCATTCTGAGGCCCAGTGCTGGATTTCTAAATGGACAGAGCCAGAAAGGCCAAGTCTGGTCAGTCTGGGTTGAGGCAGAATTATGGAATCATAAAGCACCAGAGCTGGAATGGTAGATCAAACCACATGGAAAACCAGAGACCCAGAGATGGAAAGTTCTTTGCCCAGGGCTTCAACTCACATCCAGGTTCTGCCCTGTCTACCCCTCATTGCTTGGAAGCTTCCACCTATTAAAAGAGATTATGAGTCCCAAAGTATGGCTGTGGACAAAAGGATGCTGTGCCATCATCCTGAGGGCCACCTGGAGCTGGTCAGCGTTTCAGATTGGAGCACTTCACATCTGACTTCTTTGGGAGCTCCAAAAACCCAACTTCTTTTGCTTTAAAATCCTGAGGAGTAACGAGGAAGTAAAGGAACTCACTCTTGGCCCAGCCTGTACTGTGGTATGTGCTGGGGGCACTGGGCTCTCTCGTGCAGGACATGGCCTTGCAGTGGCCTGTCACAGAGCAGGCTGCACCTAAGAAGAGGGATCCAGCCTGCACGGGTACTCCTGCAGACTCCAAGGGGCCTTTGGTCCCCTGTTCAAACTGTACCTTATGTGGGTTTGCTGGCCTCATTTCTGGGACCCAGCCTTGTGGGGAGGGGAGGACAAGTGTGAAAATCCACCAGAGCCCTTTGTCAACCCAAGTGAGGATTTTGAGGCGGCATTAAAATGCCTTTCCCCTTCTTCTGAAAAAGGATTAGGTGCTACGAAGTACTTGAGCCTTCAGCTCCTTTGAAAAGAAACCCAGTTTTAAGTGCTAAGCTCAGATTCCACAGGCCTCCTCAGGAAAGTGGCCTGTGTGGCTGCAGCTGCCCGAAAGCCTGAAATCCCAGAGCCACCTCCTCCTGGCAGCTCCGTTTGCACAGGCTCGGGATGGGGGTGGGGCGGGACAGACCAGATGTTTTAAGGGGATTATGTCTCAGAAGAAAACCCAGTGTTCCTGTGTGCCAACCACTTCTTACAGGCAAGTTTTCCACACAGTGCCACCAAAATCAGTGGGAACCGGTCTAGGAGTTTTCATCCTCTGATAGGAGACAGCATCCTAGACTTCAGGGGTCTTATTATCCAGTCCTCACTATGACAATATCACCTCTGTCATGGGAGGAATTGTATCTCCCCCCAAATCCATATGTTGAAACCTTTATCCTCAGTACCTCAGGATGGAAGCATATTTGGAGATGCGGTCTTTAAAGAGGTAATTAAGGTAAAATGAGATCCTGTGGGTGAACCCTAATCCAGTATGACTAGTGTTCTTATAAAAATAGGAGATTGGGTCAGACATGTATATGGGAAGACCACATGAGGACACAGGGTAGGGAGGGGAAGGAGAGAGCTCGGGAGAAACCAATCCTGCTGGCTCTTTAATCTTAGATTTCCAACCTCCAGAATTGTAAGAAAATAAAATTCTGTTGTTTAAGCCACCTGGTTAATACAGCCTCCATTTTTACTGATGAGTAAATCAAGACCCAGCTAGGTTAAGTAGTTGTCCCAATGGCACAGAGCTCTCAAGCAGCCTGTCTTGGGCCCTGGTCAGATTTATCTGATTCCAAAGCCCTTATGTTTAACCCCTCCTTGACTTCCTAGGAAGGTAGCGAGGGGAACAGAATCCTAACACAATTTAGGTAAGAGCTAACACTAAGTTTTATGATGTTTTTTTTTGTTTTTTTTTTTTTTTTGTTTTTTTTTTTTTTTTTTTTTTTTTTTTTTTTTTTTTGGTACCGGGGATTGAACTCAGGGGCACTCTACCACTGAGCCACATCCCCAGCCCTATATTGTATTTTATGTAGAGACAGGGTCTCACTGAGTTGCTTAGCGCCTCGCCATTGCTGAGGCTGGCTTTGAACTCGCGATTCTCCTGTCTCAGCCTCCCTGAGTGCTGGGATTACAGGCTTGAGCCACCGCGCCCGGCTTTTTATGATGTTTTTAATAATGCAGAAGGGTATAGACCCAGACTGTGGCAATGTCTGTCCAGGCACAATGTCAGGCACAGCACCATGTTGGTCTAGGGCCTTGAAATGGATTTCTCAAAGAAATTCACTAATAAGTGCTTCCTAAACCTCTTTGCAAATTTGAATCATGGGAGCAGTTTAGAAAAACAAGAGCTACCTTTCTGGGCCTAGCTGAGAGCAACTTGGGATGGGCTCCTGAAGTCTGTATTTTTGATAGATTATTTGGGTGATTCTAATGCATAGTTCCACTTAAGAACCAATTCAGTAGCACTAGCACCATTTCCTAATGGTCTTCTGATGGAGGATAATTTTCTTATACTAAAGACTATTTAAAAGACAAATCCACAGCTTCCTAGTATTTCTGTCCTCCATGTGGCTGGTAGCAGGTGGAAGGATATCAAGACCTCAAAGCAACTCCATCTGGCCTTTAATTAGAGTTTCCTGCCAGCTTTGGGTATACTCCTTTCATAACTCCACCAGCCCCAGTAATGTGACTTAGGCTTCCCACCTTCCAGGCAGCAAACCAGTCTTCCAGGAAGGTCTCCAGCTGCAGTTTAACATAGTTTTCATGTGAAGACCCTCAGTGGAGAGGCTCACAGCATGCCTTCATGAACACCATCATTAGCTTGTAGGCCACCACCCCCAGCTTCTGTAGCCCAGATCTTGAGATGAGTATGTGACATACCTAGAATTCAGGTATGTATGTGACATACCTAGACTTGTTGCTTGGGGAATTGACAAAATAAACCCGGCAGCCTTGTGGTAAGAGGATTCTGCTCTGTCAATTTCCTTTTAGATGGGAAAGGGTTACATTAGGTTCCAATTACAGCCATGACAGATGTTATGGTTTGGATATCTAATGTCCCCAGAAAACTCATATGTCAAAGTCTTGGCCCCCAATGCAGTAGTGTTCACAGGTGGGGCTTTTGGAGGTGACTGGATTCTAAGGGTTCTAACCTCATCAATGGATTTGTCCATCAATGAATTCATAGCTTAATGGGCTCTTGGGAGGTGATGGAAACTTCAGGAGGCAGAGTCCAGTTGGAGGACGTAGGTCACTGGGGACAAGTCCTTGAAGGGTATATTTTGTCTCTGACCCTTTCCCATCTCTCTCTTTTTCCACCTTTGGCTGTCATGAGGTGAGCAGCTCCACTCCACTCCACTCTTCTGCCATTACATGCTGCCTTACCACAGGCTCAGAAACAATAGAACCAGGTAACCATGGAAGAAAACCTCTAAAACTGCAAGCAAAATTACATCTTTCCTTCTTTACGTTGTTTTTCTCTGGTATTTTATCACAGCAATAGAAATATAAATAACAGTGAGCGAATACCAGGAACTGAGAAATTACTAGGGCCATCTTGGAGGATGGCTACCACAAGACTGAGACAAGGTAAGTGAAAGTGTTGGCCATTAGGCAAGATAAACAATAAAGAGCTAAAAGTGGGGAAGGCTGCATAAACTACCAGAGGCTATGCTGTGTGGTGAATGGTCCTTGCCCAGCTGTGACGTGCCTTCTTCCATTTCGAATAGCCATTTGTAGATGAGTTCCATGTGCCTCTCTTAAGAAGTCTTAAAATCTAGGGGACCAGCTGTCACTTTGAATCTTTGGCAAAACCAACCAAATATTGCAGAAGACACATGGAGTGTCTACCTTGCATCTGGTTCCCAGAAAAACATCCCTAAAAAAAGAGCCCAGCCCTATCCCCAAACAGACCAAATCTCCCAGGCATATAGGCACAAGGAAAGATCTGGCCCTCTTTTTGTGCATTTTCTAGTAATATCAATGCCAGGTTTCTCACCAGCTAACCCCGCTTCCCCCCACCCCAGGGGAACAGGGAGCAAGGAGCTTTTCTGTTCATTTCTACTTGTTTGCTTCTTGAATGTCTCACATGAATCCCAATTTACAGAAATTTCCCTGAAACACCATCAAAGACCGCATAAACCCAATCAAACTCTATGAGAGTTAAGAGTGAACTCTAATATTTCCTGCTATGAATTGAATGATGTTCCCCCAATAAAGATGTGCTGAAGTCCTAATCCCTAGAACCTCAGAAAAAAATATGACCTTATTTGGAAATAGTCATTGCAGATGTAATTAGTTAAGATGAGGTCATACTAAATTAGGATGAGCCCCTATTCCAGTGTGACTGGTGAAAATGGGGCAGAGATTGAGTGACGAGGTCACAAGCCAAGGAATGCCTGTGGTCACCAAGCCCTGAAGAGGCAAGGAAGGATCCTTCCACAGAAACTCCAAAGAGATCATGGCTCTGCTGACCTTGATTCCAGACCTCTTGCCTCAAGAGCTATAAGACAATACATTTTTGTTGCTTTAAATCTGCTAACGTAGAGTACTTTATTATGGCAACTCTGGAAAACTAACATACCTCATTATGATAAAAGGACGTCTTTTCATTCCAAACATGTTCAGTGAAGTGACATAGACTTTCCTGATTATTATTGTCCATTTTTCTGGCTGCTCCTGTGATTACTACCAATTGCTACCATCATTTTACTGAAATAGTATTTGTCATTCTGGGAAATACAATTATTTGAACCCCTAAACTGGACATTCACACTAATAATGCATTATAACTGCTTAGGAGAAACATGCAAAGTCTACATAGATAAAAGTAGTGACATGATATTTTGAGGGAGTGGAACACATGTAGAAGCTGAGGCTCTTCATAGGAATCATGGTCATTAGTAGGGAACTGGGGAGTCACACCTGTCATTTGACAGTTACAGGAGCACAGCCCTGGGTCAAGAGCTGGGAGGGAAATGCATTGGCATCAAGGGGTCAGGGCCTCCTTTGCAGCCCATGGCTTGTTTGTGACCCAAGCAAGTGGCTCCCCTTGGCATGTGTATCGCCTAATCTGTAAAATAGTTCCCCTGTCATGGAACTGAAACCACAGGTCACATTCAGCACTGCTGGGCACATGGTAAGTGTTGCTGCCAGTGTGCCTCCAATGCCACTGTCATCAACCATCATTATCTTCACTGGTCATTTGGGGCCCTGAGAAGACAAGGAGGCCCCAGGTCTGCTTTGCCAAGCTTGGGGGCAACCAGTGAAGGGTCACAAACACAACTTTAAATCATGGAAACACACACTGTCATTAGCTAGTCTCTCCCCTAGCGGGACTCTGATCAGGTCATTGAGTCCCTTTAAAATTGAAATACAGAGGGAGAAAGAATCAAGGATTATAATACCTATCTGGTGGGTATATTTTGGGAACTTAGAAAATATGTGAAAAAGTATTCTGGAATATAGTAAAGGTTCTGAAAATCTTTTTTTGATTACAAATGATTTCATTCACAGCCTGAAGTGTAGCATTAAATATATGCATACATATTTGACATACATCTTGAGGTTTCTATTCCAACCATAGACTGGAATAATGTGCTCTGCTAATTGGGCCAGTGGTATCATAATCTTGGATTAATTGAAATGAAAGAAATAGATGACATATGATGTTTAAAAATCAAAGAGAATGGTATGAATGGTTGTTTTTTTAATGTAGCCAAAAGTGCTTTATTTTATCATTATTATTTTTTAATATAATAATATAATAATTGATAGATGGGGTGATCTCACCCCCTCAATCCCAGGGTACACTAGGGTGGGCTTGTCAATATCTGGAAACATTTTAGTTGTCAAACATTGAAAGGGTGTGCTCCAGGCTGTAATGCAGGGGACAGCCCCCACAGCAAAGATAGCCCCAAATATCAACAGTGCCCGTCAGAGATGCTGCTCTAGAGACTCTGGTTCCCGGATGTGCCCGGAGGAGTGGGATCAGATCCTCTTTCCTTTTTTCAGAACTGACTGACGAGAAGTTGTACAGGCCATCCTTGAACTCCGAACAGACTCCATACAGACAGCAGTGAAATTGGAGGTCAGAGAGAATGCCTGGAATTAAAATTTGGGCTCAAAATTGTTACCTCTGCTGTCTTTGGAAATTTGGAAGATACAAAACTCAACAAAAGAGTTACTCAAAAGAATTGCTCCAGCTTTCTAAATTAAGAAACTCCAAGTTCCATCAGTGACTTTCCAACTGACGAAAGAGAGCTACTGCTGTCGTGCCTTTAGGACACCAGAGGGCGCTCAAGAGAGAAAGAGGAACCCTGTGGCCACCTAGGTTTGGACCACAGGGAAGAAGATACTCAGCCAATTACCCTTGCATCTCAGCCCCCTCATTAACCAGCATTGGTTCCTTCCATTCTTCTGCTCATAGTGGCTCAGCAAAGCTTCCCCACACTGTAGCTAAATAAAGCTTTGCCACAGGGAGACCGGCTGGCTGAATCTTGGACACTTCCATATTATCAGCCCTTTGGTGCCGGAGAGCAAGATGCTCAAGGAGTGAGGCTGCTGTGGTCTCTCCAGACGAGGCCTACGATGATTTCCTTTGGCAGTGAGGTAAATAATGCAGGGCTGGAAAGATGGTTGTACCACAAGGCAGTTTCCAGAAGGCTCAGTTTTCCTGTAACTGCCTGATTAGATGTAAGTCAGATGCTCATCTTCAGATGTAGGTGGATTGAACCATATTTTGATTTCCTAGGGCTGTGGCAACAAATCACCACAAACTGGCTGGCTTAAACAACAGAAAATCATTGTCTCACTGTTCAGGAAGCTGGAAATCCAAGATGGGAATTGGCAGGGTTGGTTCCATCTGAGGGCTGAGAGGGACAATCTGCTCCAGGCCTCCTTCCTGGTTTCTGGTGGTTGCTGGCAAATTGGCACTTCTTGACCTGCAGATGCATCACCCCCAATCGCTGTCTGCATCTTCACATGGCGTTTTCCCTGTGGGCACATTTCTGTGTTTAAATCTCCCCTTTTAATAAAGACACCAGTCATATTGGATTAGTGCCCACCAGTATGACTATATCTCAATGCCATATTTCCAAAGACCCTATTTCCAAATAAGATCACCTATACAGGTACTAGGGCTTAAGACTTTTGTTCTTTGAAAGGAATACAATTAAACTCTCATCAAATGACTTCTAAAGTGTCTCTGGCTTCTTGACATTAGAGCCATGAGGTCCTGAGGACAAGTTTACCTCATGGTGCAGCCAGCGAACACCACCCAGGAGGAAGGGATGGTTGTGTCAGCCCAGAGAAAACCGATTCCAGCTTGGGGACTGGAAGGTTCAAGCTGATTGGTGATGATTCTTTCCAAAGAACTGTTACCACTGCTTCCTGCCACCCTCAGTGTTTTGGAATCATTTGGTGCCAGTTGGAATAAATGGAAAACGTGTTTAACTTAAAAAGCAAAGCATACTACGCTATCATATTGCACAAGCAAACTTGCAGCAGAGCGGGAGGCAACTACTGTTTCAAGATGATTTCAGAATCTGATCCAGTGTCTGGCTGCACAACTGCATGCTTTGAAAGGCACCTCACAGATGGGTTTCATAATTGAGAAATGCATTTGTTCTTTGTTGGCATACAAAAATAACGCGATTCAAAGCTTGGAGTCGGATGCCTTCCTGGAATGATTTGTCTCCATCTCGCACACACATATATTAGTAAGTTTTCACAGATATGGCATGCAGAGGGAGGACAGTGGGATAATGACCTCAGGCTTTTGGGAAGAGTGCACATCACAAGGAAAAAGTCAAAAGAGTTCACAAGTAGACACCGAAGAAGAAAAATGATACCCAAACCACCATCACCCAATTCTGACTATGTGTATGGAAAAGCAGGCACAGGGAATTAGAGACACAGAGTGTTATTAGAGCCAAGCCCCTCACAGAAACTGGGACTCTCAGAGCTTAACAAAGGAGAAGGCACATAACCATTCTGAGAAGGACACTGTAGAGCAGCCTTCCCCAGTAATTATCCCCTACTTAGCATTTCTGGAGTCCTCAGTATCCAAAAAGCTTAACAGAATATTACACTATCTCTAACTACCAGTGAAAACAAATGACTTATTTTAAAAAGGAAAAACAAAGCTTTCCTGAGTATCACATGACTAGAACTTCCAATTGCTCCCTGGAAAATGGGACATCTCCCAGAGCCTCAGACCCTGATCCTGTCCTCTTGGTGGTTTTGGACACCAGGACATAGTTTTTCAATATTCTCAAGATTCTTGACATTTTTTTCCCCCCAGAACTAAAAAGAAATTCTGTCTAATGTTCTTCTTCTTCTTTTTTTTTTTTTTTTCTTTTTTCTTGAAAGATCTAAATACCAGAAGGAACTGAGAATATTTTTCAGGAATGAGAAACATTGTTCTGGTTTTCATACACCAACATAAGATCTGGGCAAGTGCATCAAATCCTAATATACCACTGTGCTCCCAATGAGCTCTGCAGGAACCCTTTCCAGCTGCAAGATATGGGGCTTGGTTATGCTTTGATTCCTGACTCAGTGGAACACAGGGAAGGCCAAACAGACATTTCTAGTCGTCCACAGCAGAGGTTCTCCAACTCCAATGAACCTCAGGATGACCTGGAGGGCTTGTTAAAAGAGATTACAGTGCCTCCAGAGGTCCTGGTTCAGTAGGTCTGGGTGGGACCCAAGTCCTCAGCTAATGCTGATGCTGCTGGCTGGGGACAGCACTTGGAGACCCACTGGACTCCAGGAATATGGAGGATGGGGAACACAGCAGTGGTTTAGTAGATCCTAAGCACCCCCCACTGAAGGTCTCATGAGTCGTCAAGCCAGCTCTAAAACTGACTAAACCAAGTTGACCCCGGTTCTGGGAGCAAGGCCATTGTGCAGACATGCAGGCACATGACCCAGTGACAGGCCACTTTATCTGGACGGCCTAAAAACAGACAGCTGCCACCCCTGGAGGATGATGAGTTGATTCTACTTCTGCATAGGAGAATTACATCACTGGTAAGTGGGGAAAGGGTCTAAAGGGTGGTGGGAGGTGGGAATGTCACCTACCAAACCAGCACACCTACTTCAGGCTGAGCAGTTGGGAACATGGAGAGCACACCATCATCATCTCCTGGAAAAACTATTTCTAAATATTTTTTGAGTGACAAACTTTAAATTAAAGGTATGAAAACCATAGAGGCAGAGTGTCTCTGACTGAAGTGGGAAGGGTGGGCTTGAAGCCTGGAAGTGGGAGAGGGCGGGGAGAAGGAACACCTTGGCATCTCTCTTGACCCCCCAGCAATCCTGCAGGACCTCAATGGAACCTCAGGGTTCCTCAGGACACAGTTTGAAAACCACTTAGTGGACACTTTCCTTCCCCCTCATTCCTGAGTCCACCAAAGACGTGCTGAGCTCCTCCATGGAAGAGAACTCTAAAATGCTATGAAGCATATGGATGCCCACAGCATGTTTTCTGCTTTTAATGAAGTAGAAGCTGTCAAAAAAAATAGAATCATAATTTTGTTGGAGAATTTCTGGGTGACGTGACACAAAGAGTATGTCTAGGGGTAGCAGAGCTATGCATCGTTCTGCGTGGGTTTGCTTGGTTGTGGCAGCCCTACCTGAGGTCTACAGACTTAAGCAAGCAGTGGTAACAGTAGTCCCAGAAGAAGATTACTGTGAGAGTGTGTGTATGGGGTGTGGGATGGGCAGCACCAGAGGCAGCAGTTCCCTTAGACAGCTGGACTTCTGTGCGTAGCAGGCCCTTTGAGGAATATGGGCCACACCTGCTTCCACAATCACCCTATTTGGCTTCAAGGAGATGGAATTCCATGATGGTTAAGATCATGGGTTCCAGAGACACACTGGTCAACGTCAAATCCCAGCTCTACCAAATGCTGCCTGGGTGAACTTGGGCAAGTTACTTAACCTCTCTGCACTTATTTCCTCACCTGTAAAAATGGGCGTGATAAAAATGACAACACTTGCTCACAAGGATGTCAAGAAGGTTCAATTAATTAATACATTTAAGGCACTTAGAAAAAACATTGTCATATCACAAGAAGCATATGATGTTTGACGTGTTATCACAAGAGATTTTTATACTTGCACCTTAAACTCTCAACAAATATTTGATTTTTATTGTTAGAGGTTAGAGGCTGAGAAAGCATTAGAAGCTAGTTATTTAGAGGCCTAAATACCCTAATTTTCCCTCTCAAATCTTTTTAAAAATGTTTAACTATCAGGTAATACCTTCAAGAGCATTTAAAAACTTTTGAAAAATGATAGCCAGGTGCGGTGGCTCAAGCCTGTAATCCCAGCACTTAGGGAGGCTGAGACAGGAGAATTGCGAGTTCAAAGCCAACGGCAAGGTGCTAAGCAACTCAGTGAGACCCTGTCTCTACATAAAACACAAAATAGGGCTGGGGATGTGGCTCAGTGGTCGAGTACCCCTGAGTTCAATCCCCAGTACCCAAAAAAAAAAAAAAAAGTTTTTAAATGATGAGAGCCCAAGTTAAGAGAGGAAAGCGGAGGTGGGACCCATGACTGACTCCTTATCTCTAATTGTCCTCTTCTCCCATCTCTTTACCATAATATTAGTGCTAAAGCTGAGAGCACATAGGAGAAGGAAGACCATGCTTCCTAAGCTATGCTCATTAGAGCAAAGCCAGTACTAGTAGCCATTTAATGAGCACATACTATGTGCTCTGGGCTGTAATGTTCTCTCCTAGCTTTGATTTTCCAGGAGACCCAGAGACAAAGTTCATGTGCAAGTGATTTATGAAGGATAAACACCCAGGAGAAATGGGTAAGGGAGTGACAAAGTGGGACAAGGGCGGAAACCAAGCAAATGTGTGATCTTAGGCAATCACTCAGAGGGACTTTCCACAGATCCTGCACGGGACTGCAAGTCCCGTGCCAAGTAGAGACAAGGAAGCAGGACCTTTCTCACTGACACACCATTGCTTAGAGGATGAGAGCCTCCTTGGGGGAATACAAATTGATGGGCACTTCCTGCTTTACGTCTTAAGAAGTGCTCTAGTGGCCCAAGGGAGGCCACAGGTATTGGCTATTTCTTAAAGTAAAACAAACTTCAAGGGAAAGAGAGGGAAAAAATGACAAAAGGGATCTAAAGAAGAAGGGGTTAGAAAGTTGCTCTGAAACATAAGAAGACTTGGAGGTCACGGTCATGGCCTCCACCGACCTACTACCAACAAGCAGCAGCAGAGGCAGCGTGGTCTGTGGTTGAGAGTTGTTCCTGGAGGTGGCTGCCAATCTTCCTCCTTTGACTGTAACTATCACCATGTGGCTGCAGAGTGTTTACACTAGACACATACACAGGGAGATGGGGATTGGCCAGGGAACGGTGGGATCAGGAACTAGCTGAGCAGAAAGAGGCTGACGGTGTGTGTGGATCTGGACAGCAAGTGGAGCAGAGTCCAGGGAAGCCCAGTCGAGGCAGAAAGGGCTCAGGCATCACTGCAGACCAAGGCAGGCAGTCTGGGACATGACCCTGCAAATGAAGCAGTCAGCAACAAGAGCTTCAGAGAGCAACACAGAAAAACCCAGATCAGGGCTGAAGGGCTCTATTTTGGCCATTTGTGTGTGTGTGTGTGCATATACCCATTTTTTTGACTACTGGTTAATTCTATTTCCCTTTTAAAAAATGGATCATTATTGAGGCATAATTTACACGCTATAAAATTCACTCATTTATGCAAGTCAGTCGTTTTAGTATATTGACAGAGTTGTGCAATAATCACCACAATTTATGTTTAGAATATTTTCATCATCCCAAAAAGAAACCACACACTCATCAGCAGTTGCTCTCCATTCCCTTTGCCTGCCAGTGCCCATGAACCACTCATCTATTTTCTTTCTCTAGATTTTCCAGAAGTGTCTGGACATCTCAAATAAATTGAATCAGATGGTCTGATCTTTTGCAACTGTTGTCTTACACTAATCATGTTTTCAAGGTTTATCTGTGTAGAGCATGTATCAGCACTAACTCCTTTTTATTGCCAAATCGCATTCCAACTATTAATCACAATAGCCTTTTATCTGTAATACTGCTTTGCATGGTTACGTTTACCCAAGGCTAACTGAAATCTGAAAATATTACATGGAAATTTCCAAAAATAAATAATTCCTAAGTTTTAAATTGTATGCTGCTCTGAGTAGTGCGATGAAACCATGTGTTGTCCCACCCCAGGATTCTGTTAATCATCCTTTATTCCATTGTATCCATGCTGTATACACTACCCACCCATTAGTCATTTAGAAGCCATCTTGGTTATTGGAATGATAACTGTCAAGGAATCACAGTGCTTCAAGTAGCTCTTAGGTGATAGCCTAATGCTACATCAGAATGCCTGAATCATCATCTCACTTCATCACATCATGCAAGCATTGTGCCCTCACATCACGAGAAGGGTGAGTATAGTACAAAAAGATATTGTGAGAGATAAATCACA
Source organism: Geosciurus inauris (assembly GCA_004024805.1). NCBI lineage: Eukaryota > Metazoa > Chordata > Mammalia > Rodentia > Sciuridae > Geosciurus > Geosciurus inauris. The sequence goes on along the minus strand of PVHX01000365.1, from coordinate 28,421 downwards.
TCTACAAAACTTTTATGAGAGAATATTAAAATTGTTCTATTTTATTATTATTTATTGACTACTTCATTTTATGTTGACTTTATGAGTTGTTTTATAATAATCATTATACAAAGAGGTATACTATATATATAGGGTTGGTACTATCTGAGGTTTTAGGCAACCACCAGGGATCTTGGAACATGTATTTCATGGATGAGAGCATACTACTATACCACTTTTATTTATCCACTTATCAATTGGTGGACCCTTGGATTCTTTCTATTTGTATGAATAATGCTGCTATGAACATTCATGTATAGGTTTTTGTTTGGACATCTGTTTTCATTCCTCTTATATATATATCAAGGAGTAGAATTACTGGGTCATATGGAACCTCTATTTACAAGCTTTTGAGCAGCTGCCATCCTGTTTTTCCAAGCAAGTTCTTCATTTGACCTTCCTATCCCCAGTGTAGAAAGGTTCCCATTTCTCCAAATCATTGCTAGCACTTGTAATCGTGTATCTTCCACATTCTATCCATCCTAGCAGGGATGAGGGATTATCTCGTCCTAGTTTTGACTTGCTTTCTCTAGTGGCTAAGAATGTTGCACATTTTTTCATGTGCTTATTGATTCTTTATAAATATTCTTTAGAGAAATATCTATTCAAGTCCTTTGTCCATTTTTAATTGGGTTATTTTTCTTTTTATTAGTGAACTATAAGAGTTCTTTATACATGCTGTGTGCCATTTCTTTTTTTTTAAATGTTTATTTTTTAGTTGTAGGTGACAGAATATCTTTATTTTATTTTTATGTGGTGCTGAGGATCCAACCCAGTGCCTTACGCGTGCTAGGCGAGCACGCTACCACTGCGCCATAATCCCAGCCCCTGTGTGCCATTTCTTAACAGATATATTTTGCAAACATTTTCTCCTCTTCTGTGATTTGTTTTCACTTTCTTGATGACATGATTTGCAAACATCGAAACTTCAAATTTTGATATAGTTCAATTTATCTATTTTTTCCTTCAGTTGGTTGTGCTTTTGCTATCATGTCTAAGACGTTATTGCCTCAGTCAAGGACACAGAGTCACGCCTGTTTTTTTTTAATTCTACAAGTTTTATAGTTATAGCTCTCCTATTTAGCTTTCTAATATGTTCGGAATGAAATTTTGCATATGGTGTGATGGTGGTCCTATTTCCTTCTTTTGCTGTGGGTGTCCTCTGTCCCACACTGTTCACAGCTGTCTGAATGACCTAACAGGGTGAACTTGGTGCTCCTTGTCGCCTCTGCTAAACTAGACATTCACCACCAGGTGCTTACAAAGGCCAAAGCTCTCAGTCAGTAGTTTACACATTTTCTTTACATTAATTCAGGACTTGCTTTAATTATATTAGAAAACATAAAATTTAAGTTTACACCATTACCATCTGGCAAAAGAAAATCAGTTAAACTCAGATAATTCACCCTCTGGCATTTAGTTTTGTGACTTCCAGTCTTTGTTATTATTTCAAAATGCATTAGAAATCTCCCTCTTCCTGGGTCTCTGTAGCCTGTTTAGCAGGTGAAGAATCTACACAAAGCCAAACAAAGAAGTTGAAAATGAAAAGCAAATCAGCTTTCTTTGTCTGCACAATGACCATCCCTAGACCTGTTTGAATGGCTTTACCTCAAAAAACGACAGTCAGCCTGAGGGACAGCATTGCTGGGTGGTTTGGCTTCTTGGAGGGGCAGCCTTCTGATCCTTGTCACCACTCTCTTCTGGGGCAGTGCCAGGCCAGCTTGTCACCTAGGGCTTTACTCTCTAAGCCTCATCCTCTCCCTTTACCTTTTCAATTGAGTCCATGGACTCAAACTGAAATGAACAGTTATAACTTTCCCCTGGACTTGGGAAGACTGAGTGAGAACTCCCTTAGCACTTGCCTTTGTTAAAATTAGGTTTATATATCTGAAACCAAGGCTCACCAAAACCACGGCTCAGTGGCTTAAACAGGACCTGAGTTTATTTCTCTCTCATGTGCCTGGTGCTGGCAGTATGGCCCTGCTCTGTCTGGTCACGGGAAGGTAGAGGAGGTAGGTTGCTTCCTTAGCACAACTGCTTATCATACCAAGTTTCCAGCTATTACATCTGCATTCCAGTCAATAGGAAGGAAGAAGAGCAAAGAAAGGAATGATCCTTCCCTTTAAGGACACTTTCTGGAAGTAATACCACACTTCTGTCATTAGCCTCTGCCTAGAACTCAGTCTCAAGACCACACTTGGCTGGGAGCAAGCCTGGGAAATACAGTGATATTATGCCATGAGGATCGTGCCCATCTATAAAGTGGGGCCTCCCTTAGAAAGTAAGCAAGACAAGAACTGATGGGGTGGGGGATATAGACCTTTGACAGAACCTGAGGACATTCTGTCCCAAGAATCAAGGGATCTGCTTCCAATTCCTTTTCCTTTCTTTTTATATCTTAAAAAAATGTTTACTTGCAATAGATAAAATTGCATGTTTATTATATACAGCATGATTTTTTGAAGCAAGTAGACATTGTGGAATGATTAAATCTAGCTAATTAGAAAATGCATTATGTCACATAGTTGTGTGTGTGTGTGTTTATTTCTACCCTGCACATTTCAAGAACACATTTTATCATCATTAACTGTAGTGTAGTCTCCATGCTGTATAGTAGGTCTCTTGAGCTTATTTTTATTATCTGACTGCGATTCTCTACCCTCTGGCCGGCATCTCCCCATCCCCTTCCCTGTTAACCACCTACACACTGAGATCAACCTTTGAGATTCCACACCAGTGAGTGCCATCACACAGGATTGGCCTTGGGTTTCAATTCTGCAAATGATTTGTCAGTCCTATCGGGAGCTGGTCAGGACAGTGCATGCAGACGCTGTCTCGTTACATTTAACCTTCCTTTCTTTCTGCATTTTCATGGAATATACTTGGATTTAGTACACAGAGGGAGAACAGAGTTCCCGATGCTGTTCCCGACGCTGAAGGAAATGAAACCCCCAGGTGGCTCAGAGTGTGGGCATTTTGCTACTTGAAATACGGTTGTACCCTTTCCACTTTCAAAGGAAGATGTGGACATTGTTTTCCAGAACAATTGCACTGTCCAAACTAAGGGACCCACAAAAGTGTCAATTCACTGCATGTTGGCTTTTTTTTTTTTTTTTTTTTTTAACTAATTGTAACAAGTGGTTGCTATGAACATGTAAGCTTCCTGAGGCTGCCCTTCCAGTGACCCATACCCTGACCTGGACAGACCACCTTCTGTCCAAGAGAGGAAAAGTTTTGTTCCTAGGTCAGATGAAGCCCTGGCTTCCCCCTGGTGACCAGCAGGATTAATCAGACACCAGTAAAACAGCTGACAGGAACACTAAACCAGCTCACAATAAGCACACACACCATGCGACATTTTGTCCGAGGGTCTTACCTCTTTCTGTTCTTTAAAAAAATTGCATGTTTATTATATACAGCATGATGTTTTGAAGCAAGTAGACATTGTGGAATGGTTAAATGTAGCTAATTAGCAAATGCATGACATCACATGGTTTTGTGTGTGTGTGTGTGTGTGTGTGTGTATTGTCCTAAGATGCAATACCTGCTACCCTATGCCTGGGGTCTCTGTACTTCTTAAAGAGAGCCACTTGCAAGCCACGAAGCTGCCTGCTTTTAGAATCAATATGTAATCACCCAAACAAGTAGAAAACACAATGCCAGGGACAGAATTTGCAGCAGGATTCGTGGAGGGTCAGGTTGCTTCTCTGTCCCCAGTTTTTGTCACCCATGGCACAATCCGGATTGAGACCAGTCTGCTGGCTCTGGTGGTTTAAGATGAACTCAAAGGCGTTGCTTTCTGATGGGGTCTTTTCAAAGCAAAATCTTCCCAACATGCAAAAAGTAACCCCTAAATATGAACAGGTTCGAGTGCAGAGAGACAGAGAAAAACAGAGAAAGAAAAACACGTTTCTGAGCATTTGAGGGGAGGTATCCCTGGAAAGAGTCCCTGGGGAATGCAGTGGGTGTCACAGCCTTGTGACATGTAGGTTTGAGAACTAAACTTTCCAGTGAAAACTTCTTTGCCTCACTACCTGCAGAGAGCGATGTTCTTCTTACAATCATGGTATGAGTTCTATTTTGGAATACAATTTTGATTTTATTCCATTCTCTAGGGCAAAGCAGAAAGCAAATAAAACTACATTGGTGTTAATAGCTTCGTATCAAATGTACTGTAATTCAAAATGATTTCCTTCCAACTTTATTTTGATACATATTTGAGAAGAAAACCAAGCTTCAATTATTTCTGGTCCTAAATACAGTGATTTCAAGTATTGTTAGTGAAACTCAAGGGGCATCATGGAAGAATAAGGGTGACATTAAATACAGAGTGGCTAAGAAGGGACAAAAATTCCACCCACTATCATCTGTCTACAAGTGACGCGGGGGAGGGGAGAAACAGCAAGACCCAGCCACAGTTGAGACAGAAAGAGCAGATCTAGGGAACCATGTCTATAGGGAGGAAAAGATTTAGTGAATTTAAATCAAATGCTAACAGAATTCTTATCAGGGAATAAAATAAAATCCATTTTTTTTCCCTGATGCGTGCTGTGGACAAAGTGTTTCAAAACAAGACAAACTTTATTTCCAAATGCCTTCTGGAGGCTCTCCCCCAGGACACAACACCCACGCTATTAATCTTGACTTAGTGAATGAACGTATTATACGGATTTCAATCCAGACCCTTCCAGCCTTAAAGAGCTCTGAAGAGCCCAGATAAAGTGGCCCGTTTTCACTTTGGCGATTCCACAGAGGTGACTCCCTTTAATTCCCCTTTCATCTCTCTGGGAGGACCAGAAACTCTAAAAGCAAACAGGTTTCCCTTTCTGATTCCTGGCGAGAAGGCTTCTGTTGCTTTCTTGCTACTGCAAGACTAAAGGTGGGTGACCCCTCTTCATTTGTTACCTTGGAAGCCCTGGAGAAGCAGAAGTAAGTCTGAAATAATAGGCGCTCGGTACCCTCCTCTCTTCTCCGGGGAAAGTGATTGCCTTCCAAATACCAGTTTGTTTTTTGATTTTCCATGGTCCAGCCCTGTATTTAGCACAGAAAGACACTTCAGAAGCGGCGACACTGGTGATAACCCCGAATACACACAAGGACAAAGCAGAGGCCATGTCTGTTTTGTTCCGTCAGGCAAATCGTGATCAAAGTTTTCTGCCAACACCACTTTTTTTTCCCCCAGATTGTTTATTGCAACACCAGGCTGTTTATTGAGATTCTAGGATGCAATTAAAAATTCTAGGTTAGGGAAGAGAGAGAGAGAGAGAGTCTTAGGAAAATGTAAACTGCTTCAAATGGAAACACAAGCCCCATTGTGGAAAAAAAAAGAACACTAAGGAAAATTATACAAGATTATCTAGGCAGAGGGAAAGATTTTATGACTCTTGTGCCACTTGCAAGGGATCCAAGAAGAAAGAGGACACCAGGAACTGTCTGACAGCAAGTGACTAAGCCAGGGTACAGGGATGGCAGTCTCCACTGGGTTTGGTCCAACAGGTCCTGGAATGATGGCCACCCAGGGCAGTGGTTTACCAACACTCATTAGTTGCCCAGGGATTACAGAGCATCCAAGGAGGATGGTGGCTCTGATTTATCACATTTTTACATAAAGTAAGAATAGAGGACCCAGGTCAGTACTTTTTATCTTAGGGGATTATTAAAAGATACTGTCTTATAAAAAGAGAGAGAGAGAGAGAGAGAGAGAGAAAGAAAAAGAAAGAAAGAAAGAAAGAAAGAAAGAAAGAAAGAAAGAAAGAAAGAAAGAAAGAAAGAAAGGAAAGAAGGGAGGGAGGAAGAAAGAAACTGGCAGGCAAGTTGAACAATGTTTTAATTGACGCCGAGTGTTCTAGTCTTTCTGATGTCTAAATCTTGGAATAGTCTCAGAAAGATAGAATGGGGAGCCTTAAAAGTTCTTAGTGAATACAGTGACATTTCACAGGTCTCAATTTGATCTGTATTAACAGATGTCACATTGTGTAAGAAGATTATAGGAGTTGGGGGGAAATGAGAATAATCTTGCATATTGAGTTATAGAAAAGAAATTTTAGGGGCCATTTAGGGACTGGGTGAGGTAAAACATTTGAGAGGCCATAGGTTTAACCCCTAGCACCAAAAAAAAAAAAAAAAAGCAACTTTTAAACATAGCATTGTTTTTACAAAAAAAAAAATATAAACCTGACAGCTGAATCATTAAAATATTAATCACATTATGGGTAAAAACATAAAACAAGGTCATTTCAATCAGAAAAGGGAAAAAAATTCCATACTACTGCTCCTTGGGTCTGGGGGTGGGGGCGGGGTGGATTTGTAACATGTAAACCTTTTACTCAAAGAAATTGGTCAAAGTTTTGGACCTCGCTTGTGAAAAATATGTGGAATACACAACAAAGCAAGGATTTAACTTTTGTCGGATTTTGTTCATCTCTGAAAGGTTTATTTTTGATGCAAATGAATTGGATATCTAATATGCTCCTTTCCGCCCTCCAGAAATATCTGTGAATTAAATGATGTAAACAGTTTCCTCCAAACCAGAAATGTTGCTCACCCTTCCCCCTTAAATAGTCATGTATGCGTTGCCAGAAGGAGCCTGCCTTGTGAATTTTTGCAATAAGCAGCAAACAGAGCCTTTTCTGGCCTGAATCTGAGGGCACCCCTTCCCAGAGCTTTATGATGAGATGGTTTTTAGAAACCATGATGGTTTTTAGAAACCAACGCATCCGCATCCGTCAGAGAGGTCTCTGAAGCTGCGGCCTTTTGTATTTACACTTTTGAAATATCTATTGTGATGCAAATCTTGATTTTCAGTCAAAATTGGCTAGAAAAAAATCTCTCTCTGGAAACGGTGGCAGGAAGTAAGTAAACTTAAATCTGAATTTTCTTGTTTCTGACTTGCTATTAAGCCATAAACCAATGCTATTAAACACAGACGCTGTTTACAAATGCTGATTGAAAACTCTGCTCTGTCTACTAGCACTTTTAATTAACCTCAGTTTGAGTCCCAAAGGACACTCAGTGTATGCATTATAAATTACCACAGCTTTTCTCCCAAAATTTGGGTGTCAGAGTAGAAAGGATATAAGAATATTTTAGCTTTTGCTGGCTGTTCAAAATGACATCCGTTGTTGGAGTTCTCCCTTCTCAGCCTGGATCCTTTAGGTAAGTCCAGATGAACAAGGCTACCCACTTGTATTTCAATTGATTTTAAAGCTGAACTTTGAGCTATGGGGTCCTCTCAAACGCTGCCGAAAGTTCAAAGATCTTTAGACCAGAGGCTCTGCCGGGTTGGAGGTTTGTGCAGGTGTGTAGGGGAGGAAGTGAGAGAAAGTGGAGAGGGAAAGAGTGGGAGAGAGAGGGAGAGAGAGGGAGAGACTGAGAGAAAGAGACAGTGAGAGACAGAGAGAGAGGGAGTGTCTTGACTGTACCCTTCGAGGTGGACTTGGGAAAGAGTTTTTCTCCTGCCAAAATACACACACAGCCTGCGATTAAAAGGGCTGAAACCTACCAGCAAGTTCTTAACGCCCTCCCACAATCATTAGACCAAATCCACATCATTCTAGATTCATTTTTCCCTTATTCATCTGTCCAACTAATTCCTCCTGCATTCACTGGGCTTATATCTTAATCTTTTCTGTTACATAGAGAATACATAATGAAAAGCTGCATTTTCTGGGTACATGCACACATTTGGAGCGGATGAACCATATGTGAAGAGACATACAATGCTGAATACCGACTGAATGGTGTCCAGCGCTAAAAACACTGCGAACACAGGAACAAAAAGCCGGCGAACAAGAGCCAGCGCCGGCCTGGCCTCTGCTAGAACACCAGGAGATTCGCCGCGAAAACATGGGTATAATTTCACTGTTTTCACTCACACAAGCTGTGGGAAAGGAGTCACCATCTGATGTTTGATTGTGTGGGATATGTTTTTGGCAGTGCCCTTGTATTCTGCATTGAGAAAAGAGAGAGAGAGAGAGAGAGAGAGAGAGAGCAAGAAAAAGAGAAAAAAGAAGAAGAAAGGGGAGAGAAGGAGGGGGAGGGAAATAAAAAAGAATAGAGCTACATTTGCTGTTTTCAATTTGCTGTCTGGGGGACAGGCACAGCTGATAGTTCTGACCAGTGGCCACCAGAAAATTAAGGCCGGGGCCTGGCCACTGTCCCCTCTATCCCACCGGGCCCCTTTTTATGCTGATGCTACCAAAAGGGGACTTTTATCCGTCCTCCCCTGTTGTCTGGTTCACTTGCAGCTGAGCCGTGGGGCTGACGTTTGCCTGATTTAATAAAGTCTTTTATCCTAGGTAGTGGCCGGGGAAGGCAGGGTCCTGACAGCCCAGAGGGGAAAAAGCCCAGGTCTCAGGAGCAGGCATTTCCTGGTGCTGGAGCCAGAGGGGAAAAGAGGAAAGCATCTAGAGCTGAAGCCCAGCCACCAGGTGACCATAGGCGCCTCTCAGGGAAATAGCCCCCCAGTGTGCAGGGTTTCCTGTGGTCCCTGGTGGCTGGAGTCAGATGGAGGTGTTAGGTTTACACCCTGAGTCTCCACCCCAGACAAAGATTCTAGAAAGAGTTGTGTTGCCCTTTGACCCCTTTACCATCTTCTCCTCCCCCAAGAATGAACATATAGGATGCCCCTGTAGTTAAATCCGAATTTCAGAAAAACAATGAATACTAAAAAGTGATATCGGTTACCTGAAATCCAAATTTCACTGGAGATCCTGTATTTCTTTTCTCTCTCTTTCCTTCCTTCCTTCCTTCCTTCTTCCTTTCTTCCTTTCTTCCTTTTTTTTGGTACCAGGGATTGAACTCAGGGGCACTCAACCACTGAGCCACATCCCCAGCCCTATTTTGTGTTTTATGTAGAGAGAAGGTCTCACTGAGTTGCTTAGCGCCTCGCGGTTGCTGAGGCTGGCTTTAAACTCGTGATCCTCCTGTCTCAGCCTCCCAAAGTGCTGGGATTACGACAGATCCTGTATTTCATTTAGCAACCCTTCTCCCACCTCATTGTGCCTTCTGGCTGGCCACCTCCCTCCCCTCACCTGTCAGGATGACAGCCTCCTCTGCCTGCTTCTTGGGGTGTTAAGAGGATAATGAGAAAATGGATGGGTAGCAGCTTTCCGGAAAGGTGACTAATTGGCTTTGCTGGTTAACATGTGGTTCCCATGCCCCAGCTGTGCTGAAAGGTCCTTCTCTGAACTTCCAGTTCAAACCAGGAGACGAGATATTACCAATGATACCAGATGGAGTTCAAAGTCTTCACTTCCAGTTCCAGAGCTCCTTCTCCAATGGGTTTTGTGTGATTTTATTTAGACCATATTTTTAAACCAAGTCTAACCCCCTAGTCCAGTACCCATTGCTTTTCTGGCAGCAAATACAATGTTTAATAGAAGATTTGGAAATAATGCTACATCCTCTCCAATCTGGCATGTGTATAGTCTGCACCTATCTGGAATCCTGTCACCTGCCCCGCCCCCAGCCTCAAGTCCTTGACCAGCACTGTACACAACCTGGGCAACTGTCCTGTGGCCTTGGCTCCTGTACCTAGGGATACTGGATTGCTACTTTTGATCATTGGTGTTTGTTAATAAGCTGCTGTAGCCCAGTTAGCCTCCAGGATTTGTCCAGAGGTTTGATTTCTTTGATTTCCCCCTTAGATCTCATTAAGGGGAGAAAGAAAGAAAAAATGTCTTTTTGTAAGTGGCAGATGGACAAAGGGTCCAAATCTCATCATCATCCAGGTGCCAGGGTGGGGTCAGGTTCAGGTTAAAAGCAGGTGGTACTTAGCATCAACCTGGCCCAAGCTATTAAGGGAAGATTTCAAAGAGGCACTTCTGTTTTGAATATTCCCTTTCCTGGAAGACGGCTGTGGCTGTGCATATTGGCTGGGGCTGGAAGTGGCTTTTCCTGTGTGGCGGAATTGCTTTCATTTTCAAACATGGTGCAGGGGCATAATAGCCATTTGTAATGATCACATTAGCATCATGGAGCAATATATCTATAATAAATTAAGACTGCTTTGCAATTAGTACCGATGATCACAGCTGTGGAGACAAATGGCATATGTGCTAATTAAATAATTTGTCACTTGACTGTTAAACAAACAATTCAGCCTCTTTACATTACAAACTGCCACCTCCAGCACACCACCATGGGCCATTAACCCCATGGAAGGAACAGCTTGCTGTGCCCACAATTGCTGTGCAGCAATGTCTACACTGTAAGATAAGAGGTGACAGGGAAGAATTCACCGGAATGACAAGTGACAGGTACTTTTCCAACAGTGAGGCACTAACTATTCACAGGTCACAAGATCAATTAGCGGATCTCAACCACCTTTTTTTTTTTTTAAATAGAGAAATATCAGACTGCATCATAGATAGCTAGGGTGAGCTTAATGGAATTTCATCTCAGGCGTGTGTGCGTGTGTGTGCGTGTGTGTGCACACGCACATGCACATGGGCGCACACGTGCACACATGTACTTAGGTTCATAAAATAAAATTTCTTACTCTGGACATAAAGTTTAGACAGCACTGTCCTTGAGCCAACCTCCCTCCAAATCCAGGACTTCTCTGTCTGGAGAATGTACATTTCTGCCATGTGGACAAGTGGCTCTCTGCTTCCAGGGCTAGGGATACAGTTTCATTACCTCTCAGGAAGCCTACCAGGCTGTTGTGCAGCACCAGCTGCTAGAAATTGTCCTGTCTCTCTTTATTTTTTCAACTTGAGAATGTATGTAAATCAATCCATCCTCCAAGTCTTTGCTTCTTATTTGGAAAATTTTAAAAACACAGAAAGCATACAGAGCAATACAATATACAGAATTTACAACTGTTACATGCTGTCATATCTGTTTCCAGTAGTTTTTTTTAAAAAAAGACCCCTTTATCATACCCCTGGTCCACTCCTCTACCCACAATTCCCTAGGGTATATGTTTGTTGCTAGATCACCTCCAGTTTTAACACTTCTGCATGCATCCAGCAAACACATCAGTATTATCTGGTTTATTGACTTGGAGTTGATGTCAACGTGTAAATGTATCATTCTTGCATCTTATTTTCTTCACTGGAACTTGGGAATTTGAGATCACAGAGTGGGTCAGTCAGCTCTCCATTACTGTGACAAACACGTGAGATAAGTAACTTAAAAGGATGAAAGGTTTAGTTTGGCTGACAGTTTCAGGGGTTTCAGTCCATAGCCACTTGTCCCTGTCACTTTGCACCTAAAGAGGCACATACATCATGGTGGGAACACGTGAAGGAGGAGGCCTGTCCACCTCCTGGAAGCTGGGAAGCAAAGACAGAGAAAGGAAAGGGCTGAGGCCCAACACCTCCTGCAGGGCACACCCCCAATGACCTCACTTCCCTCCACTAAGCCCCACCCCTTAAAGGCTCCACCACTTCCCAGTAGCACCATGGCTATAACACAGGGAGAGCTTTCAATCTGAAAGAATTTTACCCAGCCTTCTAGAACTTTATCTGCCCACAGATTCTATTCCAAGATCAATCCTCTATTTTAAAACTTGCAGATGAAACATCTGCTCTTGAGCACAGAATGAGATTTCCCTTCCTGTTTATTCCCTGGAATACCAAGGTTCCTCTCAGAAACCCAGTGCTATGGTTTAAATGTATCCCCCAAATTTCATGTGCTGGGAACTTACTCTCTAAAGTGGCCGTGTCGAGGTGGGACTTTAAGAAGTGACGAGGTCATGAATGCTCATTATGGTGAGGGTAACGAGTTATCACATGAGTTTATATTAAAAGCAAGTGGACCCTCTTGCTCTCTTGCCATGTCATACTCTCTGCTATGTTATGGTGCAGTAAGAAGGTGACCACAAGACGTGTTCCCTTGATCTTGGACTTCCCAGTCTCCAGGATCATGAACCAAATACATACCTGTTCATTAGAAATACCCAGTCTGCAATACACTGTCAGAGCTGCACAAAACCCACCAAGACACAGAGGGAAGGAGGTCATAGGTGACTGGCCCTGACATGCTCTAAGAGTCCACTGATCGTACTGCCAGCATGGGAGCATGTGCGTCCCAGGCCACAAGGTAAGCCTGCCCACGGGAAAACCTGGCTCTGGCTTTGAAAGATCAGTTCTGACAAAGGAGATGTAGGGCAGGGTGGGATCAACCTAAGTCTGAGCTTCTCTGGCAGTGGGGGCTAGGAGCATGCCTATAATAACATGGCACTGCCGGGGAGTCTCTTAGGAAGCCTTTTGTCCAGGCAGCCACCTCCAATGTGCTCTGAAGCAATGTAGCAGTTGTCAAGGGCATGAGGTTTGGCGTGGAGACCTGAATTCTAATCCGCTGTGTGTCTGGGCAAGTTACTTCACTCTCTGAACTCCAGTTTCCTTAGCTCTGTATGAAGAATAACCAGTGTCAACTAAAAAGGTTTTTATTTTTATTTTTTAATGATTAAATACTTGATGGTCATTTAAACCATAGCACTGGGTTACTGAGCATAACCTTGGTATTCCAGGAAATAAACAGGAAGGAAAATCTCATTCTGTGCTCAAGAGCAGATGTTTCATGTGCAAGTTTTAAAATAGAGGATTGATCTTGGAAGAAGAACCTGTGGGTAAAGATTTTAAATGTTAATTGTTTTTTTTTGTTACTATTACTTTTAACCAGGCACTGGTGCAGGCGCAGAGATGGAGAGAACTTGGGCCTCCCTCAAAAGACATTATAATTTAGTGGGTTGCCTGTTTATCCCTTTTTCCCCCCCCTTCCTCACTACCTCCTGAAACTATCCTTCCCTCCCTCCCCTTCCTCCCTTCCTTCCTCCCTTCCTTCCTTTTTTCCTTCCCTCCTTTCTTCCTAATGCAGAAAGTGAAAATTATCCCGAAAGGCCAACAAAACAATGCTTAAATTTGGAGATAGCATGAGAAGGACACAGTTGAGAATTGAACTGGCTGACCACCATCTGGGAGGAGGTGAGGACTGGCAGATCTAGAGGAAAATAACAAGTCAACAGCTTCTTCCCCAGGGGCACAGGAATGCCTCTGGCTTTGTGAGGAAGACTATAAATAGCAGAGATAGCTCAGGATTAAGACAGTCTTTCAATCACAGGTCTGGGAAGTTGGGATTTTCCTTAGACAAATCTTGTTGCTGTTGATGGGTGTGGGGCGGGATTGGGGGTGACAGGGGAGACACAGACTTTCTCATGTATTCGTTTAGAACTTTAGCAGATTTGAGAAGAACCTTCATATTCTCTAAACTCCTACTTCCTCCCACCCTGAGTTGTCTAAGTACTTTTTTTTAAAGGCTATTTTCCAAGATAGAATTGCCAAGTGACTGTAAAACTTACCCAAAAGTAGATTTTCTTTTATTTATTTATTTATTTTTATTTACATATTCTACTTAGGTACACATGATAGCAGAATGCATTTTGATTCATTGTACACAGACGGAGCACAACTTTTCAATTTCTCTGATTGTATGTGATGTAGAATCACATCATATATGCGGTCATACATGAAGCTAGGGCTGTGATGTCCATCTCATTCCACCATCTTTACTGTCCCCATGCCTCTTTCCCCCACCTTCCCCTTTGATCAAATTTCCTCCATTCTTCCCATGTCCCCTTCCCTCATTATGGATCAGCATCCACTTATCAGAGAGAACATTTGGCATTTGGTTTTGGGGGATTGGCTTACTTCGCTTAGCATAATATTCTCCAACTCCATCCATTTATCTGCAAATGCCATAATTTTATTCTCTTTTATTGCTGAGTAATATTCCATTGTGTATACATACCACAGTTTCTTTATCCAGTCATCTATTGAAGGGCATCTAAGTTGGTTCCACAGTTTAACTATTGTAAATTGAGCTGCTATAAATATTAAAGTGACTGCATCACTGTAGTATGCTGTTTTTAAGTCCTTTGGGTATAGACCAAGGAGTGGGGTAGCTGGGTCAAATGGTGGTTCTATTCCAAGTTTTCTAAGGAATCTCCATACTGCTTTCCAGATTGGTTGTACCAATTTGCAGTCCCACCAGCAATGTATGAGCAAGCCTTTTCCCCCACAACCTTGCCAACACTTACCGTTGTTTATATCCTTGATAACTGCCATTCTGACTGGTGTGAGATGAAATCTTAGTTTTGATTTGCATTTCTCCAATTGCTAGAGATGTTGAACCTTTTTTCATGTGTCTGTTGATCAATTGTACATCTTCTAAGAAGTGTCTGTTCAGCTCCTTAGCCCATTTATTGATTGGGTTGTTTGTTTTTATCGTGTGAAGTTTTTGAGTTCTTTATATATCCTGGAGATTAGTGCTCTATCTGATGTGTGTGATCCTCCCCAAACTGGGGATTCAGTCCGTGGCCTGGGAGCAGAACACAGATGCCACTCCATTGTTCTCGATGGGTCAGTTTTCATCTGCGCAACATGCAGACACTAACAGCTTCCTCCTCCCTGGGCTTGGGCACACATGCATGCGTGCGTGTTGGGGAGCGGGTGCTGGGGATGGAACCCAGGGGGATTTTTTGAATGAAGCTCCTGGATCAATTTTTGATGAAGTCAGGAGCCAAAAAGGCAGAGAGTCCCAAAAAAGGATATTCCCATGCGAAAAGCTACAGAGTCCTCTTGTAGCTGTTATTGTTTTCTTAAAACGTTTTCACTTTGGGAGGGGAGTGCTAAAAAATAGTTATTCAAAAGCTGGAAAATGGAGTCGGGCATGAGGGCATATGCCTATAATCCCAGCTACTGGGAGGAGGTGGGTGGGGTTTTGAAGCAGGAGGATGGAAAGTTCTAGGCCAGCCTGGGCTGCTTAGCAAGACCCTATCTTAAAATAAAAAATAACAAGGTCTGGGGATATAACTCAGTGGTAGAGCACACCTCAGTTCAATCCCTAGGATCAAAAACCAAAACCAAAAACAAGCTAGAAAACGGAGGGCAGGAATCAATCATGATAGTACAAGCCAAATATAACTCTTAATATTTCTGTATCCTTTTCAGTTATTTGCCTACATGAATTTATGTTTTTAGAGTTTTAAAGTGCATGAAAGTTTGTACTGTACTTTTCTCCTAAACTCTCCTCAAAGGTCAAGAGGAAAAGTATCAGTGAAAAGCAATCAAGGAATTTTAGTCAGTGTGACCATACCAGGAAGAGCAGAGGGCTTCGTTTCTAGCCCTGACACGATCTCCCAGACTGCACAGACCAGGGGACAGAAATCAGCACAGTCAGGCATCTTGGTTAAACCGAGGCCTGGTGGATCATTAGCTCAAGATTGGTCAGGACTGTCTTGTTGGCAGTGATAAAAAGTTGCTGCTGTCTGGAGGATGGCTTCCACTAGTCATGAGAAGTTTGACTAGTTGGGCTCAGTGGTGCATGTCTGTAATCCCAGCATCTCAGGAAGCTGAGGCAGGAGGATCACAAGTTCAAAACCAGCCTCAGCAGATTAGTGAGGAATTTAGCAACTCGGTGGACCCTGTCTCTAAATAAAATACTTTTTAAAAGGCTCAGTGGTTAAGCAGCCCTGGGTTCAATCCCCGGTACCAAGAAAAATAATAATAAGTTTATTGATCAGACCTGTTGCTCTTGGAGTCCAATATGATTGACAGCAAAAGAGACCCATGCAAAATGAAAGCGGCGATGCCAGGTTTTTTTCACATTTGCAGGCCCCAGTCAGTGAAGAGCCAGTATTTTCAGCAAAAGCAGGCTTTAGAGTCCTTGTTACACAACTATTTATAAAGCATTTACACTGTATAAGTAACCTAGAAATGATTTAAAGTCTGTGAAAGTCTGGACTTCAGTTTCCACTGGGTATCCCCAGCCCCAGATACTGAGGGATTATATACTTTACAAATAAAATAGAAAGATTCCTAACTTTCAATAGTTATCCTTTAATGAGTCAGCGAGCTCTTGTATGGATTTGCCGCTCATTTCATCTGGACAACAGCCCTAACGCTCTGTGTAACTATAAGATGGTCAGAGAGCTTAAGGAACTTGCCCAGTGTTAACCAGCAGTGGAGCAATTACCCAAGCCCAAGCAGCTGCCTCCTAAGCTCTTTGTCCTTTATGTTCCCTCTCAGTCTATCCATTATGCCAAAGTATAGTTTTAGTGCAATTAAATAAAAAATAACACTTTACTCCTGTCTCACACATGTACACACACAAACACACACACACACGCACACACACACAGTCCCTACCCTCACAACCCCCTCAACTTCTCCCTTATGACTGGTTGTGTACAACTTTTAAAAAATTGGCAGAATGCAGGAGAGGAAGTGGGAGTTTATATTTTCAGTTGGGTTCAGCTCAGTGGATAAGGAGTCCCCGTTTTCCCATCCTGCTCACGGAGCAGTCCTGAATTGTTCCTAAGTAGGAGAGATTTATGGACTGAATCCTGGTCCAAGTCAGAGAGAAAAGTATTCTTTAGAAAGACATCTTCTGATGATTATTTTGAGAGACTTTCTGTTAATCCCCAGCAAATCTGCATGTTAATAGGAATCATTTACTCAAAGCAGGGGTCCAGGAAAATAGCTTTACATAATAACAGTAGCTTGATTTGATTACTTCAATTTGGTTCTGGCCATTGAATTAAAGGTAAAGCCAAGCTTTTGGAAGTTTTACAGAGCAATAAACAAAATGGGAATAGTAAATTAAGACTAACTCTGGTTTCAACCTGCACATCTTTATTACTTCTAACAAGCAGGGAGAAGGAAACAGGATCCAGGAGTAAAAAAACACTGATAATCTCCTTAGCATTTTGGATAATTTATTGGTTTCTCTCCCACATTGAGAGCCCTAAGCCTGCCCAATATTCAGTAAGAATTGTTGGCAGCTCCTTCCCCTCCAAAAGAGGTTATTGTCTTCCTTAGGGTGCAGTAGAGTTTTCTTTATTTACTCCCCAAAATGCTGATAGACATTTTCAGTTGCACTTGGCCATTGTGACTCACAGCAGTACTTAAAAAAAACAAAAAACAAAAAACAAAGTGCTTTTTTCACTTTCAGAAGAGTAGCAAAAGCAATACAACAGGAGGTTCCTGTGGACCCCTCACCCACCTTCCCTGGGTAGGAGCTTACATACATACTATGGAGATTTATAAAAGGTAAGGATTGACTTTGCATGATGCTATTCACTAGAGTTCAGAACTTCTTCATGTCACTGATTTTTCCACGAACATCTTGTTTCTGTCCCAGGAGTCCATCCAGGATCCCACGTTGCCTTTAGCTGTCGTGGCTCCTTAGCTGACTCCAACAACTTCTCCGCCTTTCCTTGATTTCATGGCCTTTGTACTTCTGAAGAGCACGGGCGATCATTTTGTAGAACGTCCCACAGTTTGGCCTTGCCTGATGTGTTCTCATGGTGAGACAGGTCTTATGTGCTAATGGAAACGGACAAGATGATGACTATGTCTCAGACCTCCTGACATCCTCCATCAGCTATGTGACAGTTGGACACTGGAGGCAGTGGGTTTCAGAACCACGTATGGGAACAACCCATACTACTTTACAGGGCATGGGGCCGATGCCAAGCCAAGGCAGCCACGGAGGCCCCTTAATCACCCCAATTCTTTTCTTTTTTGTGGTGCTGAAGATTGAACCCAGAGCCTTGTGCATTCAAGGCAAGCACTCTACCAACTGAGCTATATCTCCAGCCCATTCACCCCAATTCTTGCAATCACAACAGAAAGATTTCAGACATGTGGCTCAGAGTAGCAGTAATGCGTTTATTGAAGACACAGGAAAAGGGGAAAGGAAAAAGGGAAAGAGTGTGTCCTCTCAGAGAGGAGAAGGATGGCATGGCCCTCCTGTCTTCCTGTTTTATTGGAGATTCCAGGGAAGTTTCCAGAGAGTCCCATTCAGGTCCACCTCTTGACTTCTGACTGACAGCAGGATTGCATCAGCCTTTCAAGGGTTTACCCCATGGAGGGCAGACCTGCTGAAGATCCAAGGCAACTCAGTCACCTTGGCCCATGCTGACTGGTTCTAATTGGATCTTGTTCTTACAGATTTTAATGGTTGTGGAGGCTTTGCTTCTAATTAACCTGTCTCCCTGAGTCCTGGAATCTGGTCTGCATAAAGGTCACAAAAGTCACCCCCTTCTGAGTAACTTGTGTTTTACCAATAGAGAGGAGCCTTTGGGCTTCCATTTCTCCTACAGATAACAGGTTGTCTGTTGAGAAATGTAACAAGACCCTGTTGACTTAAGCCAGAATAGGGCTGCAGGTAAATTGCTTTCTAAAATGAAGCACACGGAGGTCAGCACAGTGGCCCAGTTTATAGAACAACCTTGGCCTCATGTTCCCATTGCTCACGTTTGGTGTCTCTCAAGTCATCCCTGTAGGATGGGGAAGGATGATCAATTCAACCAGACGTTGAGAGGTCAGATGTGAAGCTGGGGGATGTGACTAGACTTGATAGAATTTTTGCTAAAATTGGACAAAGCAAAAATGTGTCCCAAAGATAAGGGCCCAGTTGGGAAGAGAGCTGAGGAGTTTGGTCAAGGAGAGACCCTTAGTTCAGTAGACTTTAGGTTCCATTGTTGCATAGTCATGGAAACTGTCTACGTATCTCTTTATGACACTGAGCCTGTTTCTGAAGAATTTGTTATCAAATAGATTTTGAACTCAGAAAAACATGGTGGTTGGGAATTTTCACCCACAAATGATCTTTTCTTCTTCTGTTTTGGTTCTGGATTTTTTCAAAATAAATATATTTAATTTTTTAATTTTTTTTTAGTTGTTGATTGACTTTTATTTATTGATTTATTTCTATGTGGTGCTGAGGATCAAACCCAGTGCCTCCCACATGCGAGGCAAGCGCTCTACCACTGAGCCACAACCCCAGCCCAAAAATAAGCATATTTTTGATTGATTAGAATTGGAAATAAAGGATGAGGGGCAATTAAACCCAATGGGAAAAATGGGAACCCAGTCGCTAAATAGATATCCAACTGGTGGCCAGTCCTGGAAAACCCTTGGTTATCTGAGATCCCAATAAAAAGAGAAAGAAAGAAAGCTTTCTCTGCCCCCTGCCACTTTCATTTTCATTTCTATTTTGTGATAATAAGATTATCTTTCTCAGGTTCTGCAAAATGAGAGTATTAGTGTCTTTGGCTTAACCTCAGAAATCATCCCTTCATGCTTACATGAATATGTATGTCCTTATTTTCCAGGTGTACCCAGCTAAGATCTGATGACACGCTGAAAGAGGAAGAGAAAAGGGAAATCCAACCTGGAAAAATCAACAGATATCCCTATAGAAGATGGTGACGTGTGTGTCACCTATTCATCATGGTGACAAAACCTCTTTCCTGCTCTTACTCTCTGATATCTGATTTTCACTTGCTCCAGGTCACCCACACCACATGTCATGCATCGATTTCTTGACTCAGAAATAAAATGTGTGTGCGAGAAGGTGGACCAGGCTGGCGGTATTGAGCAAACATTTCTAACTGGCCACCCTAGTTATGTATGTTCAGGCCATAACTAGTATTCATGAATCTGAGCTATGTGGTCCAGTCAGGACCTCCCAGCCAACCCATCCAGAGGGTTTAAGGTAAATGCAGTGAGTACTTTGTATTCAAGTTCCTACATTTGTGAATTCAAGAAAATGCCGATCAATTAGAAAAATGCAAATTAAGACTACACTGAGATTTCATCTCACTCCAGTCAGAATGGCAATTATCAAGAACACAAGCAACAATAAATGTTGGTGAGGATGTGGGGGGAAAGGTACACTCATACATTGCTGGTGGACTGCAAGGGGTGCGACCACTCTTGGAAAGCAATATGGAGATTCCTCAGAAAATGAGGAATGGAACCACCATTTGACCCAGCTATCCCACTCCTCAGTATATATCCATAGGCTTTAAAATCAGCATCAATGTTTATAGCAGCTCAATTCACAATAGCTAAGCTATGGAACTAAGTTAGGTGCCCTTCAACAGATAAATGGATAAAGAAAATGTGGTGTATATATATACACAATGGAGTATTACTTAGCCATAAAAAAGGATCACTTAATGACATTTGCCCATAAATGGATTGATTTGGAGACTATCATGCTAAGTAAACTAAGCCAGGTCCAATGTTTTCTCTAAGAGGTGGAAGCTAACTCACAAAAGGTGGGGGAAGGGAAAGAATAAGTTCAGTAGATTAGACAATGGGAATAAAGGGAAGGGAGAAGGGGATAGAAAAAGGAAGGACAATGTAATGAATCTGATAAAATTTTCCTACATACAGATATGAAAACATCACAGTGAATCCCACCATATGTATGCCTACAATAATGAGGTCTTAACTAGAATAAGATATATTCCATGCTTGTGTAATTATATCAAAATGGATTCTACTGTCATGTATAACTAAAAAGAACCAATAAATTAAAAAAAGAAAAGAAACTGCTGATCAAACATATTTGCAAAAAATTTGCATCTATATTGAACATGTAAATGTTTTTTGGCCATTATTTCTTAAGCAATATAATATAAAAACTATTTATACAGCATTTACATTTTATTAAGCATTATAAGTAACCTAGAGATGATTTGAAGTACATAGGAGTAAGGTACATAGGAGAGGGTAGGTTATATACAAATTCTGTCATCTTATTTAAGAAACTTAAGCACCCACAGATTTGGATGTCTTCAGGGGGTGAGGGTGGCTGTCCCCAAACCAATCCCCTTGGACACCCAGGGATGACTCATGCTCTACTCTCTGTGTTCTGCTCATGTTCTCATCTCAGTTTACATAAGTCTTTGTCATATGGGTTCAATAAATGCCATGAGTTTGAATAAATAAAGGCAGGCTATTTCTGAAGATATAAAAAAAAAAATAGGCTAAGCATCACAGAAGAGATACTTCACGATGAAAGAAGGCAGGTGTGAAATAGAAAAAGGAAAAAGAGAAGCTATTCCATAAGGCAAAAGCTGGAACTATTCCCTTATGAGAAAAGAGGCTTAAAATTCCAAAGAAAAATAAACAAACAAAATAACAATAATAATAACCCTAATGATGATAATAAAATTCTAGTGAAAAGTCGCTAGGAGAAGTTGAATCTGAACTTACAAAACTCGATTAAAGAAGATAGGGACAGGTACAAACTTTAAAAAAGTAATTTTTGCCTAACAGTTTCAAAACAAATTTTGGTCCCCTATGAAATAAGTGTGACTTAGAAATCTAATCAACACAAAACCTCTTTTCCTTTCTTATGCCAGATAACAAGGTTATTATTTGGTGTTTCCTGAAAAGTCAGTGCAAATAGTCACCCTGACCAAATGGGAGAGGTTGCCTTTATTAAAGCAAATTTTTCTAAGTTTTATCTGCAGATGGTCTGGCAGGGGGAGCACACTATTAGAAGAAGCTTCCCGCAGCATCTTGACCCCCACTGCCCTGCTCCTGTCTTTGACGGCTCCACACACACACATCTCCACAGCAGCTGGTGGGCTGTACCCGACCAGCCAGCGCTGGGCAAGCAGAATGCACGATTGATGGAGAACCTTGGAGAACAGCCCCCGAGCCAAATGGTTCCTTGCACAGAGCCAAAAAAGATGAGGGTGGGCAATCAGTTTGGGGGCAAGAAGCAGAGTCCCACCAACATGACACGCCTTTTCTTTCTCCGCACAGCCCTGGTATTGTCTGGGACATAATGCTGTCCAGTGTCCTCCACGGCTGCGTACAAGGGCCCCTCCTGTCCTCTGTGAACCACTCCATATTAAATTTGAGAGCAGTGGGTGTCATTCCCTCACAGACTCTGAACAGATGCCCATTCTATGTGCCGAGGAAGGAATAAAGGGTCCTAGGCTGGTTTTTTAAGAAATTGAGTGACTAGGTCTTGCTCTCTAAGAAAGTCTGGAATATTAAAAGCCAAGACCCACAGCTCCTGTCCTGGATGAAGAGGGCAGTCCCAGGAGTGGTGTGTGTTTGTCTCATGCTGTGGTCTGGGTGCAGAAGAAAGAGGAACAGTTTCCATCCACTTCACCTGGGTCTGTGGTCCTTGTGGACCAAGGTGAGCCATTTGTCCATGTAGGGCACTCTTACTTTACCTTAATTGGAGTCTCTTTGTTAAAATAATTATTTAAAATGAGTCCCCCAAGTGAAATGACCAGGTATAAAGATTAAGAAAAAGTCAAGCAGAGAGATACAGGAATGAGGTGATAGAAGAACTTGATACTGGCATATCTTAGAAGTTTTCCCCTGAGCTAAGACTTCTCTTGGTTAAACAAAAGTAAAACATAACATATGGTCACTTTCAATTTAAACCAATTTTGACCATATTCCTACTATTCCTATATAACATGTGTTTTCGTTTCATCATGAGAAATCAATCAGCTCTTCAGATTTTTATTGACATAAATAATGTTTTAACATCATTCTGACAATTCTGAAAATATGATGTTGTGTTCTTTCCCAGGCCTAATTACTCATCATCTTTATCATTTTTAGTAAATAAATAACATTATATTATGTCAATATTCCATAATTCATTTATCCGTTTTTTTTTTTTTGCAAAGCATTTAGGTTACTTTCACCTTTCCACTATCGTAAATAACAGTGCTATAAATATATCAATGCATACACCATTTCTTCTTTTAAATTACTTCCTTGGAATAAATTCCAAAGAATGAGATTGAGAGGTCAAAGAGTACAAACATTTTAATGACCTTTGACCTACATTGATTGCCAAATGCCCTCAAAAGCCATCATGTCAGTTTTCAAAGAATGGTATATCTGCTTTCCCCATAGTCTCATCAACATTGGGTTATGGGATTCTCCTGTATTTTCATTTCTTCAATTTCATTTGGTTGAGATTAAATAATATGCCATCAGGAGTATTATTATAAGTAGCTATATAACCCCCTGATTACTTAATAACGCCTAGGACATAACAGGAAGAAAAATAAAACAAAAAACCAATACTTCCCCAGTCTTGCTCAAAGCCTTTGCAGAATAAGTATCTGTGACTCACAACAAGGTTTCAATCCTGAGAACAAAGAAATTGGTTCTGAAACGACCCGAATAACTTCAGCACACCAGAGTCAGATAATTTAGTTTTCATTTTAGACACAGTCACACACAGAGCTCTAAACTTTGCTAATAGATGAAGGCTAAGGGAAACGAAGGCTCATATACGTTATCGATGCTTAAATTAATGAATTTGAGCAGCAAAAAGTTTCCTCTTGGTGACCTCTTGTAAAGACATCCAATTATTTCACAGTTGTTTTTCTGTCTTTCCTCTATGTCTCAAGCTATCTTGAATAAAGAGAGAGAAGATAAAAGAGTGAAAGTTAAATAACAGGGGCAAGAGTCTCTCTTGTTCTTTCTATAAATTTTGCATTTGACCTGGCCCCATTTTCTAGAAATACTGTGCAACAGAGAAATGGATAAGTTGTCTGTCAGTACATTTTGCAAATGGCATGATTAAATGAAAAAAATCCCTGAATATCTAATTCTTCAAGACCAGCCCAGTTCAGATATTATTCCTTCTTAAATACCTTCTTAATATACCTTTGGATTCCTGTTACACAGTATAGACGTACTAGTAAAGTCCCTGGAATGGCAGATTGAGTGAAACGTGGCAGGTTTACGGGGCCTGCCCTTGGGCACACGGTAAAGGTCTACCGGAAACACACTGATCTGTGTTATTCAGGAAGCAAATCCACTTCGTTTGAATTGGCATCCCTTCTCTCCTCAGCCCCTAGGCATCGGGGAGTGTACCCTGGTGTTTGTAACTCTAAGTGCCTGAGAAACAAGAGCATATCAATTTATATTTTAAAGCCCCATGTTCACCTTGGAGAAGTATAAACCACCAAGTGCAAATGTGAGCTCAGATCTATCACTACCTCCATCACCACCACAAAGAGAGAGAGCAAGTACTGGGAAATAGCCCAGTGTCACCAGAAAAAGATGGGAGAGGCATTATTAAATCCAAGATGGGATGATCATGAGTTCCCTGGATGGGACTGGGGTGCTGCTGACTTCCTGGTGGCTGTGGGCAGCCACAGGCTTGTGCTGCTGGAACATGCCATTGATGGTGACCTCCAGCCGGGGGAAGGCTGGGATAGCAAGACACCCTTCAGTCCTGCTCTGGGCTGCTTCTCTCTAGGCACACTAGGGCAGGGTTAGTGGAAAGAAAGGTGGGAAGACAGAGTAACAGAAAGTGAACTGGAGGAAGATAAGCAACCTGCCAGAGAGGACCCCTCATTTAGAGGAAGGAAGTCTGCCAGTGAGGGGCCTGCACAAGGTGAGCAGCTGGTTCATCCCCAGAGAGAGGGTCACTGGCATCAACGGCTAATTCAGAACATAAACTCTCTCCTTTCCATCTTTTTTCTCTCTCTTCTCCCCTTGCTTTCCCACTCTCTCCCTCTCTCTCTCTCCTTCCTTACCACTCTCTCTCTCTCTCTCTCTCTCTCTTTCTTTATGTCCCTAAACATTTTCATCCTTGGTGGTCCCCTACCCTCTGTCACCCTGAATAATAAACAAAGTCCAAGAAAAAGACCCAAGCAGCCTGGCCAGCAGAGAGAGCCACCTGGATGACCAGGACTGGCTTTCTAAGTGGTTTTATCTGCTTTGTACTGAAACACTGGGGAATCTGACATGCACATGTGGGTCATCTGTCCCCAAAGCTCTGGCCATAGGTAGGGGGTAAACTGAAGGAGGGAAATTTCCTCTTACCCAGCCTCCACCCCACATGCAAGCTTTTCCCATCTCCCTGTCCAGCACGTCATCTCCTTCTTCCCCTAAAGAGCACCTTGTGTATGCCTGGTTGAATGCTCAAACCCTCCCCATGCAAATGTGTTCCTTTGCTTGTCTTCCCAGCTGGGTGACAAGCTCCAGAGGGTGTTTGACATCAGATATTGACATTGGCCAGGTAAGCCCCATGGGCAGGCAGCTTTCCAGTGAAGCCTAGAGCCAGCCTTGCCTTCCCACTCCTATCTCCCAATAGCCATGCGACACTGAACAAGCCACTGACTTCTTTGACACTTTTGTTCCATGATCCATGAGGTGCTTATAAAAGTCTACCTGGGGGCGGGGGGCTGTCACGTGGACCACATGAGCTTCGGAACAATGACAGACCCGTGTTTGTCCATTGGGCAATTTCTAGCCCTGAGCACAATACCTAACACATATTCTTCAGGCCTGATGGGTAGCGGTCATGTGGGTAAGCATGGGGTTAAGGGCCTAGACTCTTTAGGGTGAGGAATTTCTTTTCTGGACCTCAGAAAGCATATATATTGAGACCTGGTTGTGACTTGACTGTGCTCATGTGCTAATGGGAGCTAGTCCATGTCCTGTGGCAGTTTGCAAATCTACAGGGCCATGCCATGTAGAAGATTGAAAGAATCTTAAGAAGGCCTAGGGACTTTCTCCTGGAAATGATCTGGGAAGGCTCTATGGAGGAGGTGCCCTTTCCAGGTGGTCAGGATCCAGTGCATCAGATACTGACATTGACCAGGTAAGCCCCATGGGCACAGGCGCCATCATTTGTAGTCCCTTCCAGGGCTTGGGAGGACCCTACCAACTCGTTCACATGCTCGTTTGTTGTAAAATTTGCACCTGTTCCATTAAGGTGCAACCCATTAAGATTAGGATCTCGTAGCCTTATATTCTGACTTCCTCTTCCACCTCTCTTGTGTCTGTGGATGTTGGAGTGGCTGAGAGCATTTGAAGGAGGTGGTTGATGGGCGGTTGAATTGGGGAGGAGTTAGCTTGGTGGGGCTTGTTTGTGTGCTTTGCAGTGACTTTGTGTTCACATCTAATCTTGTGTTCCTACTTTTACAAGCTTCTTAACTGTGCAAGCTGTAATTCTCTAGTTCATAGTCATCCCATATGCCAAAGTGCCATCATGGAGACACATCACTGGCAGCTGGGATGCTGGCTTTGGCCTCTTGGTAGGAGAAATTTCCAGAGTCCCTCTTCCCAGGGGAGAGCAGCTGCCCTGTCCTCAGAAAAGCAAGGGACGAGGGCACCAAGGCTACCTGGAAGCCAGAGCCTGCCCAGTGGCCTTCCTTCCTGGCCACATGGCTGCCGTTGGCCAACAGCTGCCTGTGTGCAGTCCCTCTCCCAAGAGTCTGTGTGGCCATTCATTGCAGGCCTCCTCTTGGAAAGGCAAAGAAGGTTGCATTATACTAGGTAAAGCTTATCATTTGCCTCTGCCAAGATCCATGCATTTCCCCTCCCTCCCTGTCCCTTGGCCCCAGAAACTTCCCTCCCCCTCCTTTTACCCTCTCTTGTGGGTTTTCAATAGTGTGTGCCTTTTTTCTTTTCCCCCTTCTTTCTGGTCAAGAGAAGGTTGTCTCTCTGGATGGAAAAAGGCAGTGTGTTCGTGGAGTGCAGCTGCATTTCAAAGGTGCTTTGCTGGCCAGTTATGAATCTGCCTTTGCTAATGTGGGGAAACAGGGAGATTCTTTGGCTCCCCCTCCCACACTGAAATTGATGTTATTTCTCTGCCAGTGGTCCCCAAGGAAATGTTTTGTTCCATTTCCTCCCCTTTCAGGCTGAGCTGCCATTAAGGATCATTGTCATTACCACCAGTGTCTGAGGCTGGCCAAATTCAGCAGCTGTGGTTTCATGCCTACCCTCCCCAAGGTTTATTTCCCTGACAACATGTCCTTGTTTAGACCAACTTTCTTAGTCTTTCTCCTGTGGCCCCCCAACCCCCACCCTTCCCCAAATCGCCCTTACAGTTTCATGGAGCTTAAAATTAAAAAGGAAAAAGTGTGTGTGTGTGTGTGTGTGTGTGTGTGTGTGCGCGCGCGCGCGCACGCTAGGGGTAATGAACAAGGATTGGAGCTGGAAAGAAGATAAAGACTCTGGGAGCTGGAGAAAGGGTGCGGGGGCCGGAGCATGGGGTGAAGGGTGGGAAGTTTCACCATAGATAATGGAATCAGATTCATTATGGTATTGATGGTCACCCCTCTTCTCTAACCCAAGTTTGCAAGCCTCACCCTCGGCCTTGCCCGCCCCAGCATGCCTAATGGAATACCTAGGTGGCCCAAGGGGACCCCTGACCCCTGTATCCTGTTCCTTTCTCCCCGCTTTGCTACTTTTCTCCTTGATAAAAGGAGAGAGTGAGAGATAATTAACAAAAAACATGGCCCCAGGACAATGAAACAACTGGCCTTGGCCGGCAAGAAAAGTATCCTGGTTTTCTAGGTAAACTTTCTCCCATCAATCTTTTCTTTAACCTCCCTGTTAGTGGAAGCAATAGGAACACCCCTCCCCTCCCCTGAGCAAATGCTTTCTTTTGACTGGAAACAAAAACAGGGGGCTCTGCGAAGACAGAGGTGAAATCTGGGTGGTATGGGCACCGCACAATGGGACCGCTGTTCCTGGCCGGGCTTGTGTTTTACTACAGGGGAGGGGCGGGCGTGAATGGGCCCATGATGGAGACAATCCCCCTGATTCAGGCCTACAAACGCATCTTCTATTCCGCACAGAGCTGGACAGAAAGGAGAAAGTGACAAAGAGCGCGGGGCGGGGAGAAGGAAGACAAAATGTGTTCGGCTCAAAAAATCTTTCCTATCCTACATGTCCTAGCAAGGCAGTCTGTGGAGAGAGGCTTCGGGAGTCCCCGGGGCCGCCTCTGAATGGCTTTATCTGGACTCTGATTTATTGATGAAGCTTAAGCAACTCACTACAGAAAGGCCTGGGGTTTCTTTGTCCTGGAGATAAAGTACAATAAGCCACAATGGCCAAGATCTCTTGGGATGCTCTCGGGTCCTGCCTTTCTCTTGCCCTCTCTCCTCCCTGCAAATGCCAGCGGCCGTGAAAAACGATCGGTGGTGTGCCTGGGAGTTCTGAGCACCAGGCTGGGCCACTTGAGGTCTCCTTAAGAGGGTATTATGGTCAGGGAAAATATTTGTGCTGTGAAGATGCCACACTCCATTTTGTTAATGGCTCTCGTCTGCCCCAGATGATCACACACACACACACCCCTCCCCAGCCCTCAGGGCGCAGCCGTGGCCCATTCATGGTGCCCTCAGAGAGAGCACCCTCTCTGTGGCAACCAGCATGGGGACATTGTGTTCACCTACTTGAGCAGAGGGGAAGGTGACCATGAGGGCAGCCTGCCTTGTAAATTATCATTAAAACAAAAACAGACAGTGCCTTCTCTGCCCTGGGACCCCTACCAATAAATCATGGCTGGATGGTGGAGGAGAGCCCAGGAGAGACTGGGCGTTGTTGAGTTCCTCCCCCAAGCCCCGCCGCCCACCAAGAGACGTCTGGCTCTGGGAATGGGGCAGCTGGAGAGTTGGGATGGGCTGGCTGGCCACATGAACTGCCTGGGCATCCAAGAAGTGCCCCTCTTTGCCTTTGAGGAGGGGCCAGAGGGACACCTTGACAGCCGACGGATCCTTGTGACTTCATACCACCCCTTCCTGCCACTGATCTGCCAGCCTCTAGTCTTAAACAGTCTAAGAAAGAAGA